>JAVIAB010000117.1:25708151-26308151 GCA_032433765.1 Megaustenia siamemsis
CAGCAGTTTCTAGCAGTCTCAATCCTTGCAAAGATCTTTTATCAAATCTCTTAATTTGTCTCTGTTCTGTGCAAGCATCTAGATCGGATTGAGGGAGCCGATTCCTGCTGTCTTTGCCTCTATGATCAATGTTCTTCTCAGTGTTTCTCTGGGTCGGTCTGTTTTCCTCTTACCTGTTGTTTCCCATTTGAGGGCTTGCTTTGCTATTCGGTCATTATCTCTTCTCATCACATGTCCAACATATACTGCGCTACTTAGTGTCGCAATAATTAACAGTTACTTACACTTGACACGTTACAGTCTCTTTCTGTTAATCTCTCGCACTGAAGGGTAAAAATGGAGTGGGAAGGGGTCCTGGGTGATCTCTAGAGGGCAGAAAGGTCCCGTGTCCACAATCCATTACAGGTGGTGAGATTTTATTTTGGGAATTAGTGGTTTCCTCGTGGTTTTATTCACTCCTGTTCTCTGGGTAGTGACGCCTGATGTCTAGCAATCTCGAATAACAGCGAAAAACAGAAGGCCCGTGTGCACTCGCGCACGTTAAAGAACCCTGGCAGTTATAAATCGAAAAGAGTAAGCTAAAATGGTCGCTTAGAGGGCACAAATTGTTAAATCAAACATACTCATGCAGAAGACGGATCTGTTAGGCCTGAACGCGCAAATATTGGGATTTGTCGTAAGCTGCGACACAGCGCATTCAAGTCCACTTAACGGCTAAGCCCTAAGAAGAGAAGAGGATTTCACACGCAGTTAACATACGCCTTTTCCAATTTCTGCTGCTACATCTTCGTTGGTGTTACAGTTATTGAGGAAATGCCGCGTTTGGTAGCGAGCGGGACACCTTGTACATCATTTATTTTTAAACATTTCTTTCGCAGTGAGATTAAACCCCGAAATTATTTCCCTTGTTAGAATAGATTTATCTGATCATTAATTGTTAATAATCGCTTTATCATCAAATTCAAATTTCTGTGTAATTTTGAGGTAATTAAAATTTATCAAAGTATGAATCAAATTAAGGAGATAATTTTTCACAATATGAACATGATGTTGATGACAAATATTTTTTAACAAATTGAACAAGGTATTCATGAAAGCATTTAAGGTAAAGTTAAAGTTCCAGACTTGAATCGACGTCCAAGCATGCGAGTTTCTACCCATATGTGCTCGGCCGCATATCCAGAAGCGTTCGGAGTCTTCTGGATAGTGTCGCTTCAAGCATCGAAACTCACGATGCGAGGCAGTATTCCTCACCTTCCAGAAGTAACACCGTAGTACCCATTGCAGCCAGCGTCTGGATCGACCGCGGGGATATTTTTTTTCTAACCACGAGTACAATTGCGGAAATCGAACGCAGGTCCGTCCGAACGTCGGTAGTGGCATTCGGGTGATTTTCGCATTTAGGCTACCGAGTCTCCTACATGTATGAAAGCATGGCATGTAAGCGTGTCAATGATGTGGACAAGAATTTTTTTCTACCTTCAGTGTTGGTCGAGTGTGAAACGTCTAGTGATACCTTTCGTTGACCATTCATCCAATCATGTGCTGATGTTCATGTACAAATGTAGGCACTAACATAATCTCTCTATACGCTCAACATGGCGTGATGTGTACTTTTAAGAGATATTTTATCCTGCCATTTAATCAACATATATTGAAATGTTTCGCATGTCTGAATACTTTCACCTTTGACCTCTAGCTTGACCTCCAGCACCGTGTCATGTCTTTTCCTATCTATCTATCTATCTATCTAGTCTGTTTGTCTGTCTGTCTATTTATCTAACAACGTGCCTACCTACATACCTGCCTGCCTGCTTGTCTGTCTGTCTGTCTGTCGTTCGCCTGAAGTATTGTCTGTATCTGCAATGTCGTTTCCTGTATACATTTTACTGTCTTTTGTAATTCTTGCAGTGGCCCATATTGTTTTGTCTGTAGTGTTGTAGCTGTGTGTGTGTGTATATATATATATATATATCTGTATGTGTGTGTATATATATCTATATGTGTGTGTATATGTGTGTATTTGTGTGTGTGTATATATATGCATATATATATATATATATATATATATATATATATATATATATACATATATATCCACAACTGATGTGGCTTGTATAACCTTCAACTTTCGTTATTTTCAAGTTCAATTTATGTCATATTAAAACCACTTTATTTATTCGTTCTGTCTTGAACAAGATGTGAGATACTCTCTTTTTATATCTACTTTATCAATCAAGGTAGATTAACATTTCCTAATCCGGGAAAAAGAAAAATAAACGAAGAGGAAAAAAAATCGCGGTTAGCCTAAACCAATTTCCGTTACAGGTAATATTTTCACATCCTGTCCTCTGTGTCACTTTCAGCACGGGGTGGACTGGGTAGAGGTAAGGGGTACGGTGTTTACAGCCACTCCCATATTTAAATCGAGGACAACCATGCGTGTAAGACATCCTGAATACCTGGTGCAGGTGATTGAGGCTGCTTCAACGGTTCCCAAACTCTGCAGTGTCGTAGCAGCGGTGAAAGAGTTACAAGTTTGAAACGGCATCAACGTGTTGTTCATACCTATATTTTATTTGTCTCCATTTATGTTAGTGATCCCAACCGACGGCTTCTGGGTTCACCCAGCCTTAAACTTGTACCTGATTTTTTTCTGGGAAAGTAAAGCGGCACGGGCGTAATACCGACCACATTACCCCAAAAATCATATGCCGAAGGTCTGTAAAATTTATGGTCACTAACACTATATTCCCTAAAAGACACTTGGCGTGACGGGGGCTCTTTTCTTTTTTTTATATTATTATTAATGTTAGTGAGTTATTTTGTTTCTGTGATAACATTGTGTAATACAACATAAATGGAAAAGCAGAAAACAAAGAAAGATGAAGGCAAAAAAAAAAAAAATGAGGTGGGAAGACAACATTACAGAATAAAGAGGTGCTCATTCCATCGACCCCAGGTAATTTCCAAAAACAGAGACGTGGATTACTGTGATGCACTCCAGCGACCTCCAACGGTTAAGGGTAAACAAACGAGTTATGCTTATGGTTATAATTAGTCGAAGGCACTGGTATCACTGCAAACGAATTAAAATTTATAATTGCTTAACCACCCGTGCCAGTTGAATCATCCGAATTAAAACTAATCTTATTGAAAGATCCAAAACATGAAAGGCAGCTGCAGTCCCCATCATAGCAGTTACAGCCCACCACGCCAAAATACATAAGGCCAAGTTGTACCGAAAGTAAACGCAGCTGAACTGTCCTTCGTCATAGCGATATCATTCATCATAAGCAATCGGAATATCGAAACACGATCCGGAAGAAAAACACAGCTCACGGTGTGCACACAAAGCTAAACTCAGAAGCTCCGGCAGCAAGCTGAACTTGGAATATGAAGAAACTGCTACAATCAACACTTTTCAGATTAAGCCTCAATGGCTCCTGCCGCCCATCCGCTATATTGACCGGAAGTCCACAAACGATTTTTTCTGCGATCGTGGCTCATTCAGACTAGGACTCCGGACTCTCTTATGAAGGCATCTGTCTGTTTAAGTGATTCTGTTGCCCCGCCCGTAACAAAATAGTACACAGCTAGAACACCTTAAATCACACGGTCTTCGCTGATGCTGCTGAGTTTGTTGATCTCAGTTGAAGCCATCGTTAGTGCTTTCGCTAGTATGTGGCGAGCAAACATTCTTCATACTGGGGAACGTCATAGGCAGCACTCTGGAGTTGAAGATGATCTTTCGGCTAAATTCTCATTTGAATACCACCTGAGAGAGCTTAAAGCATTATGTGTGTGAGTGTGTGTGTGTGCTAATGTGTGTATGTATGTATGTATGTATGTATGTATGTATGTATGTATGTATGTATGTATGTATGTGTGTATGTATGTGTGTATGTATGTATGTATGTATGTATATATGTATGTATGTATGTATGGATGCATGTATGTATGAATGTATGTATGAATGTATGTATGTATGTATGTATGTATGTATGAATGTATGTATGTATGTATGTATGTATGTATGTATGTATGTATGTATGTATGTATGTATGTATGTATGTATGTATGTATGTATGTATGTATGTATGTATGTATGTATGTATGTATGTATGTATGTATGTATGTGTGTGTGTGTATGTATGTATGTATGTATGTATGTATGTATGTATGTATGTATGTATGTATGTATGTATGTATGTATGTATGTATGTATGTATGTATGTATGTATGTATGTATGTATGTATGTATGTATGTATGTATGTATGTATGTATGTATGTATGTATGTATGTATGTATGTATGTATGTATGTATGTATGTATGTATGTATGTATGTATGTATGTATGTATGTATGTATGTATGTATGTATGTATGTATGTATGTATGTATGTATGTATGTATGTATGTATGTATGTATGTATGTATGTATGTATGTATGTATGTATGTATGTATGTATGTATGTATGTATGTATGTATGTATGTATGTATGTATGTATGTATGTATGTATGTGTGTATGTAGTATGTATGCACGTTTGTATGGGTGTAGTTAACCTTAATTACATGATGTAAATAGACAATCACACATTTATCCTATTGGAGCTCTCTAGACAGTCGCCATCACAACTACAAGATTAGCATTTCTATCTTGGCCGAGTAGTTTTCTGCGGAGTAGCCCTACACTAATCTCATTGGGATGCAGTTGTTATCCTTTTTACTTCTTTTTCTTTGTAATTTTGATCTTGTCTTAGTCATGTATTGTTTTATTTTGTTTCGCCTCGTCTTATTCTAACATGGACGAGTAATATCAAAAGATGGACAAACCAGCCTATGACAACCTGCACTATCAAAGCAAGAGACAGAGCAGAATGGCGCTCCATTCGCTGCCAAGCTTTGTTGCGGAGATGGCACTGGATGTGATGAGCCCTACGCCAATCTTGTTATCACCACATTTGTTTATGCCATTTACGGCCTAGAATAGTCTAAAGAACATATTCTGTTGCCAGAGAGATACTTACTTGCTGAACGGAATGCAACATATAAATCAGCAACAACTATAGGGTGTTTATAAAGTCTCACTACACTTGGTATCTAGGTCAATTTGAAAAAAATGTTTATGACGTCATCACAATATGTGCTCAATGGTAAGTTCACTTCTTGCGACAGTTTTCTTAATGACTTGTCTGGACTTTTAAGGATTCTGTCTTGGATATCTAAACATATTTCATCATTCACAGCAGGCCTACCAGATCGTGGAGCATCTTCCACATTTCCAGTAGCAATAAACTTATTCAACAAATTTCATTGACAGTGGGAGCACATATTGTGATGACGTCATAAACATTTTTTTTTTCAAATTGACCTAGATACCAAGTGTAGTGAGACTTTATAAACACCCTGTAGCATAAAACATTTGTTAGGGGTATTTGTCTTTGGGCTATGATTTTAAAAAAAAGTAAAAAAATCAACAACACAACACTTCGGACAAACCCATAGGTGTGTTCGACTTCCTATATAGACAACGCAGACTATACATACTAATAATTGGTTTATAAATACAAATTAAACTTCCTATAAATTTCTTTTTATCTTTTTTTCCTCCACCTTCTTCGTGCTCAGTTAAAATTCCTGAAATTTGAGAGAGCCATCAATTGCAGTCGCATCCTTCAATCATCTTTCATGAAAAGCCTAGGGATATTTCTTCTTTTTCGAGTTTCGGAGACACAAACACAGTTTGAGGACTCTATATTTACTTGAGCATATAGGATAAGCGATAGGACAGGACGAGGCATAAGAGGAGGAATTGTAGGACAAGACAGGGTGAAACAAAACATGGGAGGACAAAACAAGTTGAGACAATTCGTTACGAGTTTAAAATTGGCAAGACAAACTGGGCGGTTCAGGGCAGCATAAGACGAGGCGAAACAAAATAAAACAATACATGACTAAGGCAAGATCAAAATTACAAATAAAAAGAAGTAAAAAAGATAAAAGTTGCATCCCAATGAGATTACTTATAACTTAAAGAAGGAAAGCGTCTGGTACTTGAGATACAACGATGCTGTCACCGCATCGTCTCTGAGTGAATCATCCATTAGTTAGAAAGAATAAAAAATATGGTACAAGATCTAACTAAAAAAAAACTTGCATAGGAAATGGCAATACAAGATTAAAGATAAATGAAATGAGGCCAATAGAAGATAAAAGATGTAAGAGATAGGGGTCCACCACTTACATTTATCTTGATCATTCTGCTACTTGGCCTGACGTTCCGGCGATAGCAAAATCAACCACAGGAAAAGCTGTCCAACAAAACAGAACCTGATAATTACTTCTAAAGATTGACACTAGCCTGCTTTCAGCTGCCTGAGAAGATGGAAATTGTCACACACATATTCGCGCACACACGCACGCTCGCATACACATACACATATACATTTCCAAATCACCCAAAATCATTATATAAATATTACTATTAATAGGTTGAATTAATTAGTAAAAGTGATCAGTCAAATAAATAACTGTTTAATCTGTAGACGAAACAATATTACTGTAGTAATGTTGACATGGGAGCCGCGATAACCCAGTGGTTAGTGAACTGGACTACAAAGGACAAGGGGTAGGGTTCGATTCCAACCGACGGCTTCCGGTTCACCCAGCCTTTAATGGGTACCGTATTTTTTTTCTGGGAAAGTACAGCGGCACTGGCGTAATACCGACCACATTACCCCGAAAATCATGTGCCGAAGGTCTGTAAAATTTATGCTCACTAACACCATATTCCCTATACGGCACTTGGCGTGACGGGGGTACTTTACTTTTTTTTTTTTTTTACTAAAACGTTTACATCTATACAATCTTGAACTATGTACAAAGAAAAAAGATAAAATGGTTTGTCAATCTGCAATTCCCCGTTGAATCATAAGCATATTAAAAGGTGATATGTATTCCGAGTTCATAGCAAGACAGTGTGATAACATCGGTGGTAACTTTACAAAAGCATGCCGTAGCAACAGTTGAAGCTTCAAAAAGTGTGAAAGCTGGAACCTGCCGCGACAACAGAAGTGCTGCATGAGAAGAAAAACAGAACAAAAGAATAACAGAAGAGATAAGATGTGCTATTTTAATAAATATCATAGTTTTGGTCACCAAAACTATCTTTCACACAAGCGTCTCTTTCACACAGGTGTCTCTTTCACACAAGTGTCTCTTTCACACAAGCTTCTCTTTCACACAAGTGTCTCTTTCACACAAGTGTTTCTTTCACACAAGCGTCTCTTTCACACAAATGTCTCTTTCACACAAGTGTCTCTTTCACACAAGTGTCTCTTTCACACAAGTGTCTCTTTCACACAAATGTCTCTTTCACACAAATGTCTCTTTCACACAAATGTATCTTTCACACAAGTGTCTCTTTCACACAAATGTATCTTTCACACAAGTGTCTCTTTCACACAAATGTATCTTTCACACAAGTGTCTCTTTCACACAAATGTATCTTTCACATAAGTGTCTCTTTCACACAAATGTCTCTTTCACACAAGTGTCTCTTTCACACAAATGTCTCTTTCACACAAGTGTCTCTTTCACACAAATGTCTCTTTCACACTAGTGTCTATTTCACACAAGTGTCTCTTTCACACAAGTGTCTCTTTCACACAAGTGTCTCTTTCACACAAGTGCCTCTTTCACACAAATGTCTCTTTCAAACTAGTGTCTCTTTCACACAAATGTATCTTTCACACTAGTGTCTCTTTCACACAAGTGTCTCTTTCACACAAGTGCCTCTTTCACACAAATGTCTCTTTCAAACTAGTGTCTCTTTCACACAAATGTATCTTTCACACTAGTGTCTCTTTCACACAAGTGTCTCTTTCACACAAGTGTTTCTTTCACACAAGCGTCTCTTTCACACAAATGTCTCTTTCACACAAATGTATCTTTCACACAAGTGTCTGTTTCACACAAGTGTCTCTTTCACACAAGCTTCTCTTTCACACAAGTGTCTCTTTCACACAAGTGTTTCTTTCACACAAGCGTCTCTTTCACACAAATGTCTCTTTCAAACAAGTGTCTCTTTCACACAAGTGTCTCTTTCACACAAATGTCTCTTTCACACAAGTGTCTCTTTCACACAAATGTCTCTTTCACACAAGTGTCTCTCTTACACAAGTGTCTCTTTCACACAAGTGTCTCTTTCACACAAATGTATCTTTCACACAAGTGTCTCTTTCACACAAATGTATCTTTCACACAAGTGTCTCTTTCACACAAATGTATCTTTCACACAAGTGTCTCTTTCACACAAATGTATCTTTCACACAAGTGTCTCTTTCACACAAATGTATCTTTCACACAAGTGTCTCTTTCACACAAGTGTCTCTTTCACACAAGTGTCTCTTTCACACAACTAGGAGATAGTGCTGGTGTTAACCACAATGTTATAACAATGAACACAATTTGGGAGTCATTCAACCTTTTGTTTGATTTCTTATCTGCCCAGTGTTTGGTTACGTGGTTCGGTAAAAAGGTCTTTCTATTATTATGGTTTTAAACAATTATTTGCTACAATTTTACAAAATGAAAATACGTTTGCGAGGGTCAAATAACAATCTATTTTTGATGTGTAAACGACCAGCGTTTAATGCATGGATTGCAACAGCCCGATATTATTCTTAATTTAGCCACTGGGGTAGCGGATTTTGGAAATATGTATCTTCCATATGTGTACCCTTACAACGATATTTTCATTGAATACGCTTCAAAAATTAAAAAAAATCTTGGCCGTTGTGAACCTTATTACCACGTAATTGTGGTCACCGTACACTTCTTTTTCCTTTCAACTCCCTGTGAAGCAGATATATTTCATGATTTTCCCTTTAATTCCAAATAAATTAACTATAAAATGGATTATATTTCTTTTCTTCCTCTTCTACCTTTCAGCTCCCTGTGGAGCATATATCTACAACAAACATTTTCCAAGCCGTTCTGTTTCTTGCGATTCATTTAAGATCATTCCATGTCTTCCCCATCATCTTCATCTCTGCTTCTATCTGTCTTCTCCAAGAATTCTTTGGTCTTCCTCTTTGTCTTTTCACTTGGGGATTGCAAAAAAAAAAAGGGGTCTGTTGTGTAATACTCTCAGTTGGCTTCCGTAGTGTGTGTCCTATCCAGCGCCATCGTCTTCGGTGTATCTCTTTATCCCCTGGTATTTGACTCGTACTTTTCCATAATTCTATGTTAGTGATTTTGTCTTGCCATTTCCATCCTTTCATTCTGCGCAATCATCCATTAATGAAGGTCTGTATCTTCATGATTATCATTTTTGTTCTCCATGTTTCACAGCCATATAACAAGACTGACTTAACATTGGAGTTGAAAATTTTTATTTTTGTATTTAACCTAATTTCTTTAGATTTCCATGTTTCCTAATGCAACGAATGCTCCTCTTGCTTTTGATATCCTTAGTTTGGTATAATTCTCTGTTCCTCCTTCTTTGTCTATATTACTGCCCAGATATATGTAAAATTGTACGTCTAGTAGAAGTATTTCTCCTATAGTTATTTGGTTATTGCCAACTGTATTAATTCTCATAATTTTTTTGCCGTATCTCTAATTATCTTCGGCCCCAGCTGTTGTGATCTTTCATCACCCAGCTGTTATGATCTTTCATCAACTATGCTCATTTTCACGGTTCTTGACTCCCTTTTCGGGCAATGGCAGAACACGCGCGACTGAACAATTAGCTTTTAAAAAAATCATCTGTTTCAATAATTTGGATTCATAAATACGTTAGTACTGTCATTTTGACTCCATTATCTTCATTCAAAAGCCTGCATAAGTAACATGGTTACAAGAAAATGTTTCTTGCCTTTACCTTCTTGTTGGTCATATATCATGACTCCCACATTGATGACTAAGCTCGCAGTTTTTAAACTGTCGAGAATTCTGCTTCCATTCTTTTCTATTCATGAATCTGTTTTATTGCAATAAGGGCAGCCCATATCCGCTCCACCTCCCTTCCCAGCATTTCATGAAGCGTATGAATACTTACATATGCCTTTCCCACTAATCACTCTGGATCGACCTGACCATTTTCCATCGCAAGGTTCATCAGTTTCTCAAAATATACATCCTTGTCCCACCTCTAGACCCATCAGTCTCTCAAAATTATACATCCTTGTCCCACCTCTAGACCCATCAGTCTCTCAAAATATACATCCTTGTCCCACCTCTAGACCCATCAGTCTCTCAAAATATACATCCTTGTCCGACCTCTAGACCCATCAGTCTCTCAAAATATACATCCTTGTCCCACCTCTAGACCCATCAGTCTCTCAAAATATACATCCTTGCCCCGCCTCTAGGCCCATCAGCCTCTCAAAATATACATCCTTGTCCCACCTCTAGACCCATCAGTTTCTCAAAATATACATCCTTGTCCCACCTCTAGACTCCCAGTCTCTCAAAATATGCATCTTTGTCCCACCTCTAGACCCATCAGTTTCTCAAAATATACATCCTTGTCCCACCTCTAGACCCATCAGTTTCTCAAAATATACATCCTTGTCGCACCTCTAGACCCACAGTCTCTCAAAATATGCATCTTTGTCCCACCAATTCTCCTCCTCTTCTCTTGAGGAATATCTTTATCGGCTATTTCATTGTCCCGCACACCAACGTGTCCTGAACAATATGGTTATGAAAGGCCCCGGTATCACTGCAAACGAATTAAAATCCACAATTGCTCAATCGCCCGTGCCAGTGGAATCATCCGAATTAATATCTCATATCCCGAACAAAGAAGGGTAGCTGCAGACCCCATCATAGCAGTCTCAGCACACGCTAAAAGACATAAGGCGAAACCACACAGAAAGTAAACACAGCCATCTGGTCCCCGTCATACGATATCATCATTCATCGTAAGAGCCACCCAGGATCTATATCCACTTCTGCTCCAGAAACTGTATGTCAATCTTCTATAGCATATTTTGTGAATTCGTCACCGAGACTACGTGATCAGCGTTCTGTGTAACCAACCATGCTCCTAAACACAGAGAAAAAAATAACAATATAACAGGCTAAATATCTCTCGATTTTGACAGCGGTATTATCGCACCGGTGATATCTTTGTTTTCTCAGACTCAATAATAGCTGTAAGCAATGAATCATAGGAAGCCGCAATAGCTCAGTAGTCAGTGAACTTGACTACTAAGAACAACAGGCCGGGTTTTCTCCTGATCGACGGCTTCCAGGTTCACCCAACTTTATATGGGTACCGGATATTTCTGTGAAAGAAATACAGCACTGGCGTAATAACGATCTTTCTTCTTCCTCTTCTTCTATCCTTCCTCTGCTGCCGTTGGCGTCGAGGGGAGAAACAATCTGTGATTCTTTGCTCTTCTGTTGGCCTCTTCCGGTGCTATCCCTCTTAGTGACTCTAGTATTCCCTTTATCCATCTCTTTCTCGGTCTTCCTCTTAATCTGGTGTTTTCGTAGCGTTTGTTTATGGCTCTTTGAGTCATTGTTAGTTCTTTTTGTCTTGTTATGTGGCCGAACCAATTTATCTGTTGTTTCTTTATGTATTCGATGGCTGGTTCAATTTCGAGTTTCTTCCTCAGGTCAGTGTTTCTTACTCTGTCCCTTAAACTGTTTAACGATCACATTAACAAAAATATATTAGGCCGAATATCTATTTTTAACAAAAAATAATGGCGCAAACATGATATTCCCTATATTCCACAATCAGCGCCCTGAGTGACAGGGCTTTCCCTTTCAGCTTATCACAGTAAACTGTTTTCTGATATTGCATAATGTCAAACTAAATATATTTTATTCTTTCGAGCCAATGACGACATATAGGGCAGACATTATAGACTCTCTCCGTCCGACGATCTTTCTTGTGAGATGATAGACCTTGCACAGTATCCGCATTGTATCTTGCCAAATGCCCCTGTTCTCGTTGAATCGTTCAATCGCGTCAAGGAATTGATACTTCCTCTTGTTGCTTCTCGCTTCAGTGTTCTTTTTGGTGTTTCTCTACATCGGCCTCCTTTTCTTTTACCTTCTAGTTCCCATTTGAAGGCATGCTTTGAGATGCTCTTGTTGTCTCTTCACAACGCAAGATCAACCTATATCCACCTTCTTCTCTTGGCTATAGGTTATATTTGGGATGTTTTGTCCTTTCTCTTATTTCTATAATGTCAAACTAACAAGCCATAGTTTGCTTTCTAAGGCTCAGAGGTTATCCAGGAAAGGATCCCGGTGCATGAAAGGATCCCAGTGCATGAAATGATCCCGGTGCATGAAAGGATCTAGGTGCATGAAAGGATCCCGGAGCATGAAATAATCTAGGTGCATGAAAGGATCCCGGTGCATGAAAGGATCCCGGTGTATGAAAGGATCCCGGTGCATGAAAGGATCCCGGTGCATGAAATAATCTAGGTGCATGAAAGGATCCCGGTGCATGAAAGGATCCCGGTGCATGAAAGGATCCCGGTGCATGAAAGGATCCCGGTGCATGAAAGGATCCCGGGGCATGAAAGAAGGATCCCGGTGCATGAAAGGATACCGGTGTATGAAAGGATACCACTGTATGATAGGATACCGGTGCATGAAATGATCTCGGTGCATGAAAGGATCTCGGTGTATGAAAGGATCCCGGTGTATGAAAGGATACCGCTGTATGATAGGATACCGGTGCATGAAATGATCTCGGTGCATGAAAGGATCTCGGTGTATGAAAGGATCCCGGTGTATGAAAGGATACCGCTGTATGATAGGATACCGGTGCATGAAATGATCTCGGTGCATGAAAGGATCTCGGTGTATGAAAGGATCCCGGTGCATGAAAGAAGGATCCCGGTGCATGAAAGGATACCGGTGCATGAAAGGATCTCGGTGTATGAAAGGATCTCGGTGTATGAAAGGATCCCGGTGTATGAAAGGATTTCTGTGTATGATAGGATACCGGTGCATGAAAGGATCTCTGTGTATGATAGGATACCGGTGCATGAAAGGATCTCGGTACATGAAAGGATCTCTGTGTATGATAGGATCCGGTGTATGAAAGGATCTCTGTGTATGATAGGATACCGGTGCATGAAAGGATCTCTGTGTATGATAGGATACCGGTGCATGAAAGGATCTCGGTACATGAAAGGATCTCGGTGCATGAAAGGATCTCGGTGCATGAAAGGATCTCGGTGTATAAAAGGATCTCGGTGCATGAAAGGATCTCAGTGCATGAAAGGATCTCGGTGTATGAAAGGATCTCGGTGCATGAAAGGATCTCGGTGTATAAAAGGATCTCGGTGCATGAAAGGATCTCGGTGTATAAAAGGATCTCGGTGTATAAAAGGATCTCGGTGCATGAAAGGATCTCGGTGCATGAAAGGATCTCGGTGCATGAAAGGATCTCGGTGTATGAAAGGATCTCGGTGCATGAAAGGATCTTGGTACATGAAAGGATCTTGGTGTATGATAGGATGCCGGTGTATGAAAGGATCTCGGTGCATGAAAAGATCTCGGTGCATGAAATGATCACGGTGTATGAAAGGATCCCGGTGTATGATATGATACCGGAGCATGAAAGGATCTCGGTGTATGATATGATACCGGTGCATGAAAGGATCTTGGTGTATGATAGGATGCCGGTGTATGAAAGGATCTCGGTTTACGATAAGATACCGGTGCATGAAAGGATACCGGTGTATGAAAGGATCTCGGTGTACGATAAGATACCGGTGCATGAAAGGATCCCGGTGTATGAAAGGATCTCGGTGTACGATAAGATACCGGTGCATGAAAGGATCCCGGTGTATGAAAGGATCCCGGTGTACGATAAGATACCGGTGCATGAAAGGATCCCGGTGTATGAAAGGATCTCGGTGTACGATAAGATACCGGTGCATGAAAGGATCCCTGTGTGTGAAAGGATCCCGGTGTATGAAAGGATCCCTGTGTATGAAAGGATCCAGGTGTATGATAGAATACCGGTTTATGAAAGGATCCAGGTGTATGATAGAATACCGTTGTATGAAAGGATCCAGGTGTATGAAAGGATCCAGGTGTATGAAAGGATCCAGGTGTATGAAAGGATCCAGGTGTATGAAAGGATTGTGCTGCATGAAAAGATCCCGATGAATGAAGGATCTCGGTGAATGAAGGATCACGGTGTATGAAAGGATCCAGGTGTATGAAAGGATCCCTGTGAATGAATGATCTCGGTGTATGAATGAATCCAGGTGTATGAAAGGATACTGGTGTATGATAGGATACCGGTGTATGAAAGGATCCAGGTGTATGAAAGGATCCAGGTGTATGAAAGCATCGTGGTGCATGAAAGGATCCCGATGTATGAAAGGATCCCGGTGTATGAAAGGATCTTGGTATACGGAAGGATCCAGGTGTATGAAAAGATCCCAGTGCAGGAAAGTATCACGGTTCATGAAAGGATTACAGTGCAGTGAAACGATCCTGGAGCGTGACAAGATCCCGGTGTATAAAAGGATCATAGAGCGTGACAAGATCCCGGTGTATAAAAGGATCATAGAGCGTGACAAGATCCCGGTGTATAAAAGGATCATAGAGCGTGACAAGATCCCGGTGTATAAAAGGATCATAGAGCGTGACAAGATCCCGGTGTATAAAAGGATCATAGAGCGTGACAAGATCCCGGTGTATAAAAGGATCATAGAGCGTGACAAGATCCCGGTGTATAAAAGGATCATAGAGCGTGACAAGATCCCGGTGTATAAAAGGATCATAGAGCGTGACAAGATCCCGGTGTATAAAAGGATCATAGAGCGTGACAAGATCCCGGTGTATAAAAGGATCATAGAGCGTGACAAGATCCCGGTGTATAAAAGGATCATAGAGCGTGACAAGATCCCGGTGTATAAAAGGATCATAGAGCGTGACAAGATCCCGGTGTATAAAAGGATCATAGAGCGTGACAAGATCCCGGTGTATAAAAGGATCATAGAGCGTGACAAGATCCCGGTGTATAAAAGGATCATAGAGCGTGACAAGATCCCGGTGTATAAAAGGATCATAGAGCGTGACAAGATCCCGGTGTATAAAAGGATCATAGAGCGTGACAAGATCCCTGTACAAGAATCGATCCTGAAGACTGAAAAGATCACAGTACAAGAAAAGATCCCGGTTTATTAAAGAATCCCGGTGCCTGTTGGAAACCCAGGCAATTGAAAAGCAGAAGCGCTAAGCTAAGAGGTTCAATGCCACAGACATCAAAACGTAACTAGTTTTAACACATTATGGGTAATTACCAAGTTCATTGCACAAACACGGTCACGGTCAGACCGACAGGACCCAATCAAACAATTGAGAAGAAATGACTAAAGTCAGTCTGACCTGTGAGAAAAGAGCACAGAAGGCTTCTGTCAATCAATTCCGTTGTTAGACCAAACCCTCTTGTACAGACCAGAATGTTGACATTGCAGCAATCACGAGGAGGGAATCGTGCGACCATCCAGTTGACCTGAGAGACACATTCTTCCAAGCACATTCTGATCTATAGAACAAACGATGCGGACAAGTACTTTTGTACTAGCGACATTAACTGTATAGGGCATTCAGCTCACAATCAAAATGGGTAATAAATCATGCTGTGAAGTCACAGTCAAAATGGGTAATAAATCATGTCTGTGAAGTCACATTCAAAAGGGATAATGACTCATGACTGTGAAGTCACAGTCAAAAGGGATAATGACTCATGTATGTGAAGTCACAATCAAAAGGGATAATGACTCATGTATGTGAAGTCACAGTCAAAAGGGATAATAACACATGTCTGTGAAGTCACAGTCAATAGGGATAATGACTCATGTCTGTGAAGTCACAATCAAAAGGGATAAAACTCATGTCTGTGAAGTCACAATCAAAAGGGATAATAACAGTGTGTGTGTGTGTGTGAGAGAGAGAGAGAGAGAGAGAGAGAGCGAGAGAAAAGAAAATAATTTCAGAGAAAGAGCACTCCTAGGGACTAGCGAGGGAGCCGCGATAGCTCAGTGGTTAGTGAACTGGACTACAATGGACAAGAGGTAGGATTCGATCCCAATCGACGGCTTCCGGGTTCACCCAGTCTTAAATGGGTACCGAATTTTTTTCTGGGAAAGTAAAGCGGCACGGGCGTAATACCGACCACATTACCCCAAAAATCATGTGCCGAATGTCTGTACAATGTATGGTCACTAACACCATATTCCCTATACGCCACTTGGCGTGACGGGGGCTCTTTACTTTACTTAGGGACTAGTGTAAATGGTATTTCCAAAGAAGACATTATTGCCTTGTCCTGTTACCCATCAACAACTTGTCATTCAATGTTTCCTCTCTTTTGTTGACACCCTCCTTGAAAACGGTGTTTGTGTCTTATTATCTTTACTTTGTACTTTATGGAGGCTCTGGGTTTATATCCAGCTCAAAATTCAAAATAGGAGCTGCCAGATTATGCCACTGTATACTGGATAACATGACAACAAAACATGTTCTACAGGATTGCCACCAGTACACAAACCTGAGAAGGACAATGTGGTCTACACCCACCTCCCTGGAAGAGAAACTATACGGGGCAACCGAATCACTTAAACAGACAACTGCCTTCATAAGAGAGTCCGGAATCCTAGTCTGAATGAGCCATTATCGCAGAAGAAGATATCAAGCTGGGATAATGGCCTCTCCTTTTTGTTCGTTTGTGTTCCCCCGATGACTAAAGGATAACACCTCTTCGTCATCCGCCCTTAAAAAGAAGTTAAATGGGCGTGTCTGCGTCGTTTTGTGGTGTGAAATAAAACTATGATATTTGCGCTTTTCGGCCCAACACATTCGACTGGAGCACGACACGTTTTAGAACAGGGTTGTCTTCCCTCCTCGATCCCTACCCACTTGACCACACTAGTCAGTTTCTGGAGTCACCAAGTAGAGACGGGCCAGGATCTGGGTAAGGGTTGTTTCTGTTTCCGGAGGTACGCTGGAGTTGATCAGTTTTAGTTCACTTACTTCGACGTGAACAATCGCTATGAGTTAACTCACCGTAGTTTACTTACTTCGACGTCAACAATCGCTATGAGTTAACTCATTGTAGTTTACTTACTTCGACGTCAACAATCGCTATGAGTTAACTCACCGTAGTTTACTTACTTCGACTTCAACAATCGCTATGAGTTATAACTCACCGTAGTTTACTTACTTCGACGTCAACAATCGCTATGAGTTAACTCATTGTAGTTCACTTACTTCGACGTGAACAATCGCTATGAGTTAACTTACTGTAGTTCACTTACTTCGACGTCAACAATCGCTATGAGTTAACTTACTGTAGTTCACTTACTTCGACGTCAACAATCAGCTATGAGTTAACTCACCGTAGTTTACTTACTTCGACGTCAACAATCGCTATGAGTTAACTCACCGTAGTTTACTTACTTCGACGTCAACAATCGCTATGAGTTAACTCATTGTAGTTCACTTACTTCGACGTCAACAATCGCTATGAGTTAACTCATTCTAGTTCACTTACTTCGACGTGAACAATTGCTATGAGTTAACTCACCGTAGTTCACTTACTTCGACGTGAACAATCAGCTATGAGTCACAATCACCGTAGTTCACTTACAATCGCGATGAGTTAACTCACTGACTTAGGTAATCCATCGCCATCTGTAGATAGATATATATATACATATAGCGATGGTTGATTCATTTCATACAGTTCAGCCCCAGTGCTGCATTAAATGATAAACTTAGTTTCAGTTTTGTCGTGTGTTAATCTGCCCCTATTTCAAGATCAATTTGAGAACCTTTGAACACTAAATGGGAGGAGATATTGCAGCGAATTCAAACGCGACAATATTACGTCAAGTGCTATATTTTTAAAAAAACCTCTCTCTTAATTTCTAAATAGGGGAAGGATGTTGTTGGAAGGGTAGGGGGAGATAACAAGGGGTAAACAGCATTTCCGCTCGCTATGTCACGTGGTGCAAATTTCTGTATTTACTAGCCAATCGTTGGCTTAGTTCAGAATATAACTGCACGCTCTCCGGAGCCACGTGTTGAGTCCACGCTACAGTTGGTTGACGACCAAGACGGGCGTCACTAGCAACACATTTTATTCTCTTCTATTCTAGCTCTCTGGAAACTCGTGTCCAAATCGTAAGTATAGTTTTTGTAATATTTTTGTTAGCCTTTTTAATTGTATTTTTTTTAAACCTTTCAATCCTCTGTCTGTCTCTCTCTTATACTCTATTTTTATTTTCATATAATATATGTTTTTTTTTTATTTTAGTTATTGAAAAACCATAAAGACAGAGATGAAAATAATGTCACAATTAAATCACATTCAACTATCTTTGCGACTTTATCCCATTCTATATGTGGAGTTATTTGGGGAAACCTATAGAACTAGAGAATAAAGGCCGCTTGTACAGCTACGGAGTGTTTGGGTCTGTCTAATTATTACACCCCCCCCCCCCCCATAGAGAAAAAAAAAAGTTAAATCTTACTGGAGTTGGAACCGACGTTGCCCAGATCTGTAGCCCGGCAAGAACAAAATACTCTTATGTTAGAAATTGATTTTGTATTCCCATACAAATTATATGTAGATAAACAAATAAATATAACACGATTAAATGTGCTTTTATAACATAATGAGGGCGCTGGAAGCGGAGGGTTAAGGTGTTGCATTGGGGGTAATGTGAATAATAGAAGGAAGAGGTATATGTTAGCATTCAGAAAAAATGACAAATAAACAACAACAGAAAAAAACAAAGAACAATATATGGTCCGAAGCAGGATCTAACCCGTACTCCATGGCACTGCGCCTTGCCTCGATAAGCCGAACGCTTTTTACCTGAGTGGCAGTGTACCAAGCGTTCGGCTTCTCGTGGCAAGGCGCAGTGCCATGGAGTACGGGTTCGATCCTGCTTCGGACCATATCTCTTTGTTTTTTTCTGTTGTTGTTTATTTGTCATTTTTTCTGAGTGCTAACACATACCCCTTCCTTCTATGATTCCCTATTATCGCCTCGGAAGTTTCCCTATATAATAATATTTATTTATTATTATTTGTCTCCGTGGTAGTGTGAACCTGGTATCAGACACAGTTTGATGCTCTCCGTTCCTAATAGTGTTACCGGGCCTCATTATGAGGAAAGTACAGAATAGTGACCTTCTAGGCATGTTGTAAGAGGCGACAAAGGAGGTTGATCGATGGCTTGACAAGCTGTCATTGTAAAAAGTTTTGTTAAGGAAACAATGCCATAGATTTTAGAAGCAGTGATCTCTGCAATATGTGCCATTTTGGCACGCAAGGTTTCTGTTTTTGAGATTGTGGTTTTGCCCTATGTGCGTTCTGTCCTATGTGCGTTCTGCCCTATGTGCCGTCTTCAGCACGAAAGGGCAATGGATAGATAGATTCCTGATAAAGGTACGGGTACTCTGAGGTGACGGATTTTTTTCTGGGAAAGTAAAGCAGCACGGGCGTAATACCGACCACATTACCCCAAAAATCATGTGCTGAAGGTCTGTAAAATTTATGGTCACTAACACCATATTCCCTATACGCCACTTGGCGTGACGGGGGCACTTTACTTCTTTTTTTTTCTTTTTTTTTTTTACTTGGAGTTGAGGGAAATTATTAACACCGAAGAAGAGCACTGGCCACCTCACTTCCAAATGCTGTGGCCTAGCGCGGTGACATGTTACCCTTTATTTGCCTACAGTATAAGATAAATTATGTGACATCATTTTGTTTTCAAATGCAATAGCAACAGCAATAATACTGTAGATGCAACACTGAGTGTGTGTTATTTAATACCACTAATACTGTGGAAGCCGCGGTAGCCCAGTGGTCAGTGAACTGGGCTACTACGGACATGAAGTCGAGTTCGATCCTGATCGACGGCTTTCAGGTTCACCCAGTCTTAAATGGTTATAGGATCTTTTTCTGGGACATTAAAGCGGCACTGGCGTTATACCGACCACATTACCCCAAAAATCATGTGCCGAGGGTCTGTACAAATTTTGTTCACCAAATATATGTACGCCACATGGCGCACTTTACTTTTTGCTCATGTTTTATTGTATAGTCTACCATAGGAACATATTGCGTTGGTGACCATATTTTCATGATTTTTCGGCACATTTATAGGTCATGAAGTCAGCTTTACGCCAGGCCGCTGTAATTTTGCAGTGAAAATTATCGGTATCCATTTTTTGAAGTGCCTGGGTGAACCACGAAGACATGTCAGTCTGAAGCTGTATTGTCTTACGTATTTGTTACACGTTAAATACATATTTGGCTTTAGCTATGTTGCCTTTCTGCAACTGATTAGCATATGTTAATTCACGTTCAAATGTACAAACAATACAGATACAAGCAAGTGTAATGATGTTCACTTGTGTCTTATGATTCATATCAAAATCAACAAAAAATCATTTTATGAAAATAGGGAATATAAGAGTGTATACTCGAGACAGATCCAGAGCAATATGATAAAGACAGGGACTTAGAACTGTGTAGAGCTTTCAACGTCTAAATATTTGTTGCCTATTATATAAAAGTAAAGTAAAGTACCCCTGTCATGCCAAGTGGCGTATAGGGAATATGGTGTTAGTGATCATAAATTTTACAGACCTTCAGCACATGATTTTTGGGGTAATTTGGTCGGTATTACGCCGTGCCGCTTTACTTTCCCAGAAAAAAAATCCGATACCCATTAAAGGCTGGGTGAACCGGAGTCGTCGGTTAGGATCGAACCCTACCTCTTGTCCTTTGTAGTCCAGTTCACTAACCACTGAGCTATCGCGGCTCCCTGTCTATTATATACGTATACCTTATTTTAGTCTCTATTTTTGGTGAGATTTGATATCTTTGCTGTTCATGATATGTGGAGCATTCTTGTCACGAATCACGACTTTGTAGCTTAAGATTATCTGTCATCGTGTTTGGATACATTTGAAATGAGTCTTGGCCATAAAATATTACCAAATACATTATTGTTTCCTTCAATTTCCGTTACATGCATATAATTAATTTGCAAGACGAATGTTAATTCTCTAGCATTAAAATAGGCTTCTGAGTTGGTCTTGGGAAACCATACCCCATTATAAATTCCTTTTTTTTTATTTCAACAAAATATATACAGCCTTGTTTGTTTCATTCCACTTACGTGTGCAACGTTCAGTCTGAAAACCTCACTAACCTGTCAGGAGATGATATTTAACACAGGAATCGATTGATCAATTTGGGTGCAAATAGACAACAATATGTATGATTATTGTACAAATATATATTTTTTTTAAAACCAATGTTGATAGTGGTAAATGGGTATCATTTTTCGTTGCAAATTGAGGGAGTTCTTGATCTCTGTACGCCCAGTGGTCAGTTCTATATGAAAAAAAAACTAGTGAAAGTAACCAGTTATGCGGAATATTTCAATATATAATTACTACAGTTGAAAAATAGAGAGAACTTATTCTGAAGTTATTTTAAGACTACACAACATTGTTTACAATCCAGGATGGTTGCCGTTTCCTTAGCAACCGGATCTTTAATGAATTAAAAAAATATATATTTATATATACACTTTCATTTTAGACCATCCTAGTAGCAACTGGATAGTATCATCTTTGTTCAGAAAAAAAAAGATACAAATTAACAACAATGAATGTAGCACTTGAAGAAACTCTTCAACACTTCAAGAACCTGGATTCTCATTTGCCTTTTAGTCTCGGGACGCTTGTGTTGGTCATGAGACATCCTCATTTGCCTTTTAGTCTCGGGACGCTTGTGTTGGTCATGAGACATCCTCCTTTGCCTTTTAGTCTCGGGACGCTTGTGTTGGTCATGAGACATCCTCCTTTGCCTTTTAGTCTCGGGACGCTTGTGTTGGTCATGAGACATCCTCCTTTGCCTTTTAGTCTCGGGACGCTTGTGTTGGTCATGAGACATCCTCATTTGCCTTTTAGTCTCGGGACGCTTGTGTTGGTCATGAGACATCCTCCTTTGCCTTTTAGTCTCGGGACGCTTGTGTTTGGTCATGAGAGATTCTGATTTGTATTTTAGATACGCTTTATCTTCTACAATCTTGCCTCGTTTGCGTTTTAGTTTCAAGGGGAGAGACAGTTTACTATCTTCTGCTCTTTGGCTGCCTCTTATGTTTTCTGCCGTTACGATCCCGACTGAGAGTTTCTAGTAATCAGTTTATCCATCTATTTGGTGTACAACAACACATCCATCTTTTTAAAGATCGGTCTTCTATTTCCGTAGCTTTTGTTGATTACTGTATGGATTGTGTTGTTTAGTTGTTTCTATCTAACCATATGACCAAACCATCTAATTTGTTGTTTCTTTCTACCACGGGGATTATCTCTCTCTCTCTCTCTCTCTCTCGCTCTCTCTCTCTTCTTAGTTTCTCGTTTCTGTGTCTCTGAGGGTGGTTCCCATCATATGTTTGGCACATTTCTTCCCGTTGTGTTTATCTTTTGATCATTCTCGACATAGTGGGCTGGAAAGAAGAATAATGAAAGGGAACCTTCCAGGAAGAGGAAGCACAGGCAGACTAAAAAAAATGTGGTTTCAAGACACGTATGAGACTTTGAAATTGACAACACAAGAAATGGGTGATCTGGCTAGAGAGAGATTTTTTTTCTTATGATTCGCTATGGTGAGAGCAACGTTCTGTGGGAGATCTGGCTCGAGTCAGAGATTCATTAAGACGGACTGTGGTGAGAGCAAAGCTCTGTATGAGATCTGGCTAGAGTCAGGGATTCATTGAGACGGGCTGTGGTGAGAGAAAAGTTCTGTATGAGATCTGGCTAGAGTCAGGGATTCATTGAGACGGGCTGTGGTGAGAGAAAAGTTCTGTATGAGATCTGGCTAGAGTCAGAGATTCATTGAGACGGGCTGTGGTGAGAGCAAAGTTCTGCAGAGAACACACAACTTAACATCTAATTTTGAAACTGATAGCACACTGTTTTGATAAAGATAGCGTTGAAGGGCACTTTTTCCGCTTCTTTTGTAAATTCTTTGTTGGCCAATAATAGTGCCACCTGGCAAATAGTCCGATTTACTGCATCTTGGGTTGTATCTGTTGTTATTTCTTCGCTTGCGTCACCAGACTGTTAAGTCTTCTTATTTTCATTCCTACTTTTGTGAGCTTATGCTCTTCTCTTGACCTTCCTGTTTCCTAGTGCTTCTATTATTCCATCAAACCGTCTCTTTAGAGGTCGACCATTTTGTCTTGTGCCCTTGCAACATCTGTGGAAGGCTCGTTATCTTGTGTTTTAGTCTTTTTGTCTTCTCATATGGCCTAATCATTTTATCTGTTGTTTCTTTGTGCAATCTATGGCGGGAATTACTCCTGGCATATTTTTTCAGTTCTTTATTTCTGATCTTATCTCTCTTGCTATTTCCTTTAATTCGTCAATCACATTTCATCTCAGTAGTGGTTATTTTATGTTTTTTTTTTCTGAGTCTAGAGTCGAGGTCTGGCATTGGTAAAACAACGTTGGGATGAATATTATGTTGTAGAGAGCCAGTTCTACCACCAGTGTTCCTAATTAGACAGCAGTAGTGATAGTGGTCCGATGATTTGACAAGCTTTATTTCTTTTTGAGTCTATTTCTGCTGCTTGTGAATTGTCGTTTATCACTAGACTTGCTAGATATTTACATTTCTCGTCTTCTTTTAATTGTCTTCCGTCTATATTTATTTTGATGTTCTGTTTCTCTTGTGAGATGTTTATGACTTCTGTCCTGATGATATTGATTCTCATGCTGCATTGAGTGTCTGTGCTATTAAATCAGAGGCGGGCTCTGTACGCAGGCAATGTGTAGAGTCATTGCTGAAGTCCAAAATACATAAGGTCACCTTTGTCCCTGGACATGCGGGAGTACGGGAAATGAAAGAGCGGGCAGGTTGGCTAGCTGCACTGTCGTTGAGGACGGGCAACCAATAGATCGGGGGGACATCATCAATGCCCTCCGAGATGTGGGAAGAGCACAAGACTTCCACAAACACAGATCCACGTCACTCATTCGGATGATGGAGATGGAGGGCACAGCCAGAAATGAGAAACTTAATGGGCGTGTAAGAAGACTTATCAACCAACACAGAACTGGAGTCGTCAGTCGCTGGACACTACGGGACTTGCTGAGGAAGGGATCTGAGCACATATGGACATGTTTGGAGTGCAATGACGATGACCCGCAAATAACTCAATAACTCAATATTAAATCTCTTTTTTAAGTGTTCTTGCAAGTCTTCTACTTCTCATGTACCAGACTTTCCACATATTTCAATTCATCTGTATACTTTAGTTCATCGTCAAATCACTTTTCTTTATCCCGATACAAAATCTTTCAAATGGAAGACACAAAATGCAATGCGTAAACGAAGGGTGGTAGTAGAATTTACTTACTTGTTTTTTTTCTTAAGAAGAGGCTATTCTTTCCTGTTACTTCTAGGATGGTCTCAAATAAACGTTTGTGTATTTCTGACATTCATTAATAATGCGGTTGTTATTTGTAATGAATTAACTAACAATCGGGATTACTTATTTCTCTCATTGTTATTAAGTGGCCATCAACTGTTAGAGGTGTATGTGTTTCTTTTTTTTTTTTTTTTTAAATATGCAAGTAAATAAATATTCGAAACAATCCAGTCTATGAGATGACAAAAATATACCCAGCAGCTGAGTCAGATACTTGAACTGTGAGTCATGTGACTTGAGATTGTTACATAACACTTTTGCTGTAAATAGAAATTCGTAAGAGACGCCTAGAAAATGTACCACGCGAGTGTTTTGTTCTTCTATAGCGTTGAACAGTGGCGTTACTGCTACAATATCAATTACGAGCATCTCAGAAGGGCCCCTTACCTTGGCATATGCCGAATCTAATGAAATTATTTTTCACATGTTGAAATGTGTGGCTTAGGGACATTTTGCTTACGTGTTGCTTTGTAACAAAACATCCCTTCAGCAGTGTTTGTCTTTGAACTTTTACTAGGCTCTTTGTGTATTACGTCATGCATCTTTGTCATTTGAAGTTAGAAAATTAGTTATTCATCTTCATGTATGACCCCACCCACCTAATGAAAGTGAATACTGACCAATGGATAGCAAACAAGAAGAAAAGCTTTCGATGTCTCACACAAGTTCAGTTTTACAGGAAACAGCTATGGGAATTTCAAGGACAATAAACGAAGTAACGAGGACATTCTAGAATCTATCAAAACATAAAGACAGTTTTCTATCAACATCAGGAAGGAAGCAATCATAATTTTTGTTGTTTGTATCATTAACTATACAGCAGCTTCGCATTTCTATGCAAACTGATCCCATTTACTAGTACACAAACAGCCCAAATGTTTTTATCTCGCTTTTCTTTGACGTCCTCATATTCTCCTCCTGTCTCGTTAAAACTTCCGCAGTTAAGCCCCTTGTAAATTACTCAACGGATCATTTCAGAGGAAGTATTATATTTACAACACTAGGAAACACATTACAAATAATCAACATCAGAAAAAAAAACAAAAACATAAGATCAGTAGACGGTCCGAAGCAGGAATGAACCCGCACTCCTTGGCACAGCGCCTTGCCACGAGAACCAAACGCTAGACCACACGACGCAATCAGCTACCATTGTAAATTACTTCCTTGTTGACCTTTCAACCTTCCCTTTAACTAGTTTCCACGTTATCGTTTATTTTTACTTCCCTTTCATTGGTCCTGAGAACATGGTACTTTGTCTTCTATATTTCCATTATTTGCTAGGCCGCCTGATATCAATGGGCTCCCACAGCACCGCCTCGCTCTGGAGGGGATGATCCAGACCTGTTCTCATTTCAATTTCCTGTTGTTAAATTTTGATATGAAATGTCGCAGGTGAACTAGAGATTAAAAAAGGAACAGGGAAATGAAACTATAAGGCGGAACTAAAATCTTGAATTAGAGACCAAATTGCATGAACGAATCGTGTACTCCAGATATAAATGAGTGTTCTTTGCAGAAGCAGATAAGGAAACTAAGAAATAGCTGCAGATATCATTACATGACTTTTAGGCAGAGGACATCCATCCACAGGCCGCTGGATCCATAACAAGAAGTGGAAGATGAGAAAGTAGGAAGAAAAAAGATAATGAATAATGGAATGGTTGACATAATGTGGTGAGCCATATTTGTTTATATTTGTGTAATTTTACCAAGTTCCGTGTTTTAATGTCAGCCTGCTTATCTTAATGTCAATGTGGCATTTGACTTCTAATTCTAAATGACAACATGCATTGCATCTATTACATTCCAGTAGATCGTGAATTGGATATTTTATAGGAGGTGATAACATTGTAAACATCGTAAAAAATGAATCTTCTAGCTTTTAAATGTTTAAGATAATGATATCTTAGTAAAATTAATGTCTATCAGAATAACTACAGGAATGATTAACCAATGAAACATTTTTATAGTGGGATTGCTTCAATTTTCTACTATAATTTATTTTTAAGAAAAATTATATTTCTTCTTCTAAGACAGCATTGAATATAATATATTGAGGACATCCAATGGGCTCATAGATACAACACTGCAGGCAAAACTATATGTGCCTTTGTGAGAACTAAAAAAAAAAAAACCCAAAAAACTTACATTTGTACAAGAAAAGACATTGTAAATATACACAAATTACTTCACTCAAAGAAAGATAGATATAGCTTCGTCTAAGTTCTAACCAGTTGTAATTTGTAATGGATAAATAAGCAAAAGCGCAAGACAGTTATCAGTAATGTAAAGTAAAGAGCCCCGTCACAGTAAGTGGCGTATAGGCAATATGGTATTAGTGACCATAATTTTACAGACCTTCAGCGCAGGATTTTTGGGGTAAGGTGGTCGGTATTACGCCCGTGCCGCTTTATTTTCCCAGAAGAAAAAAAATCCAACACCCATTTAAGGCTGGGTGAACCCGAAAGCCGTCGATTAGGATAGAACCCTACTTCTTGTTCTTAATAGTCCAGTTCACTAACCACTGAGCTATCGCGGCTCCCACAACTTTCAGGGATCAATGTGCATTTTGCTGAAGAAATAAAGGGAGGGAAGCATTCTTTCGTCGCCTTAATGAGTAGGATAAATATGGTGTTTGTGTCCTTTTTTTTTTGCAATGACCACAAGCACATTTATGGTTGTGGTGGTCGGTATCTCGTCAGGGGGCTCTACTTTACCAGAACAATCGGGCACATTTAAGGCTGGTGAGCCTATCAGACTCGTTCTGGACCGAACCCGACTTCCGGTCTACATAATACTGTCTACTTGTTCACTAAACACAAGAGCTATCATAGCTCATTTCTTTTGGTGGTGAACACTAAATGGAAGTTTTCTGTGGACCATCACTATATTGACTGAATTTGTACCATCATTATATTGACTGAATTTGTACCATCATTATATTGACTGAATTTGTACCATCATTATATTGACTGAATTTGTACCATCATTATATTGACTGAATTTGTACCATCATTATTTAGTGAATTTGTACCATCATTATATTTAGTGAATTTGTACCATCATTATATTTAGTGAATTTGTACCATCATTTTATTTACTGAATTTGTACTATCATTATATTAGTGAATTTGTACCATCATTATATTTAGTGAATTGCACCATCATTTTATTTACTGAATTTGTACCATCATTATATTGACTGAATTTGTACCATCATTATATTTACTGAATTTGTACCATCATTATATTTACCGTGTACAATATCTTTAACGTAAAAAAGGAACCAATATCCAAGAGGCAATCGGGAAGAAAATACAAGAATAAGCAGAAAGTAATAGGGGATAAGTACAAACATAAAAGAGCCGCCACAGCTCAGTGGTTAGTGAACTAGACTACAAAGGACAAGAGGTAGGGTTCGATCCCAATCGATGGCTTCCGGGTTCACCCAGTCTTAAATGGATACCGGATTTTTTTCTGGGAAAGTAAAGCGGCACGGGCGTAATACCGACCACATTACCCCAAAAATCATGTGCTGAAGGTCGGTAAAATGTATGGTCACTAACACCATATTCCCTATACGCCACTTGACGTGACGGGGGCACTTTACTTACTTACATACATAAAATACGAGGGGCGTTGAAAAGGTAATGCACCACATCTGTTTTCTGAGCTAATAATAAACATGGAAGCATACAATTTTGCACACTTTAAATATGTCAGGTGTTGATTGTGTGCGCTAAATTTCACTGCAATCGGTCAAATAATACGACTGCACTAAAATGTTGAAATTCAGCATATTAGCAAATTGTCTTATAAGTATAGAATTGTGAAAGAATTTCTCGTTTTAGATAAGGAAACTGTTGTGAACATTCACAAGCGCCTATGTGATGTGTATGGAAGTTTTGTAGTCGACAGGAACACAGAAAGTTGCTGGGTTCAAAGAATACAAGAATCAGAAAGCGGAGATATGGAGCTTCTTGGTCGGCCACGTTGTGGGCAGCCTGCCATAACCACCAACGCAGAAATGTTGAAAAGCGCTGAGGTCATTATTCTTGCTGAAAGGCGCATCACTACTCAACAATTAACCTTACAGTTGTCAGTCAACATTGGTAGTGTAAATGCAATTATTAAAACTCTCGGATTCTCTAAGATTTGTGCAAGATGGGTTCCACGAAATCTCACAAATGAGCACTGCAAAGAAAGGCAATTTCTTCTGAACTGTTGAAGCGTTTCAGTATTGATGGAGAGAACTTTTTGGCTAAGATTGTTGCAGGTGACGACCCCTGGGCACATCATTTTGAACATGAGACAAAAAGACAATCAATGAAGTGACATCATCCTCACTCAGCACGAAGAAGAAATTCAAGACATCTCCTTTAGCTGGAAAGGTCATGGTCACTGTCTTTTGGGATATAGAAGGTGTGATTCTTGTGGATGTTATGCCAAGAAGAGAGAGAATCAATTCACAAGCTTACATTAAGACATTGAAGGTGTGATTCTTGTGGATGTTATACCAAGAAGAGAGACAATCAATTCACAAGCTTACATTAAGACATTGAAGGTGTGATTCTTGTGGATGTTATACCAAGAGGAGAGACAATCAATTCACAAGCTTACATTAAGACATTGAAGAAAAAACGAGTTCGGCTGCACAGGAATCCAGCAGACCTGCTTCACCTTCACGAAAATGTGCACTGCACCCTCACACAAGTCTGGCAACACGGGAAGCAATCACCAGATTGAGTTGGACTGTTCCATCCCATCCACCATAGAGCCCTGATTTAACACCCTCTGATTTGCATCTCTTTGGTCCACTTAAAGATGGCCTCCGTGAAACAAGATTTCGAGATGATGGAGTGATTCATGCAGTAAAGAAATGGCTACACGATCAAGATAAAAACTGTGCAGGCTAGAAATGCATGCACTTGTTGCGTGCTGGCGTAAAGCTGTACAAATGGATGGATATTATGTTGAAAGATACCGATATTTACATGACATATCCATATATACTGTGTAAACATTTCTTACTTTTTTAATTAATAGTTCCGGAGAAAACCGATGTGGTGCATTACTTTCTGAATGCAATGTGTATATAATAATTAATATATTCAATATCGTACAGTGCAGCAAGTAGAGCTTCAGAAAAAAACATATACAATAAACATAAAATGATATTACGCAACTAAATCTGCAGAGAGACAAACGATAGATAGATATAGCTTCTTCTAAGCAGTTAGAAAGTATTCTGTATCTTAATAATGTTACTAGCCGAGACATAGCGTCGACGGCAGATTGGTGACTTGTAAACTAGACTCAAGAACTCAGACCAGAAAACGACGACAAAGACACGCTTGTTTACTGTTAAATTTGTTGCTGGACGCGATTGGGCACATATGGGGCTGTGCGGTGTGTGTTAAAGCTGATTCTCATAATCATAAGTGTAAATTATTCCTCCATTGCATTATTGCATTTAGTTAGCATCCAGGTCACTATTTCCGTGTCTTATCTAAAGATATTGTCCTTCCTTAGTTAATTAAGCAGAGCCGCGACAGCTCAGTGGTTAGTGAACTGGACTACAAAGGACAAGAGGTAGGGTTCGATCCATGTGACGGCTTCCGGGTTCACTCAGCCTTAAATGGCTACCTGATTTTTTTATGGGAATGTAAAGCGGCACGGGCGTAATACCGACCACATTACCCCAAAAATCATGTGCCGAAGGTCTATACAAATTATGATCACAACACCATATTCTCTATACGCCACTTGGCGTGACTGGGCACAATACTTTTTACTTTACTTAGCTAAACAGTACAAAACCGATCATAACAGTAATAAAAACGGGGTTGTCACGAGTGTAACTGAGACCTTACTCTGTTGTCAACATTCCCATTGACTTGTAGAATAAAACTCACTGTGGAGGGGACATGAGGAATAGAATTAAAATACTCCAAGACATCGACCTTCACTGGTCATCAAATGTTATTCATTTTGTTTTAGCCTTTTGGGGACCTACATGGTTATTTTAGCCTTTTGGGGACCTACATGGTTACTTTAGCCTTTTGGGGACCTACTTGGTTATTTTAGCCTTTTGGGGACCTACATGGTTATTTTAGCCTTTTGGGGACCTACATGGTTATTTTAGCCTTTTGGGGACCTACATGGTTATTTTAGCCTCTTGGGGACCTACATGTTTATTTCAGCCTTTTGGGGACCTACATGGTTATTTTAGCCTTTGGGGACCTACATGGTTATTTTAGCCTTTTGGGGACCTACATGGTTACTTTAGCCTTTGGGGACCTACTTGGTTATTTTAGCCTTTTGGGGACCTACATGGTTATTTTAGCCTTTTGGGGACCTACATGGTTATTTTAGCCTCTTGGGGACCTACATGATTATTTTAGCCTTTTGGGGACCTACATGGTTATTTTAGCCTCTTGGGGACCTACATGTTTATTTCAGCCTTTTGGGGACCTACATGGTTATTTTAGCCTTTTGGGGACCTACATGGTTATTTTAGCCTTTTGGGGACCTACATGGTTATTTTAGCCTTTTGGGGACCTACTTGGTTATTTTAGCCTTTTGGGGACCTACATGGTTATCTTAGCCTTTTGGGGACCTACATGGTTATTTTAGCCTTTGGGGACCTACATGGTTATTTTAGCCTCTTGGGGACCTACATGTTTATTTCAGCCTTTGGGGACCTACATGGTTATTTTAGCCTTTTGGGGACCTACATGGTTATTTTAGCCTTTTGGGGACCTACATGGTTATTTTAGCCTTTTGGGGACCTACATGGTTATTTTAGCCTTTTGGGGATCTACGTGGTTATTTTAGCCTTTTAGGGACCTACATGGTTATTTTAGCCTTTTGGGGACCTACGTGGTTATTTTAGCCTTTTGGGGACCTACATGGTTATTTTAGCCTTTTGGGACCTACATGATTATTTTAGCCTTTTGCACACCATCAAATATGTTTCAACCTTTCGCACACCATCAAATATGTTTTAGCCTTTCGCGCACCCTACAGGGTTGTTTTACCCCCTTCGGTGCATACCCCCAAGCTTTATTTTACCCTTCCGCGCACCCCCCCCCCCTCACCTCCCGCATTGTTTTATCATTTCATGCACCCCCTTCCCCCCCCCCGTTTTGTTTTAGTTTCCTTTTAGTCTTTCGCGCAGCCTACATCGCTGTTTCAGTCTTTCGCGCAGCCTACATCGCTGTTTTAGCCTTTCGCGCAGCCTACATCGCTGTTTTAGCCTTTCGTGCAGCTTACATCGCTGTTTTAGCCTTTCGCGCAGCCTACATCGCTGTTTTAGTCTTTCGCGCAGCCTACATCGCTGTTTTAGTCTTTCGCACAACCTACAGCGCTTTTTAGTCTTTCGCGCAGCCTACATCGCTGTGTCAGTCCTTCTCGCAGCCTACATCGCTGTTTTAGTCTTTCGCGCAGCCTACATCGCTGTTTTAGTCTTTAGCGCTGCCAACATAGCTGTTTTAGTCTTTCGCGCAGCCTACATCGCTGTTTTAGTCTTTCGTGCAGCCTACTTTGCTGTTTTAGTCTTTAGCACAGCCTACATCGCTGTTTTAGTCTTTCGCGCAGCTTACATCGCTGTTTTAGTCTTTCGCGCAGCCTACATCGCTGTTTTAGTCTTTCGCGCAGCCTACAGCGCTGTTTTAGTCTTTCGTGCAGCCTACATCGCTGTTTTAGTACTTCGTGCAGCTTACATCGCTGTTTTAGTCTTTCGCGCAGCCTACAGCGCTGTTTTCTTCTTTCGTGCAGCCTACATCGCTGTTTTAGTCTTTCGTGCAGCCTACATTGCTGTTTTAGTATTTAGCACAGCCTACATCGCTGTTTTAGTCTTTCGCGCAGCTTACATCGCTGTTTTAGTCTTTCGCGCAGCCTACAGCGCTGTTTTAGTCTTTCGTGCAGCCTACAGCGCTGTTTTAGTCTTTCGTGCAGCCTACATCGCTGTTTTAGTATTTCGTGCAGCTTACATCGCTGTTTTAGTCTTTCGCGCAGCCTACATCGCTGTTTTAGTCTTTCGTGCAGCCTACATTGCTGTTTTAGTATTTAGCACAGCCTACATCGCTGTTTTAGTCTTTCGCGCAGCTTACATCGCTGTTTTAGTCTTTCGCGCAGCCTACAGCGCTGTTTTAGTATTTCGTGCAGCCTACATAGCTGTTTTAGTATTTCATGCAGCTTACATCGCTGTTTTAGTCTTTCGCGCAGCCTACAACGCAGTTTTAGTCTTTCGCGCAGCTTACATCGCTGTTTAGTCTTTCGCGCAGCCTACAGCGTTTTTTTAGTCTTTCACGCAGCCTACAACGCTGTTTTAGCCTTTCGTGCAGCCTACATCGCTGTTTTAGCCTTTCGTGCAACCTACATCGCTGTTTTAGTCTTTCGTGCAGCCTACAGCGCTGTTTTAGTTTTTCGTGCAGTCTACATCGCTGTTTTAGCCTTTCGTGCAGCCTACATCGCTGTTTTAACTTTCGCGCAGACTACATCGCATTTTTAGTCTTTCGCGCAGCCTACATAGCTGTTTTAGTCATTCGTGCAGCCTACATCGCTGTTTTAGTCTTTCGCGCAGCCTAGATCGCTGTTTTAGTCTTTCGCGCAGCCTACATCGCTGTTTTAGTCTTTCGTGCAGCCTAGATAGCTGTTTTAGTCTTTCGCGCAGCCTACATCGCTGTTTTAGCCTTTCGCGCAGCCTACATAGCTGTTTTAGTCATTCGTGCAGCCTACATCGCTGTTTTAGTCTTTCGCGCAGCCTAGATCGCTGTTTTAGTCTTTCGCGCAGCCTACATTGCTGTTTTAGCCTTTCGTGCAGCCTACATCGCTGTTTTAGTTTTTCGCGCACCCCAAAATTTTGTTCTTGCCTTCCGCGCACCCTTCAGCGCTCTTTTAGCCTTTCGTGCACCCTACAGAGCTGTTTTAACTTTTTGGTAACCATGTAGCGCTGTTTTAGCCTTTCGTGCACTCTACAGGTGTGTTTTGTTCCAACTGTCAAACACCTGATGTTCTACTATTTCATGTGGGTGGTCACAGAGCGGACATGCCTGAGTTTGGCATGTTCGTTGTATTCTATTGATGTGATTGTTCAATTCTCAGCCTGGATATGCTCTTCTTGTTAAACTGTTAATGTTCTCGTGAGAGTTAGACCTTTGGTCTCTCTCCTTCAGAGTTGGTAACATCCATCCCTCAGTGTATCAATAAGAAAAATACAGATACACAATGTATTTCCGAGCTGTGATCGCAGCCTTATTCTATAGTCATGAGAACACCTGCGCGAAAGACATTGCCTACGATGCTAATTTTTTATTAGCTGAGTGGCAGTGTTCCCTAGCGTTTGGCTTTTCGTGGCAAGGCGCTGTGCCAATGAATACGGGTTCGATCCTGCTTTGTCCATATATTGTTCTTTGTTTTTTTTTCTGTTGTTGATTATTTGTCATTCTTTCCGAGTGCTGTAAACATTTCTCTTCATCTGAATTGATTCGCTGATTATCGCCTCGGAAGTTTCCCTCTATATTAATATTAATTTATTATTATTTGTCTCCTATCCTAGGTGGCATTGTTTCCTCTTTGAACGTATTTATGACGTCTCTGGCGCGAGTACGCAACTTTAATAATACCATGTAAAGTAGTCCAGACTAAGGTGCGTGCTCCACAAAATAAAGATGATATTTTGGGGGCAACAATTCTCTGTCAATAGAAATAAGAAAGATAGATCGTGTCCATATACTACGTGAGTCATTAACAATTAATGGACAAGAGAGATCTTTGAAAGTAACAGAAATGTTGTTTAACAGAATAATGATGAGAACATCGAGGACAGCTAAAAGGAGTAATAATGATGTTTGTAGTTAGGAAACAACAGTTCAGGTGGGTTAGAAAAGAAGAACAATAGAAACCTTTTTTTAAATATCACGGTATGTGCATTGAATAGCTTGAAAATTTGTACCGACACACATAGCAAGATCTTCATCAAAACGTTGTGATACCAATGCCAGACCTCGACTCTAGACTCAAGAATAATAAGAAAAATAACAAATACGGAGATGAAATTTATTAGACGAATGACAGGAAACAGCCAGAGAGATAAGATCAGAAACGAAGATATGAGATATAAGCTAGGAATAATTCCTGCCATAGAATACACAAAGAAACAACAAATAAAATGGTCTGGCCACGGGATAGGCAGAAAGACTAAAAAAAAAAAAAAAAAACACAACGAGCCTTTAATAAATGTTGCGGGAACCCAAAGACCAACCACGAAAAAGATGGATTGGCGGAATATTAGAAACACTGGGAAAATAACAGCGGTTGATGCCAACAGAAGAGAAAAGACCGCAAATTATATCTCCCCTGGACGATAAAAGACAAATGAGGCAGGAAATAGGAAAAAGAAAGAAGATATGCATAGAGATTGAAGGAATGTGCAATATAGGAGTACAAGAGTTGAAAATACTTGTTTGGAGCCTGTATATATAGAGATTAAAAGTACAACTGATGGGGAACAGGAATACACGAAGGGTTATGATCGTCTAGGCCAGTAATACGATTATCTGTTAAGTCAGGTGGATCAATTTTACAAATGGTTGACTGAAGCGCGACCATCCAGAAATGAATTTGTGTACAGGGTTTAAACTTAATGTCTGAGAGGGGGGGGGGGGAAGAGAAAGGATAATGCGATCGACGATCTCTAGACACGTGACACAATGACGCAGACTTTCTTGGGAAATGTTTGTAAAGCTCTAAAACTAACGATTCATCTATTTCCGGTTGATGGTCAAATAAGAACAAACCAATTCTGTAGCTCACACGCTGTTTGACGTATGGTACAACACAATCTCTACCTTTTGATCCATCCCATGACTACACTTTCACAGAAGCCCGGAGTCTGGCCCACTCTGGCTATCACTGTCCCCACTGACCTCCATCAGGTTGTTCTTGGTTTACTTCTCTTTCACCCTCATGTCCAAGTCCTCAACATGGCAGTTCTCATGTCCAAGTCCTCAACATGGCAGTTCTCATGTCCAAGTCCTCAACATGGCAGTTCTCATGTCCAAGTCCTCAACATGGCAGTTCTCATGTCCAAGTCCTCAACATGGCAGTTCTCATGTCCAAGTCCTCAACATGGCAGTTCTCATGTCCAAGTCCTCAACATGGCAGTTCTCATGTCCAAGTCCACAACATGGCAGTTCTCATGTCCAATTCCTCAACATGGCAGTTCTCATGTCCAAGTCCTCAACATGGCAGTTCTCATGTCCAAGTCTTCAACATGGCAGTTCTCATGTCCAAGTCCTCAACATGGCAGTTCTCATGTCCAAGTCCTCAACATGGCAGTTCTCATGTCCAAGTCCTCATCATGGCAGTTCTCATGTCCAAGTCCTCAACATGGCAGTTCTCATGTACAAGTCCTCATCATGGCAGTTCTCATGTCCAAGTCCTCAACATGGCAGTTCTCATGTCCAAGTCCTCATCATGGCAATTCTCATGTCCAAGTCTTCAACATGGCAGTTCTCATGTCCAAGTCCTCAACATGGCAGTTCTCATGTCCAAGTCCTCAACATGGCAGTTCTCATGTCCAAGTCCTCAACATGGCAGTTCTCATGTCCAAGTCCTCATCATGGCAGTTCTCATGTCCAAGTCCTCAACATGGCAGTTCTCATGTCCAAGTCCTCAACATGGCAGTTCTCATGTCCAAGTCCTCATCATGGCAGTTCTCATGTCCAAGTCCTCAACATGGCAGTTCTCACTGCTTGACAGAACCCCTTGAGTTTTGCTCTGCGAATTGGACAATTTTGGTTTTCGGAAAACAGTGTTCCGCTTGGATATTTGTGTAGATGCTAAACGCTGTAACGTCTGGAATGATTGAATTTTGTTGTTGTTGTTGTTGTTGCGTTCGCCAGCTTTCAACTCTGACGAAGTCCCTAGAGACTAAGGAATTGAATTTTGCGTGTTAATCCATTTTTCCCTGGCAGCCGTGTGCACAGGGGTCCCTCGCCGCACAGGCAGATAATAATAATGATTGCATTGAAACCTTAGCCCTGGTCTCTAACATCTCCATTATTCTGACAAGTCCTTAAAGCGGTAGATAGCTTCAATTTGGCTATTTGGTATGTTGTACCGTGTCAGCAGTAGGAAACCCCGTTTAGGAAATGAATGAATACTTTGCTCGTTCAGTGCAAATAAGAGGAACTTTGAATATAGTAAAAAAAAAGTAAAGTGTCCCTGTCACACCAAGTAGCGTATAGAGAATATGGTGTTAATAACCATAATTTTTATAGACCTTCGGCACATGATTTTGGGGTAATGTGGTTTTATTACGCCCGTACCGTTTTACTTTCCCAGAAAAAATCCGGTACCCATTTAAGGCCGGGTGAACCCGGAAGCCGTCGATCAGGATCGAACTCGACCTTTGTAGTTCAGCTCACTAACCACTGAGCTACTTTGAATATGCTTATTTTAAAATAACTCATGTAACGCCTTCATAATCAGGGTAAAGACTTATGTGACAAGCTCTGTGTATACAGGAGTCTCGGTGGCTGAGTGATTAGCCTGCTCGCTTCCTGATAAGAGGGGTCCGAGGTCGATTCCCACTACTGGCTCTGGGTTCACACACCCTCTAAAGTCACAAGACTACACCCATGCATGTATTCTGAGTGATTCGATGAGCATGATAAAAAAGTGGAGGCGGGCTCTGTACGCATGCAATGGGTAGAGTCATTGCAGAAGTCAAAAATACGTAACGTCACCTTTGTCTATGTCCCTGGACATGCGGGAGTACGGGGAAATGAAAGAGCGGACAGGTTGGCTAGCTGTGCTGTCGTTGAGGACGGTCAACTAATGGATCGGGCGGACATCATCAATGTCCTCCGAGATGTAGGAAGAGCACAGGACTTCGACAAACACAGATCCACGTCACTTCTTCGGATGATGGAAATGGGAGTTAAAATGGGCATAGCCAGAAATGAGAAACTCGTGTAAGAAGACTTATCAACCAACATAGAACTGGAGTCGTCAGTCGCTGGACACTGAGGGAATTGCTGAGGAGGGGATCTGAGCACCTATGGACATGTTCGAAGTGCAATGATGATGACCCGCAAATAACTCAAAAACACCCTCTTAAAATGGGTATTAAAAAATTTTTCTGGGAAATAAAAGCGGACTGGTTCTTAATACCAACCACAAACACCTACAAATGTGCAGTGGGAATAAAATAAAATATGGGCAGTAATATTCTACCTACCCTAATAAGACGTGTAGGGAGGGAACCTTTTCCTACTTTACTTTGTATATTCTTGTAGTCTAAATTGTGTAATAAAGGGACCTCAAATGTTTAAGCTTGCAAAATCGTATTGCTCTGTTACTATTTTGTTGATGTTCACCCAAATTAAGTGTTACTATTTTCTTGATGTTCACCCAAATTTAGTGTTACTATTTTGTTGATGTTCATCCAAAATGAGTGTTACTATTTTGTTAATGTTCACCCAACTTTTGTGTTACCATTTTGTTGATGTTCACCCAAATTGAGTGTTACTATTATGTTGATGTTCACCCAACTTTGGTGTTACTATTTTGTTGATGTTCAGCCAAATTGAGTGTTATTATTTTGTTGATGTTCACCCAAATTGAGTGTTACTATTTTGTTGATGTTCACCCAAAATGAGTGTTACTATTTTGTTGATGTTCACCCAACTTTTGTGTTACCATTTTGTTGATGTTCACCCAAATCTGGTGTTACTATTTTGTTGATGTTCACCCAAATTGAGTGTTACTATTTTGTTGATGTTCAACCAACTTTGGTATTACTATTTTGTTGATGTTCACCCAAAATGAGTGTTACTATTTTGTTGATGTTCACCCAACTTTTGTGTTACCATTTTGTTGATGTTCACCCAAATCTGGTGTTACTATTTTGTTGATGTTCACCCAAATTGAGTGTTACTATTTTGTTGATGTTCAACCAACTTGGTATTACTATTTTGTTGATGTTCACCCAAAATGAGTGTTACTATTTTGTTAATGTTCACCCAACTTTTGTGTTACCATTTTGTTGATGTTCACCTAAATTGAGTGTTACTATTATGTTGATGTTCACCCAAATCTGGTGTTACTATTTTGTTGACGTTCACCCAAACTGAGTGTTACTATTTTGTTGATGTTTGATGTTCACCAATTTTGGTGTTACTATTTTGTTGATGTTCACCCAAATCTGGTGTTACTATTTTGTTGATATTCACCCAAATAAGTTACTACTTTGTTGATGTTCATCACCCAAATCTGGTGGTAGTATTTTGTTGATATTCACATAAATCTAGTATTGATATTTTTTTATGTCACTCAAATCCGGTGTTATAATTTTGTTGATGTTCACCCAAATCAGGTGTTACTTTTTGTTGATGTTCACCAAACTTTGGTGTTACTATTTTGTTGATGTTCACCAAACTTTGGTGTTACTATTTTGTTGATGCTTATCTCCCAAATCTGGTGTTAGTATTTTGCTGATGTTCACCCAAATTGAGTGTTACTTTTTTGTTGATGTTTCCCCAAATTTGGTGTTACTATTTTGTTGATGTTCACCCAAATCTGGTGTTATTATTTTGTTGATGTTCACCCAAATCTGGTGTTACTATTTTATTGATGTTCACCCAAATCTGGTGTTACTATTTTATTGATGTTCACCCAAATCTGGTGTTACTATTTTGTTGATGTTCACCCAATTGAGTGTTACTTTATTGTTGATGTTCATTCACCAAACTTGGTGTTACTATTTTGTTGATGTTCACCAAACTTTGGCGTTACTATTTTGTTGATGCTTATCTCCCAAATCTGGTGTTAGTATTTTGTTGATGTTCACCCAAATTGAGTGTTACTATTTTGTTGATGTTCACCAAATTAAGTGTTACTATTTTGTTGATGTTCACCCAAATTGAGTGTTACTATTTTGTTGATGTTCACCCAAATTAAGTGTTACTACTTTGTTGATGTTCATTACCCAAATCTGGTGGTAGTATTTTGTTGATGTTCATAATCTAGTTCACATAAATCTAGTGTTGATATTTTTTAAAATGTCACTGAAATCCGGTGTTATAATTTTGTTGATGTTCACCCAAATCTGGTGTTACTATTATGTTGATTTTCACCCAAATCTAGTGTTACTATTCTTCGTAATAAACAATTGTTTTTCGTAAACTGTCAGTTAATTTTATGCAGAAATGTTTCTATTGTTCAAATGTTTATTAGCATGTCATGTGATCTACGCTGTAAGTGGGTCAAGTTGTGTCATTTTCCCGCCTTTTGGTTGCACCCTACAATTCTTGGAAAGCAGGATGTTTATGACAAACTCTGGCCTACTTTTTCACTGCCTAGAGGTGTTGCAATGTTGTGGAAACAGGTATACGCACACCTGAATTATCGTGTTGCCCTGGTCGCTGCTGTTGTTCTGTAATGCAAGCCACAAACTCTGTTTCTGCATGTTAAAAATAGAGTTTGGCGGTTTCGAGTTCTGGTAACGCCCGCACTGCTATTATCAAGGATTAAATGTACTGGAAAGGGACACCAACGATGCAGACTAACAACTTTGACTAGCGGGGTTGAGTTTTACATTCAATCATCATCATCGAGTGCCGTCTACGCATCGAAGGTTGGCTACCATGGATCGCCATTCCACTCTGTTTCTTGCTTTGGTGGTGCAGATTGTCATAGATTGACTTGTCCATCTTTTGATGTTAATCGGCCATGTTAGCCTTGGTCTGCCTCTGCCTCTTTTACCTTGTATTTTCCCTTCCAATGTTACTTTTAGTAGGCTGTTGTGTCTTTTAACGCGTCCCAAAAATTTCATTTGTCTTGTCTTAATTGTATTTAGTAGTTATCTTTTTATTTTTAGTTGTTTTTATTTTTTTTCTTTCGTGCGCCCGAAGTATTGTCTATATCTGCAATGTCGTTTCCTGTATAAATTTTACTGTCTTTTGTAATTCTTGCAGTGGCCCATATAGTTTCGTCTGTAGTGTTGTATCTATGGGCGAATGGATTTTCCTCAGCCTACTATATTCAGTGCAGTCTTGAAGTATGTGTTCAGCAGTCTGGGGCGCCTGTCCACATGTACAAGTAGTTGAGGTGCCGATCTTGAATTTTGTATACATTTGACTATGGAGTCCATTGTGCCCTGTTCTGATGCGTATAATGATAACTTGTTCATATCTATTCATATTATGAAAGGCATCCTGATTTGGGGCTTGTGGTCCTCTGATTGATTTGATTATCTATTTCTAATGATGGTATGTGACCGGTGTATCTAGTTGTGTGCCTGTTGAACCTTCCTTGCCAACTGATCTGCTTTCTCATTTCCTGGTATTCCACAGTGAGACGGGATCCACTGCAGGGCAACCCTGTGGTGCTTGCAGAGTTCAGTCAATAAGGTCTGCAAATGTGGTAATTTTCTGGATTGTAGTGCCTGGGGTACTGATCTTGCATCTGTCAAAAACACTACAGGCTGCGGGCTAAGATTACTGTTCAGCAGTTTTTCTATTGCCAACTTTATTGCTTGTATTTCTGCATCATAATTGTGACAATATTTCCATGTTGCTATTGTATCCATATCCCTAGTGTTATTTGGGTACTCTATATATGCACCTGCTCCCCCATTCTTTACTCCATTCTGTGCTGATCCATCTGTGTACACACGAATCCATGGGTCTTGTGGGTATTCTTCATCCAGGAAACTGAGAGTTATTGTTTTACACTGTAGACTATTCTGTTCCTCTTTGTCAACTATTCCTTTCACTTCTGTCCGTATTTGTATTGATAATCCTGATTCCTCTGTCCAGGGAGTCTGTTCTGATATGGACAGTAGGGGGTTAACAACTTTTGGCATGTCTGGTGTTTATCTACAAATACGCTTGGCTTGGTGGATAAAACTGCTTCTCTTAAGTCGTCCCAATGCAAGATTTTGGAATCGGTCCTTCATTGGATGTCTCGGCATGCAAGCACATTTTTCTGCCTGTAACAGCACCTTTGTGTCCCTCCGTTCCCTCAGTGCTGGTATCCTGCACAATTTCTCCATCTCCAATATTGGTGTTGATTTAATTGCTCCTGTGATGATCCTAAGTGTCTGGTTTTGTACTTTATCCAGTTCTTGCAGTGTGATGTTTGATGCTGAGCACCATGCGGATGATCCATATTCTAAATGTGGGCGTATATTCTGTTGGTAAACTTACTGAGTATTTTCCCACTCGCACCCCATGTGGTTCCACACAACTTTCTTAGAATAGCCAACTTTCTCCTTGCTTTTTGGGTTGCCTTATTTATCTGCTGTTTCCAAGATAGTTTGTCATAAAATGTAACTCCGAGATATGTAGCTTGTATATCTTCTTTCACGGGCTCATTGTTTATGTAGATGGCTCCTGCTTTTTGTTTTGGGGAGAGAGTGAAAAGTGTAGTACTGCTTTTGTCTGTATTGATGCTGATACACCATCTATTTGTCCATGAATTCAGTGCATTCATAGCTCTTTGTAAAACTTTGCAGGCCACTGTTGCATACTCCTCTGTGCACCACATTACCAAGTCATCTGCATACATTGCCACTTTGATGCCATGTGGTAGTTCAGTAACTAGGTCATTGATGTAGATCAGAAAAAGTGTTGGAGATAGTACCCCTCCTTGTGGAACGCCCTGGCGCAGTAAGACCTTCTTACTCTTAAGACCATCCAGTTACACTCTGGCTCTCCTGTTATGTAGGTATGCATTGACCCATTTATACATCCTGCCATTTATTCCATAATTTCTCAGTTTCTTCAAAAGCCCATACCTTATCAAATGCTTTCTTTAGCGTCTATCCATGATGCTAGTACCAGTTTCTTTTCTTAAAACGCATCTTCAATTTCCTGGGAATGTTAGGTTGCCTGATCTTCGGTGGAGTAACACTGTCTAAAGCCTGCTTGCTGTGGGACAAGGAGATTTTCACTTTCCATGTACCACTGCAGTCTGAGATTGATTATACGTTCCATTGTTTTACACAAACAGCTTGTAAGGCTGATTGGTCTATAGCTGGATGTCGTTGAACCATCTTTTCCTGACTTTAGTAATGGTATCATAATTGCTTCTCTCCATGCCTGTGGCACTCTACCTGTGATCCAGCAAATGTTGTAGATCTGCAGTAGTTTTGCTTTAGCTGCAATTCCCAAGTTCTTAATTATTTCATTGGACACTCCGTCACTGCCTGGTGATTTTTTTCATTTTTAATTAGGATATTGCCAGCTCTATCTCTCTTTGTTCTCTTCGAGTTCTGGTAAGGCCCGCACTGCTATTATCAAGGATTGAACGTGCTAGAAAGGGACACCAACAATGCAGACTAACAACTTTGACTAGCGGGGTTGAGTTGTACGTTCAATCATCATTATCGAGTGCCGTCTCCGCAACGAAGGTTGGCTACCATGGATCGCCATTCCACTCTGTTTCTTGCTTTGATGGTGCAGGTTGTCATAGATTGACTTGTCCATCTTTTGATCTTACTCGTCCATGTTAGCCATGGTCTGCCTCTGCCTCTTTTACCTTATATTTTCCCTTCCAATATTACTTTTAGTAGACTGATGTGTCTTTTAACGTGTCCCAAAAATTTCATTTGTCTTGTTTTAATTGTATTTAGTAGTTCTCTTTTTATTTTTAGTTGTTTTAAAACTTCATCGTTTATTTTCTTTTCTTTCCATCCAATTCTACTTATTCTTCTGTAAATCTACACTTCAAAGGCTTCAATTTTCTGTTCTGTTTTCTTGTCTAATGTCCTTGTTTCTGCACCTTACAGGAATATTGAGAAGATGTAACATTTTGCTATTCTTAGTTTCAGCACTGCCGTTATTTGTTTTGTTGTTAGTATATTTTTCATGGCATTAAAATTACTTTTTGTCATACCTATTCTTTTGCTTATCTCAATTTTACATTTTCCATCATTGGTTATAGTATGTCCAAGGTTCGTTCAATAATTTGTTTAAAGATAAAAATAATTAGGGTTGTGATGCAAGTTAAATGTGTAAATATATAGTTAGTTACTGCTGAGACTCAATATGTAAAAATAGATGATCAATATAATTGTATTTTCTTGAAGTAAATAAACATGGTACCTGTTTGTATTATTTTAACAATTTATGTGATAATTTGCTATTTTTGTAATTATTTTAACATTTATGGTGTGCAATCATTTGAACAATTCTTGAAATCATTTGAACAATTCTTGTCATCATTTAAACAATTCTTGTCATCATTTGAACAATTCTTGTCATCATTTAAACAATTCTTGTCATCATTTGAACAATTTTTGTCATCATTTAAACAATTCTTGTCATCATTTGAACAATTCTTGTCGTTATTTGAACAATTCTTGTCATCATTTGAACAATTCTTTTCTTCATTTGAACAATTCTTGTCATCATTTGAACAATTCTTTTCTTCATTTAAACAATTCTTGACATCATTTGAACAATTCTTGTCATCATTTGAACAATTCTTGTCATCATTTGAACAATTTTTGTCATCATTTGAACAATTCTTGTCATCATTTGAACAATTCTTGTCATCATTTGAACAATTCTTTTCTTCATTTGAACAATTCTTGTCATCATTTGAACAATTGTTGATATCATTTGAACAATTCTTGACATCATTTGAACAATTCTTGTCATCATTTGAACAATTCTTGTCATCATTTGAACAATTTTTGTCATCATTTGAACAATTCTTGTCATCATTTGAACAATTCCTGTCATCATTTGAACAATTCTTGACATCATTTGAACAATTCCTGTAATCATTTGAACAATTCCTGTCATCATTTGAACAATTCTTGTCATCATTTGAACAATTCCTGTCATCATTTGAACAATTCTTGTCATCATTTGAACAATTCCTGTCATCATTTGAACAATTCCTGTCATCATTTGAACAATTCTTGTCATCATTTGAACAATTCTTGTCATCATTTGAACAATTCCTGTCATCATTTGAACAATTCTTGTCATCGTTTGAACAATTCCTGTCATCATTTTAGCAACTTGTGCCAACGAAGTAACAGTTTGTACATTCACTTCAATCAATCTTATAAATTCTAACCATTTACGTAAAAAAAAAAAAGGTAAAGAGCCCCGTCACACCACGTGGCGTATAGGAAATGTGGTGTTTGTGACAATAATTTTTACAGACCTTCGGCACATGATTTATGGTTTACTTACCACGTGGTAATGTGATCAGTATTATACCTGTGCTGCCTTACTTTCCCAGAAAAAAATCCGGTACCCATTTAAGGTTGGGTGAACCCGGAAGCCGTCGATCAGGATCAAACCCGACCTCTTGTCCTTTGTAGCCCAGTTCATTAACCACTGAGCTATCGCTGCTCCCTTCCTGTGCAACCATCTTTAAGTTTTATTTGTTTGCAATTATAAACAAAACAAGATGTAAATTGGTGTTTTATTGTCATAAAACGTAGTTTGTAGTGTTTCCTTGTTTTCTTTCGTCGACATATGATACGAGAAGCTGGTGTTCAGCTGTTTGTCTTCCTAAATGTTGGAGCCAACTCCAAAATCAATGTGTACTTTTATTGAGAAATCTTAAATTGGGGCAAGACTGATCAGATTGGCAATATTCTGGGCAATATTTGAGGATAAGGTAAAGGTAAAGTACGAGACTTGAACCGGCGTCTTAGCACGCGAGTTTATATGTGCTCGGGCGCCTATCCAGAAGTGTTCGGAGATTTCTGGATAGTGTCGCTTCAAGCATTGAAACTCACGAAGCGAGGCGACATTCCCAGGGTAATAACCTGGTACCCATTTCTGCCAACGGCTGGGTCGACCGTGGGGGTATTTTTTTTCCAACCACGAGTACAACTCACACTGCTCCCAGCGGGAATCGAACACGGGTTGTCCGAACGTCGGTAGTCCAGTCGGGTGGTTTTCCCAACTAGGCTACCGAGACCCCCATTTTTGAGGATAACGCTGGGGTGGTTGCGGCGGGAGGTGAAGGGAACCGCTTTAACGCGTGAATGCTATCGGCGCTCTGACCTTGAAGGTCAAGCAGGCCTCAATTGTAACGTGTTTGTGACAAGGTTTCTAACGAGGTCTTTGAACGTGGGTTTTTCTGAAGTATGTGCCATGTTGTGTTGAGATAAAACTGTTATTAGAGACGAATATTTGAGTAGCAACCGGTGTTTGAATATTGGAAAAGCAACGTTATTTTTACAATCACTTTGAAGGAGATCATCGGGACAACTCAAGCGCCTGTGGCAGCAAAAGCAAGGTCGGCGACTGACCAACTCCCAAAGAAGCGTTCTCCTAGTCTGTCTCCCCTGCTGGCTAACAGAAGCTAGGAACCTTGCGTTCTTCTTGATGTTGCCATTTACTGATATGGAAAACCTAGTATTGCAGTACCTCAAGACAGGACATGTCACACAATTCTGGAGCTAGACGACCTCCAACGCCTCGGGTGTTTTTGGTTGAGAACGCCAGGTTTATGTCTCTAGCGAAGCTCTGAGCGACTGAATGGTACACGACTATCACTTTTTATATTTTTCAACTACTGACAGGGTTGTGCTCAGATGTCCCCCGTAATACAGGTATACTCTCACTTCAGAGGTTCTCCCCGTCTGTCTCTTCTTATCTGTTCGACTATCTATCTATATCTATCTATCTATCTATCTATCTATCTATCTATCTATCTATCTATCTATCTATCTATCTATCTATCTATCTATCTATCTATCTATCTATCTATCTATCTATCTATCTATCTATCTATCTATCTATCTATCTATCTATCTATCTATCTATCTATCTATCTATCTATCTATCTATCTATATCTATCTATCTATCTATCTATCTGCTTGCCTGTCAGTCAGTCTGTCTGTCTGTCTGTCTGCCTGCCTGCCTGCCTGTCAGTCCGTCTGTCAGTCTGTCTGTCTGCCTGTTAGTCTGTCAGTCAGTCTGTCTGTCTGCCTGCCTGTCAGTCTGCCTGTCTGTCTGTCTGCCTGCCTGCCTTTCAGTCTGCCTGTCAGTCTGTCTATCTGTCTGTCTGTCTGTCTGCCTGCCTGTCTGTCTGTCTACTAAAACTGTCCACGCTTTACTTAAACAAACACCATATTTCCCATTAACTAGAGGCGTGAGCCTAAACTTGTTCCCATCGACACCGGAAATCGAGGAATGAAAGAAGAAGGAAAGAAGAAAAATAGGAAAACTCATGACATAGTGGTCACGTCTAAGTTGTTTTTGTTTCCTCACTTGAGATTGTGCTAAATTAGGTATCTGTGTCCTTCTGTCAATTAAAGCCACGCTCACTCTCCTATTAACAAAAATAACAAAAGCTAAGTGTTAGTCAAACAATCAGAAATGAGTTACAGTTTCTGCTATCCTGGTTGGAACAATCTTCCCCACGGGATTTCCATTGATTCTAATTATGGACAGCTGGTTTATCCTTTTAATTATTATTTAGTGTGAATGCTCAATGGTTTCCAAACCTTTTCTTTTATTGTACTGACGCCAATTCTCTTCTATAAACGCGCCTTCATAACTTAATTTGTTCCCTAACTCGTTGTCTGTGGTCTTACCCCATCATTGGCAATTTCTTTCTTTCTGGCGTTCATCCATGACTATTAAAGGAATGAACAATCCTTTTCCTCATCCGCCCTTAAAATGACGTTAAGTGGGTGTAGATACGTTGTATTGTATTTTGCAGCTGGGTTTTCATATTTGCGCCTTTCGACCCAAGACATCCGACTTTAGTACAATATTTTTTAGTACTGGTTTACCTTCCCTGTTCGATCCTTATTCCCTTGCCCAGACCGGATAGTCTGTTTCCAAGAGCACTGCTGGGAGTTAGAGCAGGATCTCGATCAGTAAACCAATACATATGTTGGAGATAAGCACAAATGTATGATATATCAAATATTTTCCTCTTTTCGTACATTTCGCCGCATGGTGCGTCACTCCCAGCTTGATTAGTGTTAGCCATCATTAAATCATACTCTTTTTACATTTCTTGTATCATCTTGGTATTGGTAAAATCTAATACCTTGTTCAAGTATCTAAAAATTCATATATAACACGCTATATGTTAGAGAAATATGTAGATTGATTCTTAAAACCATGAACATTTTTGTCTCTGAAAACGTTTCCGTTGCATTGCTAAAAAAGCTTCCGTACGGAAAGAGATACGGCCCACGAGTAGAGCTGCAGAGAAAATGTATAATTAACATAAAATTGTGACTAGCAGTTAAATCATTTCATCTGATACTTTAGCTGCTAGATGCAGTTTCATCCTTACTTTAGTCTATCTGTTATTCGTCGATCCTGACACATAGTCAGTCACATGTTGACCGTTGACCGCACTCAGCTCAGTTGTTGGATGATCGTCTTAGTGTCCCCCCATTGCCAATGATTATTGTGGATTCAGAAGTAGCTCTCGCGAGATCAAGCGATTTACCTGATAACACAGAAAAATTTCAGCACAGAACACGAGATCAAGCGATTTACCTGATAACACAGAAAGATTTCAGCACAGAACACGATATCAAGCGATCTACCTGATAACACAGAAAGATTTCAGCACAGAACACGAGATCACGCGATTTACCTGATAACACAGAAAGATTTCAGCACAGAACACGAGATCAAGCGATCTACCTGATAACACAGAAAGATTTCAGCACAGAACACGAGATCAAGCTACCTACCTGATAACACAGAAAGATTTCAGCACAGAACACGAGATCAAGCGATCTACCTGATAACACAGAAAGATTTCAGCACAGAACACGAGATCAAGCGATCTACCTGATAACACAGAAAGATTTCAGCACAGAACACGAGATCAAGCTATCTACCTGATATCACAGAAAGATTTCAGCACAGAACACGAGATTAAGCGATCTACCAGATAACACAGAAAGATTTCAGCACAGAACACGAGATCAAGCGATTTACCTGATAACACAGAAAGATTTCAGCACAGAACACGAGATCAAGCGATTTACCTGATAACACAGAAAGATTTCAGCACAGAACACGAGATCAAGCGATCTACCTGATAACACAGAAAGATTTCAGCACAGAACACGAGATCAAGCGATCTACCTGATAACACAGAAAGATTTCAGCACAGAACACGAGATCAAGCTATCTACCTGATAACACAGAAAGATTTCAGCACAGAACACGAGATCAAGTGATCTACCTGATAACACAGAAAGATTTCAGCACAGAACACGAGATCAAGCGATCTACCTGATAACACAGAAAGATTTCAGCACAGAACACGAGATCAAGCTATCTACCTGATAACACAGAAAGATTTCAGCACAGAACACGAGATCAAGCGATCTACCTGATAACACAGAAAGATTTCAGCACAGAACACGAGATCAAGCGATTTACCTGATAACACAGAAAGATTTCAGCACAGAACACGAGATCAAACGATTTACCTGATAACACAGAAAGATTTCAGCACAGAACACGAGATCAAGCGATCTACCTGAGAACACAGACAGATTTCAGAAGAGAGATTTCATCCTATAGAAGCAAGCTTTAATGACAAACTATAGACAAGCTGATAAAACCTCTGTTCTGTTCATGGAATTAGTATCACTGCATTCGGGAATTCCCCATATCCGCTCCACTCATGTTACATCTCCGACCGAAGCGCGTTGGCAAATGATGTTGACAAGGTCGGCTACCGTGAAACCATAGTCGGTACGCAGGCGACGATTACAAACAACTTCCATCGAACAGAGAGTGCAGACCTACTTCCTTATTCCAACTTCCTTTGAAACACACAAACAATTGGAGACAAACAAAGTAACCGATATGGTTTAAGTGATTGCGTTAGTTTGCAGAGGCAGGGCGAAATGCAGCCATTTTGCATTGTAGGTTTGAGTTAACAATGTCGAACTTCAGTGCGAGCCAATTCATCTGCGTGGGAGACAATTTCAAGCAACATCACCGAAAGAAAGTGCCCACAGCCACTTCCAGCTTCAATTCACTGAATCGAAAAAAAAGACATAAAAACCTGTGAAAACATTAACAAACGGATTTAGTGTTGACATTCTCTAAAAATAGGCCCTCGGTAATAGCCGCCATCTTTCCCCGGAAAACTGATAAAACCCCAAACACGTCGTTGTGTTCGTGACCTTTGCTAATGTAGGTGTACAGCAGGTATTGATCGATGAAAAATAAGAGGAAGCACACAGCATCCAACAACCACGCGATATTTTTGTAAAGTACAGAATGTACTTTTCCCTTGCTTTGCCCGATAAACTGTTCTCGCTACTACCATTATGACAGTGAATAAGATCTTAATCGGCTCTTTTTTCAATGATCTGGCTCAGTGATCTCTTTAAGCTCTCCCATTGCATGCGTCTATATTCACGAATGTTTCTTCAATAACTGTTGAATCACTGACGTATCCACCGGTAAATCCCTCTCTCCGGACAAACCTTAATTTACCTTCTATCAAAATACAGCACAGCTAGATGGGGATTATATCGAGCAATTTGAGAACCACTCATTAACATCTGACGTCTGGTGTTTTCAACTCAAATTTCCCGGCACTAACCTACACAGTTAGTCATAAAGTGACATAGGCTGCGTTGGTTCAGGACACTAGTTGAGAATCCGGGTTGCGCGCGTAAACAACAGCAGCGGATTTAATGAATTAATTCATCAAATAAGTATAAGTATTGTAACGAAAAACATAATGACCCGTTGAATATGTTTCGTTAATTTTAACGAACGTTCTTTTCACTATTTTAGCTTTGTAATTTAATTGGACTGGTGGCTCAAACTACAATCGTAATAACGGTAATTGTTACTGTGACATTTTGAATACGGAGCCTCGGCACAACTGCTTATTTTAAATTTAAAGTTAAGTTTTGGTTCAAATGTTAACAAATGATTAGCATTTCTTTTTAGCATTCCTCTGTGACTATGACCCGTGTTAGCTACATTCTACATTCTCCGAGCACTTAAAATGTATATAATAAGTAGTTCCAATCTGTGTCTGCGTGTAAACAAATGTTAATAGTTTCTTGCATGAGTTGTTAGTGATGTTTTAGCATAACATTTTAATGAGATTTTTAAAATAACTATTTTGACATTTTCTGGTGTGATGTATCCATTTTTCCATCACAGCTGTTATTACAATATAAATTCTTTATAACTTAATTCTTCCCAGCTTCAATAAGAATAAGTCAAAGAAGAATCATACACAAATTATGTTTCTGAAAGGAGTAATTACGCACAACTAAAATACCACTTTTATGCAGCTATGACAGGCTTAGATTTTCTAGTTTGTGTTCCTTATATTAATTTTCTTGTCCTTATGTGTGGTCGTGTCTATACATACGCCACCAGTGTAGAAAGTAGCGCGCTTACATTGTGTGTTAAAGGCCTGTGATTGAATTCCAGCCTGATGCTCTCCAGTGGACTTACAGAATGGGTACCTGGCTTGATGACTTGGGAAAGGTACTAACTGCGAGGATTTTATCTTTCTACCCTCTCGAAATCCTGTGGCCTGGTCCGGTAAAGTATATTCTTTTTCCATCAATATAATATCTTAGGGCATATGTCAATGTGTAAGTATATGGATTTGGTGAAATTAGGAATTCATTCACATATATGGTTCTGCCTAAGATATAGTTTCTGTCAGAGGTATGGTTCTGTCTAAGATATAGTTTCTGTCAGAGGTATGGTTCTGTCTAAGATATAGTTTCTGTCAGAGGTATGGTTCTGTCTAAGATATAGTTTCTGTCAGAGGTATGGTTCTGTCTAAGATATAGTTTCTGTCAGAGGTATGGTTCTGTCTAAGATATAGTTTCTGTCAGAGGTATGGTTCTGTCTAAGATATAGTTTCTGTTAGATGTATGGTTCTGTCTAAGATATAGTTTCTGTTAGAGGTATGGTTCTGCCCAAGATATAGTTTCAGCCAGAGGTATGGTTCTGTCTAAGATATAGTTTCTGTCACAGGAAGGGTTCTGTCCATGATAAGTTTATGTCAGAGGCAGGGTTCTGTCCAATATATAGTTTCTGTCAGAGTATGGTTCTGTCCAAGATATAGTTAATGTCAGACGAAGGGTTCTGTCCAAGATATAGTTTCTGCCAGAGGAAGGGTTCTGTCCATGATATAGTTTCTGTCAGAGGTTGGTTTCTGTCCAAGATATAGTTTATGTCAGAGGTAGAGTTCTGTCCATGATATAGTTTCTGTCAGAGGTAGGGTTCTGTCCAAGATATAGTTCCTGTCTGAGGTAGGGTTCAATCAAAGATATAGTTTATATCAGAGGTAGAGTTCTGTCCATGATATAGTTTCTGTCAGAGGTAGGGTTCTGTCCAAGATATAGTTTATGTCAGAGGTAGGGTTCTGTCCAAGATATAGTTCCTGTCTGAGGTAGGGTTCAATCAAAGATATAGTTTATGTCAGAGGTAGAGTTCTGTCCATGATATAGTTTCTGTCAGAGGAAGGGTGCTGTTCAAGATATAGATTCTGTCAAAGGTAGAGCTTTGTCCAAGATATAGTTTATGTTACAGGTAGGGTTCTGTCAAAGATATAGCTCATATTATAATGTTTCAGAAGAATATAAGGATTCCCTCAAGTGAATATGTTGGATAGTTGTGGCTAGATGTTGAACATTACACAAATAGATATGAAAGTTTATGAAGCAGAACTACTATTTTAACTAACATAGACTTGTTGTAAAGTGGGACTCTCTCGCTAGGAAACTGGCATTTCTCAACTTTAACATGAACCTTTTAATTTCTAAGTGGCTTATTGTGAACGTTTACTTCAAGGAAGTTTACGCGCTTATTTTGGAATAAGCCATTTTCAGCATAGACAGTTGACAGACCTTGTCTTACAGCGTAAGTGCGTTGAGGAATGTGTATATAATTCCATGCGAAAGGATCACTCTGAACATGTCCTTACCTAAGTTACTCTGACGACTACTATTCCTCACCGGCAGCTCTTAAAAAGACGTTTATTAAATGTAAAAAAATAAGTTCGGTTGTGGCGTACAGTCTTAAAACAACTAAACATGAAGAGAGAAGTACTAAACACAATTCAAACAAGACAAATGAGTTAGTTTGGGGCATGTTAAAAGACACCGCAGCCTACTAAAAGTAATCTTGGAAGTGAAAATACAAGGTGAAAGAGGCAGACCAAGACTAACATGGATGAGTAAGATCAAAAGAAGGACAAGTCAGCCTATGACAACCTGTACTATCTAAGCAAGTGGCAGAGCGGAATGGCGCTCCATGGTAGCCAACCTTCGATGAGGAGACGGCACTCAATGATGATGATGTACAGCGAGCTATCGGTGCAATAGTTCTCCTCGTTCTGACAGCTTTATGTAGGGAAACGATAATTAATGAACCAGTAAGTTCAGATTTTTGTTGGAAAACGAGAACTAATGAACCGGTAAGTTCCGATTTTTGTTGGAAAACGAGAACTAATGAACCGGTAAGTTCAGATTTTTGTTGGAAAACGAGAACTAATGAACCGGTAAGTACCGATTTTTGTTGGAAAACGAGAACTAATGAACCGGTAAGTTCAGATATTTCTGGTCAGAAGGATCCAGGTTCGAATCTCAGAAATGGCGGATTTTTTTTTCGAATTGACAAGGTTCTGGGGTTTACCCAGCCTCTAAAAAAGAGTGTCAGACATTTTTATGGGAAGTGAAAGCTGCCTGGCGTAATACCGACCACATCGCCCAAAAATGAGCTGTGGTCATGGACATATATGGTCACTAACACCATATGCCCCATACGCCTAGCAAGGTGTGGAAGGAACCTACATGTGCCTATATGGTCACTAGCACCATATGCCCCATACGCCTAGCAAGGTGTGGAAGTAACCAACATGTGCCTATATGGCTCATCATCATCGAGTGCCGTCTCCGCTACAAAGGTTGGCTACCATGGAGCGCCATTCTGCTCTGTCTCTTGCTTTGGTGGTGCAGATTTTTCTATTGCCAACTTTATTGCTTGTATTTCTGCATCATAATTGTGACAATATTTCCATGTTGCTATTGTATCCATATCCCTAGTGTTATTTGGGTACTCTATATATGCACCTGCTCCCCCATTCTTTACTCCATTCTGTGCTGATCCATCTGTGTACACACGAATCCATGGGTCTTGTGGGTATTCTTCATCCAGGAAACTGAGAGTTATTGTTTTACACTGTAGACTATTCTGTTCCTCTTTGTCAACTATTCCTTTCACTTCTGTCCGTATTTGTATTGATAATCCTGATTCCTCTGTCCAGGGAGTCTGTTCTGATATGGACAGTAGGGGGTTAACAACTTTTGGCATGTCTGGTGTTTATCTACAAATACGCTTGGCTTGGTGGATAAAACTGCTTCTCTTAAGTCGTCCCAATGCAAGATTTTGGAATCGGTCCTTCATTGGATGTCTCGGCATGCAAGCACATTTTTCTGCCTGTATCAGCACCTTTGTGTCCCTCCGTTCCCTCAGTGCTGGTATCCTGCACAATTTCTCCATCTCCAATATTGGTGTTGATTTAATTGCTCCTGTGATGATCCTAAGTGTCTGGTTTTGTACTTTATCCAGTTCTTGCAGTGTGATGTTTGATGCTGAGCACCATGCGGATGATCCATATTCTAAATGTGGGCGTATATTCTGTTGGTAAACTTTACTGAGTATTTTCCCACTCGCACCCCATGTGGTTCCACACAACTTTCTTAGAATAGCCAACTTTCTCCTTGCTTTTTGGGTTGCCTTATTTATCTGCTGTTTCCAAGATAGTTTGTCATAAAATGTAACTCCGAGATATGTAGCTTGTATATCTTCTTTCACGGGCTCATTGTTTATGTAGATGGCTCCTGCTTTTTGTTTTGGGGAGAGAGTGAAAAGTGTAGTACTGCTTTTGTCTGTATTGATGCTGATACACCATCTATTTGTCCATGAATTCAGTGCATTCATAGCTCTTTGTAAAACTTTGCAGGCCACTGTTGCATACTCCTCTGTGCACCACATTACCAAGTCATCTGCATACATTGCCACTTTGATGCCATGTGGTAGTTCAGTAACTAGGTCATTGATGTAGATCAGAAAAAGTGTTGGAGATAGTACCCCTCCTTGTGGAACGCCCTGGCGCAGTAAGACCTTCTTACTCTTAAGACCATCCAGTTACACTCTGGCTCTCCTGTTATGTAGGTATGCATTGACCCATTTATACATCCTGCCATTTATTCCATAATTTCTCAGTTTCTTCAAAAGCCCATACCTTATCAAATGCTTTCTTTAGCGTCTATCCATGATGCTAGTACCAGTTTCTTTTCTTAAAACGCATCTTCAATTTCCTGGGAATGTTAGGTTGCCTGATCTTCGGTGGAGTAACACTGTCTAAAGCCTGCTTGCTGTGGGACAAGGAGATTTTCACTTTCCATGTACCACTGCAGTCTGAGATTGATTATACGTTCCATTGTTTTACACAAACAGCTTGTAAGGCTGATTGGTCTATAGCTGGATGTCGTTGAACCATCTTTTCCTGACTTTAGTAATGGTATCATAATTGCTTCTCTCCATGCCTGTGGCACTCTACCTGTGATCCAGCAAATGTTGTAGATCTGCAGTAGTTTTGCTTTAGCTGCAATTCCCAAGTTCTTAATTATTTCATTGGACACTCCGTCACTGCCTGGTGATTTTTTTCATTTTTAATTAGGATATTGCCAGCTCTATCTCTCTTTGTTCTCTTCGAGTTCTGGTAAGGCCCGCACTGCTATTATCAAGGATTGAACGTGCTAGAAAGGGACACCAACAATGCAGACTAACAACTTTGACTAGCGGGGTTGAGTTGTACGTTCAATCATCATTATCGAGTGCCGTCTCCGCAACGAAGGTTGGCTACCATGGATCGCCATTCCACTCTGTTTCTTGCTTTGATGGTGCAGGTTGTCATAGATTGACTTGTCCATCTTTTGATCTTACTCGTCCATGTTAGCCATGGTCTGCCTCTGCCTCTTTTACCTTGTATTTTCCCTTCCAATATTACTTTTAGTAGACTGATGTGTCTTTTAACGTGTCCCAAAAATTTCATTTGTCTTGTTTTAATTGTATTTAGTAGTTCTCTTTTTATTTTTAGTTGTTTTAAAACTTCATCGTTTATTTTCTTTTCTTTCCATCCAATTCTACTTATTCTTCTGTAAATCTACACTTCAAAGGCTTCAATTTTCTGTTCTGTTTTCTTGTCTAATGTCCTTGTTTCTGCACCTTACAGGAATATTGAGAAGATGTAACATTTTGCTATTCTTAGTTTCAGCACTGCCGTTATTTGTTTTGTTGTTAGTATATTTTTCATGGCATTAAAATTACTTTTTGTCATACCTATTCTTTTGCTTATCTCAATTTTACATTTTCCATCATTGGTTATAGTATGTCCAAGGTTCGTTCAATAATTTGTTTAAAGATAAAAATAATTAGGGTTGTGATGCAAGTTAAATGTGTAAATATATAGTTAGTTACTGCTGAGACTCAATATGTAAAAATAGATGATCAATATAATTGTATTTTCTTGAAGTAAATAAACATGGTACCTGTTTGTATTATTTTAACAATTTATGTGATAATTTGCTATTTTTGTAATTATTTTAACATTTATGGTGTGCAATCATTTGAACAATTCTTGAAATCATTTGAACAATTCTTGTCATCATTTAAACAATTCTTGTCATCATTTGAACAATTCTTGTCATCATTTAAACAATTCTTGTCATCATTTGAACAATTCTTGTCGTTATTTGAACAATTCTTGTCATCATTTGAACAATTCTTGTCGTTATTTGAACAATTCTTGTCATCATTTGAACAATTCTTTTCTTCATTTGAACAATTCTTGTCATCATTTGAACAATTCTTGAAATCATTTGAACAATTCTTGTCATCATTTGAACAATTCTTGAAATCATTTGAACAATTCTTGTCATCATTTAAACAATTCTTGTCATCATTTGAACAATTCTTGTCATCATTTAAACAATTCTTGTCATCATTTGAACAATTTTTGTCATCATTTAAACAATTCTTGTCATCATTTGAACAATTCTTGTCGTTATTTGAACAATTCTTGTCATCATTTGAACAATTCTTTTCTTCATTTGAACAATTCTTGTCATCATTTGAACAATTCTTTTCTTCATTTAAACAATTCTTGACATCATTTGAACAATTCTTGTCATCATTTGAACAATTCTTGTCATCATTTGAACAATTTTTGTCATCATTTGAACAATTCTTGTCATCATTTGAACAATTCTTGTCATCATTTGAACAATTCTTTTCTTCATTTGAACAATTCTTGTCATCATTTGAACAATTGTTGATATCATTTGAACAATTCTTGACATCATTTGAACAATTCTTGTCATCATTTGAACAATTCTTGTCATCATTTGAACAATTTTTGTCATCATTTGAACAATTCTTGTCATCATTTGAACAATTCCTGTCATCATTTGAACAATTCTTGACATCATTTGAACAATTCCTGTAATCATTTGAACAATTCCTGTCATCATTTGAACAATTCTTGTCATCATTTGAACAATTCCTGTCATCATTTGAACAATTCTTGTCATCATTTGAACAATTCCTGTCATCATTTGAACAATTCCTGTCATCATTTGAACAATTCTTGTCATCATTTGAACAATTCTTGTCATCATTTGAACAATTCCTGTCATCATTTGAACAATTCTTGTCATCGTTTGAACAATTCCTGTCATCATTTTAGCAACTTGTGCCAACGAAGTAACAGTTTGTACATTCACTTCAATCAATCTTATAAATTCTAACCATTTACGTAAAAAAAAAAAAGGTAAAGAGCCCCGTCACACCACGTGGCGTATAGGAAATGTGGTGTTTGTGACAATAATTTTTACAGACCTTCGGCACATGATTTATGGTTTACTTACCACGTGGTAATGTGATCAGTATTATACCTGTGCTGCCTTACTTTCCCAGAAAAAAATCCGGTACCCATTTAAGGTTGGGTGAAACCGGAAGCCGTCGATCAGGATCAAACCCGACCTCTTGTCCTTTGTAGCCCAGTTCATTAACCACTGAGCTATCGCTGCTCCCTTCCTGTGCAACCATCTTTAAGTTTTATTTGTTTGCAATTATAAACAAAACAAGATGTAAATTGGTGTTTTATTGTCATAAAACGTAGTTTGTAGTGTTTCCTTGTTTTCTTTCGTCGACATATGATACGAGAAGCTGGTGTTCAGCTGTTTGTCTTCCTAAATGTTGGAGCCAACTCCAAAATCAATGTGTACTTTTATTGAGAAATCTTAAATTGGGGCAAGACTGATCAGATTGGCAATATTCTGGGCAATATTTGAGGATAAGGTAAAGGTAAAGTACGAGACTTGAACCGGCGTCTTAGCACGCGAGTTTATATGTGCTCGGGCGCCTATCCAGAAGTGTTCGGAGATTTCTGGATAGTGTCGCTTCAAGCATTGAAACTCACGAAGCGAGGCGACATTCCCAGGGTAATAACCTGGTACCCATTTCTGCCAACGGCTGGGTCGACCGTGGGGGTATTTTTTTTTCCAACCACGAGTACAACTCACACTGCTCCCAGCGGGAATCGAACACGGGTTGTCCGAACGTCGGTAGTCCAGTCGGGTGGTTTTCCCAACTAGGCTACCGAGACCCCCATTTTTGAGGATAACGCTGGGGTGGTTGCGGCGGGAGGTGAAGGGAACCGCTTTAACGCGTGAATGCTATCGGCGCTCTGACCTTGAAGGTCAAGCAGGCCTCAATTGTAACGTGTTTGTGACAAGGTTTCTAACGAGGTCTTTGAACGTGGGTTTTTCTGAAGTATGTGCCATGTTGTGTTGAGATAAAACTGTTATTAGAGACGAATATTTGAGTAGCAACCGGTGTTTGAATATTGGAAAAGCAACGTTATTTTTACAATCACTTTGAAGGAGATCATCGGGACAACTCAAGCGCCTGTGGCAGCAAAAGCAAGGTCGGCGACTGACCAACTCCCAAAGAAGCGTTCTCCTAGTCTGTCTCCCCTGCTGGCTAACAGAAGCTAGGAACCTTGCGTTCTTCTTGATGTTGCCATTTACTGATATGGAAAACCTAGTATTGCAGTACCTCAAGACAGGACATGTCACACAATTCTGGAGCTAGACGACCTCCAACGCCTCGGGTGTTTTTGGTTGCGAACGCCAGGTTTATGTCTCTAGCGAAGCTCTGAGCGACTGAATGGTACACGACTATCACTTTTTATATTTTTCAACTACTGACAGGGTTGTGCTCAGATGTCCCCCGTAATACAGGTATACTCTCACTTCAGAGGTTCTCCCCGTCTGTCTCTTCTTATCTGTTCGACTATCTATCTATCTATCTATCTATCTATCTATCTATCTATCTATCTATCTATCTATCTATCTATCTATCTATCTATCTATCTATCTATCTATCTATCTATCTATCTATCTATCTATCTATCTATCTATCTATCTATCTATCTATCTATCTATCTATCTATCTATCTATCTATCTATCTATCTATCTATCTATCTATCTATCTATCTATCTATCTATCTATCTATCTATCTATCTATCTATCTATCTATCTATCTATCTATCTATCTATCTATCTATCTATCTATCTATCTATCTATCTGCTTGCCTGTCAGTCAGTCTGTCTGTCTGTCTGTCTGCCTGCCTGCCTGTCAGTCCGTCTGTCAGTCTGTCTGTCTGCCTGTTAGTCTGTCAGTCAGTCTGTCTGTCTGCCTGCCTGTCAGTCTGCCTGTCTGTTTGTCTGTCTGCCTGCCTGCCTTTCAGTCTGCCTGTCAGTCTGTCTATCTGTCTGTCTGTCTACTAAAACTGTCCACGCTTTACTTAAACAAACACCATATTTCCCATTAACTAGAGGCGTGAGCCTAAACTTGTTCCCATCGACACCGGAAATCGAGGAATGAAAGAAGAAGGAAAGAAGAAAAATAGGAAAACTCATGACATAGTGGTCACGTCTAAGTTGTTTTTGTTTCCTCACTTGAGATTGTGCTAAATTAGGTATCTGTGTCCTTCTGTCAATTAAAGCCACGCTCACTCTCCTATTAACAAAAATAACAAAAGCTAAGTGTTAGTCAAACAATCAGAAATGAGTTACAGTTTCTGCTATCCTGGTTGGAACAATCTTCCCCACGGGATTTCCATTGATTCTAATTATGGACAGCTGGTTTATCCTTTTAATTATTATTTAGTGTGAATGCTCAATGGTTTCCAAACCTTTTCTTTTTATTGTACTGACGCCAATTCTCTTCTATAAACGCGCCTTCATAACTTAATTTGTTCCCTAACTCGTTGTCTGTGGTCTTACCCCATCATTGGCAATTTCTTTCTTTCTGGCGTTCATCCATGACTATTAAAGGAATGAACAATCCTTTTCCTCATCCGCCCTTAAAATGACGTTAAGTGGGTGTAGATACGTTGTATTGTATTTTGCAGCTGGGTTTTCATATTTGCGCCTTTCGACCCAAGACATCCGACTTTAGTACAATATTTTTTAGTACTGGTTTACCTTCCCTGTTCGATCCTTATTCCCTTGCCCAGACCGGATAGTCTGTTTCCAAGAGCACTGCTGGGAGTTAGAGCAGGATCTCGATCAGTAAACCAATACATATGTTGGAGATAAGCACAAATGTATGATATATCAAATATTTTCCTCTTTTCGTACATTTCGCCGCATGGTGCGTCACTCCCAGCTTGATTAGTGTTAGCCATCATTAAATCATACTCTTTTTACATTTCTTGTATCATCTTGGTATTGGTAAAATCTAATACCTTGTTCAAGTATCTAAAAATTCATATATAACACGCTATATGTTAGAGAAATATGTAGATTGATTCTTAAAACCATGAACATTTTTGTCTCTGAAAACGTTTCCGTTGCATTGCTAAAAAAGCTTCCGTACGGAAAGAGTTAAATACGGCCCACGAGTAGAGCTGCAGAGAAAATGTATAATTAACATAAAATTGTGACTAGCAGTTAAATCATTTCATCTGATACTTTAGCTGCTAGATGCAGTTTCATCCTTACTTTAGTCTATCTGTTATTCGTCGATCCTGACACATAGTCAGTCACATGTTGACCGTTGACCGCACTCAGCTCAGTTGTTGGATGATCGTCTTAGTGTCCCCCCATTGCCAATGATTATTGTGGATTCAGAAGTAGCTCTCGCGAGATCAAGCGATTTACCTGATAACACAGAAAAATTTCAGCACAGAACACGAGATCAAGCGATTTACCTGATAACACAGAAAGATTTCAGCACAGAACACGATATCAAGCGATCTACCTGATAACACAGAAAGATTTCAGCACAGAACACGAGATCACGCGATTTACCTGATAACACAGAAAGATTTCAGCACAGAACACGAGATCAAGCGATCTACCTGATAACACAGAAAGATTTCAGCACAGAACACGAGATCAAGCTACCTACCTGATAACACAGAAAGATTTCAGCACAGAACACGAGATCAAGCGATCTACCTGATAACACAGAAAGATTTCAGCACAGAACACGAGATCAAGCGATCTACCTGATAACACAGAAAGATTTCAGCACAGAACACGAGATCAAGCTATCTACCTGATATCACAGAAAGATTTCAGCACAGAACACGAGATTAAGCGATCTACCAGATAACACAGAAAGATTTCAGCACAGAACACGAGATCAAGCGATTTACCTGATAACACAGAAAGATTTCAGCACAGAACACGAGATCAAGCGATTTACCTGATAACACAGAAAGATTTCAGCACAGAACACGAGATCAAGCGATCTACCTGATAACACAGAAAGATTTCAGCACAGAACACGAGATCAAGCGATCTACCTGATAACACAGAAAGATTTCAGCACAGAACACGAGATCAAGCTATCTACCTGATAACACAGAAAGATTTCAGCACAGAACACGAGATCAAGTGATCTACCTGATAACACAGAAAGATTTCAGCACAGAACACGAGATCAAGCGATCTACCTGATAACACAGAAAGATTTCAGCACAGAACACGAGATCAAGCTATCTACCTGATAACACAGAAAGATTTCAGCACAGAACACGAGATCAAGCGATCTACCTGATAACACAGAAAGATTTCAGCACAGAACACGAGATCAAGCGATTTACCTGATAACACAGAAAGATTTCAGCACAGAACACGAGATCAAACGATTTACCTGATAACACAGAAAGATTTCAGCACAGAACACGAGATCAAGCGATCTACCTGAGAACACAGACAGATTTCAGAAGAGAGATTTCATCCTATAGAAGCAAGCTTTAATGACAAACTATAGACAAGCTGATAAAACCTCTGTTCTGTTCATGGAATTAGTATCACTGCATTCGGGAATTCCCCATATCCGCTCCACTCATGTTACATCTCCGACCGAAGCGCGTTGGCAAATGATGTTGACAAGGTCGGCTACCGTGAAACCATAGTCGGTACGCAGGCGACGATTACAAACAACTTCCATCGAACAGAGAGTGCAGACCTACTTCCTTATTCCAACTTCCTTTGAAACACACAAACAATTGGAGACAAACAAAGTAACCGATATGGTTTAAGTGATTGCGTTAGTTTGCAGAGGCAGGGCGAAATGCAGCCATTTTGCATTGTAGGTTTGAGTTAACAATGTCGAACTTCAGTGCGAGCCAATTCATCTGCGTGGGAGACAATTTCAAGCAACATCACCGAAAGAAAGTGCCCACAGCCACTTCCAGCTTCAATTCACTGAATCGAAAAAAAAGACATAAAAACCTGTGAAAACATTAACAAACGGATTTAGTGTTGACATTCTCTAAAAATAGGCCCTCGGTAATAGCCGCCATCTTTCCCCGGAAAACTGATAAAACCCCAAACACGTCGTTGTGTTCGTGACCTTTGCTAATGTAGGTGTACAGCAGGTATTGATCGATGAAAAATAAGAGGAAGCACACAGCATCCAACAACCACGCGATATTTTTGTAAAGTACAGAATGTACTTTTCCCTTGCTTTGCCCGATAAACTGTTCTCGCTACTACCATTATGACAGTGAATAAGATCTTAATCGGCTCTTTTTTCAATGATCTGGCTCAGTGATCTCTTTAAGCTCTCCCATTGCATGCGTCTATATTCACGAATGTTTCTTCAATAACTGTTGAATCACTGACGTATCCACCGGTAAATCCCTCTCTCCGGACAAACCTTAATTTACCTTCTATCAAAATACAGCACAGCTAGATGGGGATTATATCGAGCAATTTGAGAACCACTCATTAACATCTGACGTCTGGTGTTTTCAACTCAAATTTCCCGGCACTAACCTACACAGTTAGTCATAAAGTGACATAGGCTGCGTTGGTTCAGGACACTAGTTGAGAATCCGGGTTGCGCGCGTAAACAACAGCAGCGGATTTAATGAATTAATTCATCAAATAAGTATAAGTATTGTAACGAAAAACATAATGACCCGTTGAATATGTTTCGTTAATTTTAACGAACGTTCTTTTCACTATTTTAGCTTTGTAATTTAATTGGACTGGTGGCTCAAACTACAATCGTAATAACGGTAATTGTTACTGTGACATTTTGAATACGGAGCCTCGGCACAACTGCTTATTTTAAATTTAAAGTTAAGTTTTGGTTCAAATGTTAACAAATGATTAGCATTTCTTTTTAGCATTCCTCTGTGACTATGACCCGTGTTAGCTACATTCTACATTCTCCGAGCACTTAAAATGTATATAATAAGTAGTTCCAATCTGTGTCTGCGTGTAAACAAATGTTAATAGTTTCTTGCATGAGTTGTTAGTGATGTTTTAGCATAACATTTTAATGAGATTTTTAAAATAACTATTTTGACATTTTCTGGTGTGATGTATCCATTTTTCCATCACAGCTGTTATTACAATATAAATTCTTTATAACTTAATTCTTCCCAGCTTCAATAAGAATAAGTCAAAGAAGAATCATACACAAATTATGTTTCTGAAAGGAGTAATTACGCACAACTAAAATACCACTTTTATGCAGCTATGACAGGCTTAGATTTTCTAGTTTGTGTTCCTTATATTAATTTTCTTGTCCTTATGTGTGGTCGTGTCTATACATACGTCACCAGTGTAGAAAGTAGCGCGCTTACATTGTGTGTTAAAGGCCTGTGATTGAATTCCAGCCTGATGCTCTCCAGTGGACTTACAGAATGGGTACCTGGCTTGATGACTTGGGAAAGGTACTAACTGCGAGGATTTTATCTTTCTACCCTCTCGAAATCCTGTGGCCTGGTCCGGTAAAGTATATTCTTTTTTCCATCAATATAATATCTTAGGGCATATGTCAATGTGTAAGTATATGGATTTGGTGAAATTAGGAATTCATTCACATATATGGTTCTGCCTAAGATATAGTTTCTGTCAGAGGTATGGTTCTGTCTAAGATATAGTTTCTGTCAGAGGTATGGTTCTGTCTAAGATATAGTTTCTGTCAGAGGTATGGTTCTGTCTAAGATATAGTTTCTGTCAGAGGTATGGTTCTGTCTAAGATATAGTTTCTGTCAGAGGTATGGTTCTGTCTAAGATATAGTTTCTGTCAGAGGTATGGTTCTGTCTAAGATATAGTTTCTGTTAGATGTATGGTTCTGTCTAAGATATAGTTTCTGTTAGAGGTATGGTTCTGCCCAAGATATAGTTTCAGCCAGAGGTATGGTTCTGTCTAAGATATAGTTTCTGTCACAGGAAGGGTTCTGTCCATGATAAGTTTATGTCAGAGGCAGGGTTCTGTCCAATATATAGTTTCTGTCAGAGTATGGTTCTGTCCAAGATATAGTTAATGTCAGACGAAGGGTTCTGTCCAAGATATAGTTTCTGCCAGAGGAAGGGTTCTGTCCATGATATAGTTTCTGTCAGAGGTTGGTTTCTGTCCAAGATATAGTTTATGTCAGAGGTAGAGTTCTGTCCATGATATAGTTTCTGTCAGAGGTAGGGTTCTGTCCAAGATATAGTTCCTGTCTGAGGTAGGGTTCAATCAAAGATATAGTTTATATCAGAGGTAGAGTTCTGTCCATGATATAGTTTCTGTCAGAGGTAGGGTTCTGTCCAAGATATAGTTTATGTCAGAGGTAGGGTTCTGTCCAAGATATAGTTCCTGTCTGAGGTAGGGTTCAATCAAAGATATAGTTTATGTCAGAGGTAGAGTTCTGTCCATGATATAGTTTCTGTCAGAGGAAGGGTGCTGTTCAAGATATAGATTCTGTCAAAGGTAGAGCTTTGTCCAAGATATAGTTTATGTTACAGGTAGGGTTCTGTCAAAGATATAGCTCATATTATAATGTTTCAGAAGAATATAAGGATTCCCTCAAGTGAATATGTTGGATAGTTGTGGCTAGATGTTGAACATTACACAAATAGATATGAAAGTTTATGAAGCAGAACTACTATTTTAACTAACATAGACTTGTTGTAAAGTGGGACTCTCTCGCTAGGAAACTGGCATTTCTCAACTTTAACATGAACCTTTTAATTTCTAAGTGGCTTATTGTGAACGTTTACTTCAAGGAAGTTTACGCGCTTATTTTGGAATAAGCCATTTTCAGCATAGACAGTTGACAGACCTTGTCTTACAGCGTAAGTGCGTTGAGGAATGTGTATATAATTCCATGCGAAAGGATCACTCTGAACATGTCCTTACCTAAGTTACTCTGACGACTACTATTCCTCACCGGCAGCTCTTAAAAAGACGTTTATTAAATGTAAAAAAATAAGTTCGGTTGTGGCGTACAGTCTTAAAACAACTAAACATGAAGAGAGAAGTACTAAACACAATTCAAACAAGACAAATGAGTTAGTTTGGGGCATGTTAAAAGACACCGCAGCCTACTAAAAGTAATCTTGGAAGTGAAAATACAAGGTGAAAGAGGCAGACCAAGACTAACATGGATGAGTAAGATCAAAATAAGGACAAGTCAGCCTATGACAACCTGTACTATCTAAGCAAGTGGCAGAGCGGAATGGCGCTCCATGGTAGCCAACCTTCGATGAGGAGACGGCACTCAATGATGATGATGTACAGCGAGCTATCGGTGCAATAGTTCTCCTCGTTCTGACAGCTTTATGTAGGGAAACGATAATTAATGAACCAGTAAGTTCAGATTTTTGTTGGAAAACGAGAACTAATGAACCGGTAAGTTCCGATTTTTGTTGGAAAACGAGAACTAATGAACCGGTAAGTTCAGATTTTTGTTGGAAAACGAGAACTAATGAACCGGTAAGTACCGATTTTTGTTGGAAAACGAGAACTAATGAACCGGTAAGTACCGATTTTTGTTGGAAAACGAGAACTAATGAACCGGTAAGTTCAGATTTTTGTTGGAAAACGAGAACTAATGAACCGGTAAGTTCAGATTTTTGTTGGAAAACGAGAACTAATGAACCGGTAAGTTCAGATATTTCTGGTCAGAAGGATCCAGGTTCGAATCTCAGAAATGGCGGATTTTTTTTCGAATTTACAAGGTTCTGGGGTTTACCCAGCCTCTAAAAAAGAGTGTCAGACATTTTTATGGGAAGTGAAAGCTGCCTGGCGTAATACCGACCACATCGCCCAAAAATGAGCTGTGGTCATGGACATATATGGTCACTAACACCATATGCCCCATACGCCTAGCAAGGTGTGGAAGGAACCTACATGTGCCTATATGGTCACTAGCACCATATGCCCCATACGCCTAGCAAGGTGTGGAAGTAACCTACATGTGCCTATATGGCTCATCATCATCGAGTGCCGTCTCCGCTACAAAGGTTGGCTACCATGGAGCGCCATTCTGCTCTGTCTCTTGCTTTGGTGGTGCAGATTGTCATAGGCTGATTTGTCCATCTTTTGATGTTACTCGTCCATGTTAGTCTATATGGCTACTAGCACCATATGCCCCATACGCCTAGCAAGGTGTGGAAGTAACCTACATGTGCCTATATGGTCACTAGCACCATATGCCCCATACGCCTAGCAAGACGTGGAAGTAACCTACATGTGTCTATATGGTCACTAGCACCATATGCCCCATACGCCTAGCAAGACGTGGAAGTAACTTACATGTGCCTATATGGTCACTAGCACCATATGCCCCATACGCCTAGCAAGACGTGGAAGTAACCTACATGTGCCTATATAGTCACTAGCACCATATGCCCCATACGCCTAGAAAGGTGTGGAAGTAACCTACATGTGCCTATATAGTCACTAGCACCATATGCCCCATACGCCTAGCAAGGTGTGGAAGTAACCTACATGTGCCTATATAGTCACTAGCACAATATGCCCCATACGCCTAGCAAGGTGTGGAAGTAACCTACATGTGCCTATATGGTCATTAACACCATATGCCCCATACGCCTAGCAAGACGTGGAAGGACCCTTTCTTGCTTAGTTTAAAATGTCAAGTGTAGCAGTGAATGAGCTGAAAACTATCAGCGATTCATTGCTGACTGTTTATCAGTGAACCAGAACTAACTAAGACCTTACTCCCGCTTCATGTGTGGCCCTATAATCTCTTGTCTGATAAAACGGATGAACAAACCCAATATTTGCCTGACCCAGTGGGATGGGTTTTAACGAAATGTGTAAACTGTTGCAGATTCGCTTTAAAACTGCAGCACAACTCAACTTCATAAATTAAATTTTACCACAGGACGAAGTCTTCTGACGATCCAACAGGTTGATATGCAAATATTAATCGCCTATTAACGACTATTTTTTATGTTGTACTTACAGCGTGAACTCTCTGTTTTGATGGCTGTTATGGCAATATTTAAAATTAGAAACAAATAGAAGTTCAAAATTTACATTATATCCTTTACAGAATGAAATCTGATATTTCTTAATAAATCAATACAAACGATTGCAGAGTTAATTTGTGAGTTTTCTACGTCATTTTCATGGCAGACAAGACGAAATAGACCAACAATCGCTATGATGAACAAAAGAAGAGGATTTGCTCAAATCTCAATTTATACAAGTTTTGACACACTTTGTGGCTCTGAAGGTAACAAATGAAAAATTACAATTTAGTTTCTAGTTATATTTATGTCATTTATGTATTTAACTCAGGCAAAAGCAGCTTTAAAAAAAATGAGGAAGATACTATGCGATCCATTTTTGACAATAGAAACAAGAAAAAGAGTTCTTAAATGTTATGTAGAGCCAGTCTTAACATGTGGATGGGAATCATAGACAATAGGACAACGGACAAGAAAATCACTGGAGTCTGTAGAAATGTGGTTTTACAAAAGAATGTTGAGAGTACCATGGACAGCTAAGAAGAGTAATGAAAATGTTCTGAGAGAGGTCAAAGCAAAAAGAGAGCTAATTTCCAATATTAGGATGAAACAATCATCATTTTTTGGCCATGTAATGAGAAGAGAACAACTGGAATATATTGTAACAACTGGAAAAATTGAGGGACGAAGAGATAGAGGGAAGCAAAGAGAAAAAATAACAGACAGCTTCAGAGAATGGCTTGGCAGAAGGTCAACAACAGAAATGATAAATAGCTGCCGAGATTGAAAGTTGCGGAGAGACATGATCACCTACGCCAGTAGGCCCGGTACTTGATGATGATGATAATATATTTATGTGTATTTTATGGCTGCATTACAAAAATACTGATTTTTGATTAATGATGCATTACCGTTTATAAAAAAATTATATATTACAATTATCATCACGCAATTATCACATTTCTGTAGCTAGTTTTCAGGGCTGGAGAACAGAGTTCGCATGCCTAGTTCAGTAGCCATGAAGTGTGGGTCCTGTGTTCCTCTTAGTTTTGCTGCTTAATACAATTTTATTTTTATTTTTTTTGTTCAGGTCTGAGGTTGTCTTGCACATTTTGGCCCTTCCGCGATTGAAACCTACGGTATGTGTATAGGCAGGACTCATGTAGTGTAACGGAAATACACCAGGTGAATTAACGTTGTAAAAAATGTTATTGTTTAAAAGGAAAAACAATAATTAGTTGAGCATAGATACGTTGAATGATAGATAACTCGAGGGAGAACAGTCAAAACAGATATGAACAGTGTGAACCAGACTTGCAGCACCCTGTGAAGAATGGACGCTGACCGTGCAGAATGTGGTAACTATCATTTGTTATAGCCCCTGTGGGCACTACCACAAGGAGTGTAGGCCGCTGAATGCCTTGTCGATCCTCTACCCCAACTAAATCTAACAAGCCTAGGCAAGTCTAACCATGCCGAAGACGGATGTGTCGGGCCTAAAGGAGCAAGTATCGCGGCTTTACCGTAAACTAGCGACACAACACAGCTACGCTCATTTAACAGGTGGACGCTGAGAAAAATAGAGGAAGTCCGCTAGCAAATAATTTCACAGATTCCCCGTTAATTTGAACAGAGATAGAGGACGGGAGGAACGGAAAACAGCAAGTTACGTCTATGTTGGAGATTCACTTCAGTGGTGAAGTGCTTGTGTATTTGACTAGAACAAAGGACAATAACAAAATACCATAGCAATAGAAACCACTAGGACACAGTGATATCTGATGACACCGACACAGGATATACGATATCTGTGACATGTTACACTTCCGGTAATGTGTGTGTGTAGACATTTATGTTAGTTTAATTTCCTTTATGTGTGTGTGTGCGCGCGCACGAATGTTTCTGTCACAGCTGTTTCCGATTGATATTTCTGCGTTGATGAATTATGAATTATCATCATCATCATGTGCCATACCGGTTGACGTAGGCGATCATGTCCCTCCACAATCTTCTATCTACAGTACATCGTATCAGTTCAGTTGTTGACCGTTTTCCACGCCATGACACCAAGCTATCCAGTATTTTCTCTCTTTGTCGTCCGCGATCTCTCTTTCCTTTTATTTTGCCAGTTGTAACCAAGTATTCCAACTTTCCTCTTCTCATGGTGTGCCCGAAAAATGTTGATTGTTTCTTTCTGGTGTTTTTTTAGGAGCTGCCATTTTGTGTTAGCCTCTTTGAGAACTTCCTCATTGGTCTTTTTAGCTGTCCAGGGAACTTTCAACATTCTTCTGAGAAATCCCATCTCTGTGGCCTCTAATCGTCTTTTCATTTGTTTGTCTACTGTCCATGATTCGCTTCCACAGGTCAGAACTGGTTCTATATAGCACCGATGAACTCTCTTTCTCATTTCTATTGACATAGATTTGTTGCATAAGATATTTTTTTATTTTCTGAAATGCTATTTTGGCCTGAGCTATTCTGCTTTTTTTTAATGAATTATAACCTGTGAATGATTGCTACATGATTGATTGAAACTGAATAGAAACAGTTGGGGGCTTACATTGTAACTGGTTTTTGTTATGGGAAACATTTCTCTGTACCAGGAAAGTCAAAGTGAAGAATTCCTCAATATCTTACTACCATTACTCTACTAAAATATCACTATCACAAAAACAATCAAACTAAAACACCACCACCACAAAAACAACCATACTAAAAGATTACTACCACAAAAACAACCATACTAAAACATTACTGCCACAAAAACAACCATACTAAAACATTACTACCACAAAAACAACCAAACTAAGAAACTAAGACATTCAAACAACTCATGTTATATTATATAATGGAACATCGAGAATTAAATCATGTAATTTTAGAAATGTAGAAAACTAACAAAATTATAAAATAAATAGTTTCGCACATTCATATTTACATTTATATATTTAAACAGAAACTGGCTGCAGTATATATATATATATATATATATATATATATATATATATATATATATATATATATACATATTATATGAAGATACTAATAGATATATATATGGAGACTCTGAAGAGCAATAATCGAGACTGGAGAGAAGTGGAGAAAGTATCCAAAGCGAGTATCGTTGTTAGTCATCTAGCCTGCCGCAGCAAGACTGTCAAGGCATCTGCCTGTTTTCAGAAAAAAAGGACAAATGATGCTACAAAGAGGCGATCACTTTGCATGTCAAACTCCAATACCACATCCTCCTTCACTGCAGTAAAGCTTTCACCGCACGTATTTGAACACAGCTCCTACATATTAATATTGAGAATGATAACAATGTGGCTATAGTCGACACCGATGATTGAGCGCCGGGTATGTATGTAGAAGAGCAATATGCAAATCATTATCATGAAGTGCTGTACCGCATGCGGAAGCAGGTGTCCATATCTCTGGAAAACTCTCAAAAACTGTTCAGTCAGTTCTATTGTTTGCATTTATACTAAACCGTTCTCTTAAGATGCTTAGTATCTCTCTCTCTCTCTCTCTCTCTCTCTCTCTCTCTCTCTCTCTCTCTCTCTCTCTCTCTCTCTCTCTCTCTCTCTCTCTCTCTCTCTCTCTTCTTTCTCTCTCTTCTTTCCTTGTGTGTTCCCTTATTTCAATTTTCCTTATTACAACATATTCCAGCTGTTCCCTTATTTCAATTTTCCTTATTACAACATATTCCAGCTGTTCCCTTATTTCAATTTTCCTTATTACAACATATTCCAGCTGTTCCCTTATTTCAATTTTCCTTATTACAACATATTCCAGCTGTTCCCTTATTTCAATTTTCTTTATTATAACATATTCCTGCTGTTCCCTTATTTCAATTTTCTTTATTATAACATATTCCTGCTGTTCCCTTATTTCAATTTTCTTTATTACAACATATTCCTGCTGTTCCCTTATTTCAATTTTCTTTATTACAACATATTCCTGCTGTTCCCTTATTTCAGTTTTCCTTATTACATCATATTGCAGCTCTTCCCTTTTCTTAACGTGGATTCAAATTCTGCTACTTTCCTGCAGATGTTGACATTTTGACTTCTTTCTTTTAGCCTCTGCTAGAATGTCTTGTTACTCTGTTCTTAAGCTGTCCATGATATTCTCAACATTTTTCTGTAAAACCACATGTCTGTGTCCTTTAATAATTTTCTAGTCTTTTGTCCGATTGTCCTGTATTCACTTTATTATGTCAAGACTGGTTTTATATAACACTGAAGAACACATTTTTTGTTATTAAACATTGTAAAAATGAACATTGTAAAAATGAACATTGTAAAAATGAACATTGTAAAAATAAACATTGTAAAAATAAACATTATAAAAATGAACATTGTAAAAATGAACATTGTAAAAATGAACATTGTAAGTTCATGCACAATAAATCATTGTCACTATAACGCAAAGGATAATTATTTCGTATCCCATGAATCCCGTTTTTAAAGTATTTATCACAGCTTCATATCTGTTGGTCGAGAATATTTTAAACATCTTGCTGATTGGCTCATTTTTGAAACATAATATGTATATGGTAATTCAATAAAGTAAAGTGCCCCGTCACGCCACGTGACGTATAGATAATATGGTGTTACTGACCATAATTTTTACAGACTTTCAGAATTTGATTTTTGGAGGTAATATGGTCAGTATTACGCCCGTGCCGCTTTAATTTTACAGAAAAAAAAATCTGGTACCAGTTTAAGGCCGGGTGAACCTGGAGGCCGTCGATCAGGATAAAACCCAACCTCTTGTCCTTTGTAAAAAAAAAATAATAAAGTACCTCCGTCACGCCAAGTGGCGTATAGGGAAATATGGTGTTAGTGACCCTATATTTTAGAGACCTTCAGCACATGATTTTTGGGGTAATGTGGTCGGTATTATGCCCGTGCTGCGTTACTTTCCCATAAAAAAATCCGGTACCCATTTAAGGCTGGGTGAACCCGGAGGCCGTCGGTTGGAATCGAACCCTACCCCTTGTCCTTTATAGTCCAGTTCACTAACCACTATCGCGGCTCCCTCTTGTCATTTGTAGTTCAGTTTATTACACACTGAACTATCGCGGCTCCCATGATAATTCTATGGTACATTGAAATTGACTAGAAGAATTTATAACTTAAAATCTTATAACATTATAGAGGAGAAGTTTCTAATTGTTTTAGGTAAATTATTTGTATTAGGTAATGTGTATTTACGTGTGTGTGTGTGTTACAAATTTAAACCACTTCTTGAAAAATATCGATTTTAAGAACGAGTGTAATGCTCTAGTCTCATATCATCTTATCATCATATCATATAATTATAATATCATCTTATCATCATATCATATAATTATAATATCATCGTATCATCATATCATATAATTATAATATTATCGTATCATTATGTGGTCCTATCATCGTATGATCTTATCATATCATATGATTTTACCATCTTATAATCTTATAATCATATAATCTTATCATCTTATCATCATATAAGGTTATCATCTTATCATCTTCTGCTTAAAAAAAAAATTGTTATGATCTTCTACTGCTACTACTTTTCCCTGTCGACTGTTTAACTTCGTAGTCCGCACAGAAAAGGATGTTAGAAGACGTTAAATGGACGTAGATTCTCTGTGACGTAGTTTACAGCAAGCTGTGATATTTGCGCCTTTCAGGCCCAACAAGGCTCAACAGATCGGATTTCAGTTTTGACGAATTTTGAGTACAGACTTGCTTTCCATCTGGGTCACTACTCACTTGACCTGACTTATTAGCATGTTTTAGGGTCACTGATATGACGTCACTTGACCTGACTTGTTAGTATGTTTTCGGGTCACTGAGATGACGTCACTGGCCTAACATCACTGGCGTAACATGTTAGTATGTTTTCGGGTCACTGAGATGACGTCACTGACCTAACATGTTAGTATGTTCTCGGGTCACTGAGATGACGTCACTTGACCTGACTTGTTAGCATGTTTTAGGGTCACTGAGATGACGTCACTTGACCTAACATGTTAGCATTTTTAGGGTCACTGAGATGACGTCACTTGACCTAAATTATTAGTATGTTTTAGGGTCACTGAGATGACGTCACTTGACCTGACTTGTTAGTATGATTTAGGGTCACTGAGTTGACGTCACTTGACCTGACTTGTTAGTATGTTTTAGGGTCACTGAGATGACGTCACTTGACCTGACCTGTTAGCATGTTTTAGGGTCACTGAGTTGACGTCACTTGACCTGACTTGTTAGTATGTTTTAGGGTCACTGAGATGACGTCACTTGACCTGACTTGTTAGCATGTTTAAGGATCACTGAGATGACGTCACTTGACCTGACTTGTTAGTATGTTTTAGGGTCACTGAGGTGACTTGGGATAATTCTGGTTCACTGATCCTGCCACAAGCAGTCAGCTATTATTCTAGGGAGGATCTTACCCAAAGGTCGTCTGTCTATTGTGACGTAAGGTCGGATATGGTTGGTTAGTCGAAGACCCCGGTATCACTGCAAACAAATTAAAATTCACAATTGCTCAACCAACCGTGCCAGTGGAATCATCCGAATTAAAACTCATCTTATTGAAGGATCCAAACAAAGAAAGGCAGCTGCAGTCCCCATCATAACAGCTACAGTACAGGTCAAAAGACTTAAGGCCAAGTGGCACCGAAAGTGAACGCAGCTGAACCGACCTTCGTCATAAGATATCATCATTATCGTAAGCACTCGGAATATCGAAACACGATCCGGATGAAAAACATAGCTCACGGTGCGCACATAACACTAAATTCAGTAGCTTTGGCAGCAAGCGGGACTTAGAATGTGAGGAAACTGCAACAAGGAACACTTTTCAGACTGAGCCTCAATGGTTCCTGCCGCCTATCCGCCATATTGACCGGAAGTTAAGGCGGGATATCTCTAGACGGAACACCTCTCCTAGAACCTAATATAGACGTAGGCAAACATATACATTCGTGGACAGCAACATCTACTGACCTTTAAGACTGTCCAGGATGGACCAAACTTCTGAATCATTATATGTCTGTCTAGCTTTATGCTTCTAGCTTGCTGGCTGAGCTTTCTACTTCAATTCTATATATCTACCCGTTCTATCCTAGTATCAGCCATCTTCCCTTCCGTCAGTGGAATTCCTGATCTAAACCTTCGTCTTGCCTGGTCGAGAATCTGGCGGGAACTCACTGGTCCAGCCCTCTATTTTGGTTCGTCGAGTTTGGTCACGTGACTATCGCTTAATTATACGATCTTGGGATGTTCTTCAAAACTGACCAGAGTTCAACGTGACTAAATACCTTGACATCTCCTCGCATTCCCCCGGTTAACTCTATTAACTCCCACTCTCTTAATACATCATTTAACCCTTTCAAATCCCAGATCTGGTACAACATTTGTAGTTGATCATTTTCGTCCCTGATGCTGACAAGCGCTAACGCCTCCATTGCAGTTTTATCGCTAAACATTCGTTTTGAGATTAAATCGAAACCTTTTGTTAGAATCCCTGGCCTAAGACTTCTACCAGATGGATCAACCTTCAATTTGTACCAGAATTGTATTCTATTAAAGAAAGAGAGCATTGTAATACAAACATCTGAGGCACCGGACCACAAACGTGTACGACATACACGGTGCTGTGCAATGCGATAATTAGCGTACGAAGAATATGAAACACTTTATAACCCTGTTGACGTTTCGTCTTTGATTTATCTGATAAATGTCGTATCAGATTCGTCGGTCCGATGGTTTCCCTGGAAATATGACAAGAAAAACACACAATTTTGAGTCCTGTATATTGCATTCTGGGAGCTTCACCCCTTCAGCTGTTTTGTTTCATTGTCTCCACTGAAATGTCTAGAAATCCTGGACACATGATATTGCATGCTGGACACAGCTGTTTGTCAGTGATACTTTAGTTTAATTTCTCATTTGCGTCTTTCTAGAAATCTACAAGTATAACATGTTCATATTTCTTCTGTTATGTATTCAAAGAATACCATGTAGAATACCATATAGAATACCATATAGAATACCATATCATCATTGAGTGCCGTCTCCGCAACGAAGGTTGGCTACCATGGAGCGCCATTTTGCTCTATCTCTTGCTTTGATGGTGCAGGTTGTCATCGGTTGATTTGTCCATCTTTTCATGTAACTCGTCCATGTTAATCTTCGTCTGCCTCTGCCTCTTTTACCTTGTATTTTCCCCTCCAGGATCACTTTCAGTAGGCTGTTGTGTCTTTTAACATGGCCTAAGAATCGCATTTGTCTTGTTCTAATTGTGTTCAGAAGTTCTCTTTTCATTTTTAGTTGTTTTAAGACTTTGTCATTTGTTTTCTTTTCCTTCCATCCAATTCTACCTATTCTTCTATATATCCACATTTCAAAGGCTTCAATTCTCTGTTCTGTTTTCTTGTCTAATGTCCATGTTTCAGCACCATATAGGAATATTGAGAAGATGTAACATTTTGCTATTCTTAGTTTTAGTTCTGGTGTTATTTGTTTTGATGTTAGTATGTCCTTCATGACATTAAAATTACTTTTTGCCATTCCTATTCTTTTGTTTATTTCAGTTGTACATTTTCCATCACTGGTTATAGTATGTCCAAGGTAGTTATAGTTCTGAACTGTCTCAAGGTCTATTCCTTCAATTTTGATATCCACTTGTGGGTTTTGAGTATTTTCTTTGTTTATGATCATAGTTTTAGTCTTTTTGATATTCATATCTAGTCCATATTTTTTGCTTGTCGTGTTTATTTCATTAAGTAATTGTTGTAGGTCTTTAGGATTTTCTGCTAGTAGTACAGTATCGTCAGCATATCTTAGGTTATTGATTATCTTTCCATTAATTTGTAGGCCTGGCATCTCTATGATGTTTTTAAAGATTTGCTCAGTGTATAGATTGAACAAGCTTGGTGATAGGATGCATCCTTGTCTTACTCCTCTTTTTATATCAATGGGTGTAGAGAACTCTTTGTTATATTTTATTATTGCTGTTTGCTCCCAGTATAGATTGCATATTAGTCGTATATCCATGTCATCTAGATGTATCTCTTTTAGGCATTCTATAAGTTGTTTGTGGTGTACTCTATCAAAAGCTTTGGTGTAGTCTATGAAGCAGGCATATATTGGTTTGTTTACTTCTGTGTATTTTTCGATTAATGTTCTCATGCAGAATATGGCTTCTTTTGTCCCGCTATTTTTCCTAAATCCAAATTGCTGCTCATCTAATTCAGTATTGATTTTATTCTGAATCCTTCCTTGTATAACTTTTAGCAAGATTTTTGTAACATGGCTCATTAGGCTTATTGTTCTAAAGTCACTGCATTCAACTGCACCATTCTTTTTAGGCAATGCAATGAAAGTTGATGTTTTTAGTTCATTTGGTATGTATCCTGTGTGGTATATGTCGTTGCATATGTCTGTAATCACTTCAATGCCAAAATCTTCAAGTGCCTGTATCATCTCTATCTGTATGCTTTCAGGTCCTGCTGCTTTTCCCCTTTTCATTGTTTTTATAGCTTTTTCCACCTCAGATTTTAAGATTTTATAGCCTGATGTACATTTTATAACTGGTTTCTTGTCCCTTTGATCATGAAATAGTTCTGTTATATATTCCTGCCATCTATCTATGATATCCTTATTGTCTGTTAGCATTTTTCCTTTTTTGTCTGCAATGCATCCACCTTCTGTGGCTTTTTTATTTTTATTAGTCATTCTCTTTATTTCTGTGTGCATTCCTCTTAGGTCTTGTTTGCTTTCCATAGTTTCTATTTCTCTACATTTTTGGCTGAGCCAGTCTTCTTTTGCCTTTTTGCACATTTTGCGTATCTCATTATCTATTTTATTGTATTGGGCAGTGTTCTTCGCTTGTCTCCTTTCTTCCATTTTTTCTAAGATGGTGTTAGTTATCCATTTTTGTTTTTTGTTCTTTTCTCTTTTGGGTAAGGTGTCGCAGGCTTTTTGTATGCTTTTCTTTATGCATTGCCATTTGGTTGTTACTTTTTCATCAGGATTTTCTCTTCTGTATTGTTCAATTCCTTCCTCTAGCAGCTTCTGGTATGTGTTCTTTACTTGTATTGTATAGGTATCTTTAATATCTTTTTGATTTAAAGCTGTTATGTCGAGTGGGTTTGTTGATGAATCAGATTTTTGCTTGTTTCTCTTTAGTTTGATTTTCATTTTAATCATTACAGGATTGTGATCAGAATTAATATCTGCTCCTGGGTAGGTTTTGGCTTTCTTTACGCTGTTACGGAACCTTTCTTTTATCATTATGTAATCTATTTGATTCCTCTTCCTATCTCCAGGGCTTTTCCATGTGTATAGTTTCCTTTTCTCTTGCTCAAAGTAGGTGTTACATATTATCAGCCTGTTTTCTTCACAGAATTGTATTAATCTTTCTCCTCTGTCATTTCTCAGAATACCATATAGAATACCAAATGAAACCATAAGAAAATTGATGGGAATAAAACACTGCCAAGAATATATAGAGCAAGAACAACTTAAATAGTTGGGCCACCTGGTCAGAATGAATCCTCACCAATCACCATCAAAGGCGTTCTTCTCGAGAATGCATGGAAAGAAACCAAGAGGAAGACCCAGAAGAAGATGGATAGATGCAGTGACAGAGACATGTAACAACAAAGGAAAATCACTAGTTCAGACAATTCGAGCAGCCCAAGAACGACAAATGATATAATCCACGACACCTTTTAGGTATCAGTGAAAAGAGAAAAGAAAGAAAGAAAAAAAGAAAGAAAGAAAGAAAGAAGATGTATTTAAATTGATTAGAAGAGCTAAAATCTTAAACTTAAAGAATTTTTGTCTTTGAAAATTTAACCCCACCCCTTAGAAGTTTGTGAATACTTGATCTTTTAGCTACGAGTATTACTCTACTAAGATGTCACTCACACATTAGTATTGACTTTAGCAAAATAACTTTACATTTTGTGTGTGGTATCACAAATTGACATCCATCAAAAAAAAAAAAAAAAAAAAAACATCAGTTATAAGAATGAGTACTAGATTCCGGACATCTACCCACGAGATCTGCAACATTTCCAAGTAAACTAAAAAGCCACTTTCATGTTAAAACAAGCAGCCGTGTGTACCTGTAACAAATAATGTAACCACAATCTGAATGGAAGAATGTCACCGTGGATGGATAACTCTTGCCTAACTCACTCGGGGTTTTGTTGACTTGTTATGTTTGACTAGTCATACTGGCCTTCAAAATCCCAAACGAGGAGGCTTTACAATCAGCTCAAGCAAATGACATTCGGTGGTATCGTCATCATCATCATCATCATGTTCAGAATCTTTAATAATGCAGCAGCAAGTTCAAGAAGGTAACTTAATGTGAAAATATCACTATCTTAGGGAGCCGCGATAGCTCAGTGGTTAATGAACTGGACCATTAATGTCAAAACGTCGGTTTCGATACTAATTCACGACTTCCAGGCGTCTTCTTTCTTCTACCTTTCAGCTCCCTGTGGAGCATAGGTCTTCAACAAACACTTTCCAAGTCGTTCTGTTTCTTGCCATTCTTTTAAGATCATTCCATGTCTTCCCCATCATCTTTATCTCTGCTTCTGTCTGTCTTCTCCAAGAATTTCTTGGTCTTCCTCTTTATCTTTTCTCCTGGGGATTCCAAAAAAGGGTATGTTGTGTAATACTCTCATTTGGCTTCCGCAGTGTATGTTCTATCCAGCGCCATCGTCTTCGCCGTATCTCTTTATCCACTGGTATTTGACTCGTACATTTCCATAATTCTATGTTAGTGATTTTGTCCGGCCATTTCCATCCTTTTATTCTGCGTAAGCATCCATTAATGAAAGTCGGTATCTTCATGATTGCCAATTGTATTGTTTTCCTTGGTTTACAGCCATATAATAGGACTGACTTAACATTAGAGTTTAAAATTTTTATTTCTACTTCCAGGCGTACTCAGCCTTAAATTTTCTTTTCCGGGAAAGTAAAGCGGCAGGGGGTAATACCGACCAAATTTTCTCAAAAATAAAGTTGCCAGAGGTCTAAAAAAATATGGGCACTAACACCTTATTGTATACGTCACTTGATGTAACGGGGCTCATAGTTTTTTTTTTCTTACGTCACTATCTTATTTTTTAAGTTGTTGTCATAGTGTTGTTTATCTTCAATTGTCATGTAAACAATGTGTATTTTAAATATCCAGTCAGGAATCAGTTGGTATAGTTGTAGTTAGTCGAAGGCCCCGGTATCACTGCAAGCGAATTACAAACTCATCTTATTGAAGGATCCAAACAAACAAATACAGCTGTGGTCCCCATCAAAGCAGCAACAGCACACGACAAAAGACATAAGGCCAAGCGGCACCGAAAATGAACGCAGATGAACTGTCCTTATAGTATGTTTTAGGGTCACTGAGGTGACTTGGGATAATTCAGGTTCACTGATCCTGCCACAAGCAGTCAGCTATTATTCTAGGGAGGATCTTACCCAATGGTCGTCTGTCTATTGCGACGTAAGGCCGGATATGGTTGGTTAGTCGAAGGCCCCGGTATTACTGCAAACAATTTAAAATCCACAGTTGCTTGACCTGCCGTGCCAGTGGAATCATCCGAATTAAAACTCATCTTATTGAAGGATCCAAACAAAGTACCCATCATATCAGCTACAGTACACGCCAAAAGACTTAAGGCCAAGTGGCACCGAAAGTGAACGCACCTGAACCGACCTTCGTCATAAGAACAAATGCAGCTTCGGTCCCAATCATGGCAACCACAGAACACGCCAAAAGACATAAGGCCAAGCAGCACCGAATGTGAACGCAGATGAACTAGCCTTCGACAGTTGGTAACTTGTCTGCAACTTCATTTAAATGTTTGAGAGAATTCTCAATAAAGGTCAGCATTTGTTTTCTTGTCCTAAACAATGTATGTGTCTGTTGAGGATGTAACGCTAGAGTAGAAGCATAATGGCATTGTGACTTTTGTTTACAGCGTTATGTTATGTATTGAAGTGTATTGTGATTTAACCTTTTCCGTACCGAAACTTTTTATCAATGTAACGAAAGAGATTTCAGAGACATTTTTCATGGTTTTAAGAATCAATCTACATATTTATATTTATCTAACATACACCATATACCTTAGCTATCAAACACGTGGGGGGGGGGAACATCAGTCGAGCTAAATCCCCCAACGTGTGTTTTTCTTAAGTTAAGCCCTTAACTTACGACTGACTCAGCAGGTCGGTAAGGGATACATGTTTTATGCTCAGAGAAATACTCAGATGATGGAGATCAAAGTAGCAACGATAAATATATGCGGGATAAAAAATAAAGAAGTCGAACTTATAGAAGAAATGGCAAAAAGGAAAATTAAAATACTAGGATTAACGGACACCAGAGTAAAAAGACAACAGATAAAGAAAACACACATGAACTACACGAAAATATCCTCAGGAGTCGACAACACAGAAAGAGCAACACATGGAGTAGGTTTTATCATCGACCCATAACACGCAAAGAACATTCTAGAAATAAAATACCATTCAGAAAGAATTATCACAATTAAACTACTAGAAGACGATCGAAAAACAAATAACATTCAAATCTATGCACCATGCAACAACAATGTAAAAGACAGCGAAGAATTCTACGACACATTGAATGAAATCATTAACAAGATTGACGAAAGCGACATGTTAGTGATGGGAGATTTTAATGGAAGGCTTGGGAAACGCAACAGTGAGAAACGAGATATCTTAGGACCCTTTGGCGATAAAACAGCTGAAATAAACGAAAATGGAAGCAGACTGCTGGATCTATGCAATCAAAATGATTTATTTATCACCAACACATTCTTCAAACACAGAGAGTCGCAAGTATACACCTGGTACAAATGGAATGACACAACATGCAGAAGCCAGATAGATTTTATACAAACAAGAAAACAGAACAAGAAAAGAGTAACCGACAGCAGAGCAATCCCAAATATTACAGACGACACAGATCACAAGATGGTTATGATCACACTAAGACAGCCAAAAACAAAGAGAATATACGAAAACAAACAAAAGAAGCGAAAGAACAGACAAAAAAAAAATAAAACAATTAAAAGATCAAGAAACAAGGAAAACCCTAGAAGAAAAACTAACAGAGGAATTCAAGAAACTCCCTAACGAAGTATGCACAGTAGAAGAAGAGTGGAAACAAATTAAGGAAACAGTAACCAACATCTCTAAAACAGTTTGTGGAACGAAGCTAAGAACAGGAGAAGGAAAAAAGAGCACCCCGTGGTGGAACGAAACAATCAGAGAAGCAATCAAAGAAAAGAAGAAACTGTTTAAAAATTGGAGGGAGGACAAGAACCAAGAAAAATATGAAAAATATGCCTTAGTTCGAAAAAGAATTAAAATGTTGATCAAAGAAGCTAAGCCAAAGAATTGGACAGAATTCGGACAAAACATGAGCAGGGACTTCAAGACAGCCATAAGAGATTTCTACAAAGCAGTAAAAGCCACAAGAGCGAGAAAAGAAAACCATGATCCTACTGAGCTGACAAATGACAAGGACGGACAGCCAATATCAAATAACCAATGTATGCAACAGAGATGGAAAGAATATTTTGAAGACCTGTTAAACATACCAACTATCAATAAGACAACAAAAACCACGCCAGAACTCACAAATACAGAACCCAACATCATGAAAGAGGAAATCGAAGAAGTAATCAAATATGTACCAAGAAATAAAGCACCGGGGATAGATAACATACCAATAGAAATAATAGCAGCAGCAGGAGAAACAGGAATGCAATGGCTGCACAGAATATTTAATGCAGCATGTCACCAACAAGCCCCAGAAGACTGGCAACAGGCAATCATCATACCAATATGGAAAAAGAAAGGTAGCAAAAGCGACTGCAATCAATATAGAGGTATATCTCTTCTCAGCCATGTAGGAAAGCTATACGCCAAAATCTTGGAAAAAAGGCTGAGACCAATAATAGAACTACAGTTATGCGATTCTCAAATGGGGTTCCGAAAAAAAACAGAGAATGTACTGACACACTATTCACACTAAAACAGCTTGCAAAAAAAAAAACGACAGAACACAATCAAAACTTATACATAGCCTTCATTGGCCAGGAAAATGCATTCGACAGAGTAAACAGAGAACAACTGTGGGAGACACTAACAACATACGGAGTAAGCCAACATCTAACCAACCTTATTAAAAGCCTCTACGTCAACAGCAGCTGCAGGATCAGAACAGCAGCAGGCTACACAGACCACTTCGAAATTAGATCAGGCGTAAGACAGGGGTGCGTACTATCCCCCCTACTGTTTTTTACATACATGGACCATATATGCAAGCTAGCCAACCCATCAGAGACAGAGGAGATCAACGAGCTCCTATTTGCAGACGATCAGGCACTAATACATGAAACAATAGAAGACCTACAATAACACTTAAACAAACTCAACAACTCAGGCACAAAATACAACATGAAAATCAACATCAACAAAACAGAAGTCATGAATGTCGCCAAAAATAAACAGAACATCAATATAACTATAGAAGGCAGACAACTAAAACAAGTAGAGGAATTCAAATACCTAGGAAGTCTAATGACAAACGATAACTCTCAAACAGCAGAGATAGAATCAAGATGCAACAAAGCTTGTCAAATCATCGGACAGTTATCACCACTATTGTCCAACAAGGAAATAACTCTGGAGGCAAAACGAGCACTATACAACACAATCTTCGTCCCAACGTTGTGCTACCAATGCCAGACCTGGACCCTAGATGCAAGAACAATAAGAAAAATAACCTCTACAGAGATGAAATGAGTTAGACGAATGACAGGAAACAGTCTGAGAGATAAGATCAGAAATGAAGAACTGAGAAAAAAAGCGAGGAATAGCCTCCGCCATAGAATATATAAGGAAACAACAGATAAAATGGTTTGGCCACGGGACAAGGCAGAAGAAAAAAACACTGCACAACGAGCCTTCAACAAACGTTGTGAGAACACCAGACCCAGGGGTCATCCACGAAAAAGATGGGTCGATGGAATATTAGAAGCAATAATAAAAAAATAGCAAAAAAAAATGGTATGGTGACAGCTTTACGTGGAAATGGACGAAACAAAAGTCAACGTTTCGGCCAAGAGGCCTTCGGCTGGACGAACAACAAACACACAAAATATATATAAGGTTATATTAACAAATCAAACTACATGGCGATAATATGCTAGACACTCAAGAGAGGAAAAATAAGTTGGTCTTACGGCCTCGCGGTTTGAGCCCATTCTCAGACTGACCGCACTCTGGAACACAGGGAAGTGACCTCTTTTTTTATTTTTCCTCTCTTGAGTGTCTAGCATATTATCGCCATGTAGTTTGATTTGTTAATATAACCTTATATATATTGTGTGTGTTTGTTGTTCGTCCAGCCGAAGGCCTCTTGGCCGAAACGTTGACTTTTGTTTCGTCCATTTCCACGTAAAGCTGTCACCATACCATTTTTTTCCTATTTTTTTATCATTGCTTTTATCATCAGCTTTACAGCAGCTTCGCATCTCTACGCATCTTGGTGCATCTTGATGCCTTTACCTCTAATATTAGAAGCACTAGGAAACATAACAGCAGCAGAGGCGAACAGAAGAGCAAAAGACCGCAAATTATATCTCCCCTCGACGCTGAAAGGCAGATGAGGAAGGAAAGAAGAAGAAGATATACCATATAATGTATGAATTTGTAGCTAAATGAACAAGTTATTATATTTCACCAATACCAAGATGATACAAGGCATGTAAACAAATATGGTTTCACACCGTTCACACTAATCAAATTGAGAGTGACGCACTATACGGCGAAACGTACGGAAAGAGTTAAGGCATGTTGTGTAAACATATGAGTCCATTAAGGCATGTTGTGTAAACATATGAGTCCATTAAGGCATGTTGTGTAAACATTTGAGTCCATTAAGCCATGTTGTGTAAACATATGAGTCCATTAAGGCATGTTGTGTAAACATATGAGTCCATTAAGGCATGTTGTGTAAACATATGAGTCCATTAAGGCATGTTGTGTAAACATATGAGTCCATTAAGGCATGTTGTGTAAACATATGAGTCCATTAAGGCATGTTGTGTAAACATATAAGTCCATTAAGGCATGTTGTGTAAACATGAGTCCATTAAGGCATGTTGTGTAAACATATGAGTCCATTAAGGCATGTTGTGTAAACATGAGTCCATTAAGGCATGTTGTGTAAACATATGAGTCCATTAAGGCATGTTGTGTAAACATATTAGTCCATACTGATTCAGTGCCAACGAAGAAATTGAACAAAATAAGAAGAAAGAACAAAGAGACCAATTTTGATGGCGCCTGTCAGCATCAGAGCTGAAAATGGTCAGCAACACATAGCTGACTGCATGCGCCTGAGTAGTGGAACATGAACCCGTCAGACCCTGCTCATCCTTGTCGTGGTGCCTCTGGAAACAGACTAGTCTGGTCACGTGAGCAAAGATAGTTGGATGGATTGGGCCGAAGGGAGGAAATATCACAACTTACTGTAAACAACAAGACACCTATCTAACGTCCTTCTAAATAAAAAGCTGACTATAAAAAGAAAACTGTTTCATGTAATCGTCGAATAAAGTCAAGAAAGAAAGAAAGATTCAGTTTTTAAGCCATAATTTTTTTACAACATATTTACACAGTGACATGGTAATGTTTGGGAGCCGCGATGGCTCAGTGGTTAGTGAACTGGACTACCAAGGACAAGAGGTCAGGTTCGATCCTGATCGACGGCTTCCGGGTTCATCTAGTCTTAAATGGGTACCGGATGTTTTTTTTTTTTTCTGAGAAAAGCGACACGGGCGTAATACCGACATTACCCTAAAAATCATGTGCCAAAGGTCTATACATATTATGGTCACTAACACCATATTCCCTATACGCCACTTGGCTTTACTTTTTTTTAAAATGGCAATGTTTACAGCTCTGGGGGAAAAAACCCACGAACATTATTATGTAACTTCTATTGCTCTATCTCCTCCCAGTTTTAAAAAAAATAAATAATACAAATAATAGTATGTTAATCTGTAGGTACGTTGCTAAGCGACCAACTTCTTTCTCAACTAAAACCTTACACTGCCGCGGTCCCCTAAAACTCGGCTGCCCAAGGTAGTTGTTTAGGTTACCTTAGCTTAACATAACTCAGAGTTCGAAAGATCAAATGCACAGAAAAAGAACCAAAAACTCAAAATTATTTCTATGCAATAAGATTTAATTGGGATGTATAAGAAAGGCAGACAAATGGGAGCTTGAATTGGAGTGGGAATAAAATCAGTGATCAGAGTGAGCCAGACTTTGGACAGGCTGCTAAAGATAAACGTAGACTAACGACGTGGTGGTCAGTGTTTCTGTCATACAAGAATTAAAGGCCACTAGCGGCTTTGCAATTCAAGTAAAATTACTCATCTTCGTTTTCAAATAGGGCCATATTTCAGACAAAGTAAGTAAATTGACCTGTAATTGACCTTCCGCTAAGGATGAAAGAAAAGTAAAGTAAAGCTGAAGAGCCCCGCCAAGTGGTGTATATGGAATATGGTGTTAGTGACCATACATTTTACAAGGTAAAAGAGGCAGAGGCAGACCAAGACTAACATGGACGAGTAACATCAAAAGATTGACAAACCAGCCTATGATAACCTGCACCATCAAAGCAAGAACAGAACAGAATGGCGCTCCACAGTAGCCAACCTTCATTGCGGAGATAGCACTCGTTGATGATTTTGATGACCATACATTTTACAGACCTTCAGCACATGATTTTTGGGGTAATGTGGTCGGTGTTACGCCTGTGCCGCTTTACTTTCCCAGAAAAAAATCCGTTACCCATTTAAGGCTGGGTGAACCCGGAAGCCGTCTGTTTGAATCGAACCCTACCTCTTGCCTTTTGTAGTCGAGAAGGATGAAAGAAGAAGCACCAATTTGGAAGAGCGATAGTGAATGTGTTTTTTGAACATGTCCATTGGTTGAGAGAGATTGCTCTGCTAGTGTCAATGGAAGAATCAACGTAGAGCAGAGTGGAACTTAATCTGCAGCAACCTCGAAATGAGAGTGTGGATAAGCACAAATATAAAATTCCACTAAATTTTTAATTAAATTATAGAATTTATATATATTAATATATGATATATATGACAGATATAATTAATAATAATATATATATATTATTATTATAAAATTCCATTAAATTATTAAATACCATATGGGGTCGTGAGCAGAGCTGCAGAGAACGTGTAAAATAAACACAAAACTGTATCTAGCAGCTAAATTAGTAGAGATACCATCGTTTCTTTCCGTCACTTTTGAGATCAGTGTTTGGCTTTCGTGTTTATATTTCTTTGTTTATTTCAGAAAAAAAAAACTATTTGCCAACCGTGTTGATCTTTATATTTTTTTTTCTTTTGTACCTGATGAAGTCTTTTGTCGTAACGTCGTTATTTCTCTCGTCTCTCTACCAATTTAGTTGTTAAATACAATTCTTATGTTTATTTGACATGAGAGTGGAGACTCAGGTCGTGTCCTCAAATTGGTGTTAAAGACACAAAATAACAAAGGAAATTATCTTCTTCATTCTTTTGAATTCTTCCGGTAACTATTTCTCTTCATCTCCAGTCTTTAAAAGAAGAAGGTTTAATGAGCATCTGATTGGTTGTAAAGGTAAAGGTAAAGGTAAAGGTAAAGGTAAAGGTAAAGGTAAAGGTAAAGGTAAAGGTAAAGGTAAAGTACAAGACTTGAACCGGCGTCTTAGCACGCGAGTTTACACCCATATGTGCTCGGCCGCCTATCCAGAGATGTTCGGAAATTTAAGCATAGTGTCGCCTCAAGCATCGAAACTCAGATGCGAGGCAACATTCCTCACCTTCCCAGGGTAATACTCCCCTGGTACCCATTTCTGCCAACGGCTGGGTCGACCGTGGGGGTATTTTTTTTTTTCAACCACGAGTACAATTCACACTGCTCCCAGCGGGAATCGAACACGGGTTGTCCGAACGTCGGTAGTCCAGTCGGGTGGTTTTCCCAATTCGGATACCGAGGCCCCCGATTGGTTGTGTTGTGGCTTACTACAAGATGTGACACCAGCAAATTTCAGCCCAACGCATCCGTCTTAAGCATTATTTTCGTAATAGCATTGGTTTGCATTCCTTCTTTATCCCCTTCTCGCTTGAAAAAAAAAATTTAAAAAAAGAGCCCGGTCACGCCAAATGACATACATGGAATACGGCGTTAGTGCTCATATTTTTTATAGACACTCGGCACATGATTTTTAAGCTAATATGGTCAGTATTATGCCGTTGCCATTTTTCTTTCCCAGAAAAAAAAATCCGTTACCCATTTAAGCTTGGGTGAACCCGGAAGTTGTCGATCAGGATCTAATCTCTTGCTCTTAGTAGTCCAGTTCACTAACCACTGAAGTTATCGTTGTTCCCTTTTGGCGTTTGACCTGACCGTTTAGTTTGTTTACTCAACTACTGCTGAGGTGGGGTAGGAGCTTGGTCAGTTATGGTTTACTGATCGTGGCGTAAACAGTCAGCTAGTTTATGTTCCTGACTACTTTCACTCGAGGTGCTGCTGGGGTTCTGTTGGGACCGGATCAATTATACAGACTGTCTTGAAAACCCGCAGAACCAGTTTTCCGGGTTAAGTGAGTATATTATAGAACGTTGGCGAGGAGTGGATTACCTGTGCCTACATCATTCAAGGGGATATTCTCGTGTATTGTCATACTGGACAGGAAAAGTAGGGAAAATAACTCAGTCGTGGTCAATGCGGAGGTCAACGGTCTCATCTGCGATAACATCGATGGGAAAGATGCGGTCATCTATACAGACGATTCTGTAATACAACACCAAAGAAGTGCATGGGCATTTACAGCACGCTCAGCAGGCAGAATAGTCAAAGAAGACAGTAGTGCATACGTCATGACCACGAGTAGCATGACGATGGAGGTGGTGGCAGTGACCAGGGAATTCAGCTGGTTAGAGTCACAAGACTACACCCACGCCTGTATACTGAGTGATTCGATGAGCATGATAAAAAAAAATGTGTAGGCGGCTTCTGTACGCATGCAATTGTTAGAGTTATTGCAGAAGTCAAAAATACGTAAGGTCATCTTTGTCTATGTCCATGGACATGCGGGTGTACGGGGAAATGAAAGAGCGGACAGATTGGCTAGCTGTGCTGTCGTTGAGGATGGTCAACCAATGGATCCAGTGGACATCATCAGTGCCCTCCGAGATGTGGGAAGATCACAGGACTTCGACAACCACAAATCCACGCAACTCCTTCGGATGAAAGAGATAGTAGTTAAGATTGGCACAGCTAGAAACGAGAAACTTAGTGGGCGTGTAAGAGGACTTATCAATAAACACAGAACTGGAGTCGTCAGTCACTGGAAAATGCAGGACTTGCGGAGGAAGGGATCTGAGCACCTATTGACATGTTCAGAGTGCAATGATGATGACCCGCAAATAACTCAATAACTCAATTATAGAACGTGTTTCAAAGCTTAAGAAGAACAGAGAATATGGATATGCAAATATCTAGGTCACGCGGTCTGGTTTCATTGCAACAGAAAAATGACGACAGTGGTCTCCCACGTCTAGGGTGTGCCCGTGTTGAGCAGAATGAGAGATATACTTATTGTTGTGGTCATTAGTCCCATTACTTTGGCGGTCGTTAGAACGCTCTTGGTGAAGCCTTCACAAACTTCCTCCAACCTTCATGATTGAGATCTGCTTTGTGAGATGTCACAAAAGTCTTGTTTCCCAATATTGTGCTCTACAAAATGGTCTTCTAGCAAAGAACATAGATCTTGTAACATGTTCCTACCGTTTTAATCTTTGTTCTTTTACTGTAGATAGAAAGTCTTCAATTGATCCTGTAGATTTTTTGATTTTGTTGGACATTTCTTCATTGATAATATATAATTATATAATTGATAATGAAATGGATTCACGTATGGATGTGAATTATGGACAGTAGGACAACAGACAAGAAAATCACTGGAGTCTGAAGAAATGTGGTTTTACAGAAGAATGTTGAAAATACCATGGACAGCTAAGAAGAGCAATGAAGATGTTCTGAGAGAGGTCAAAGCAAAAAGAGAGCTAATTTCCAATATTAGGAAGAAACAATCATCATTTTTTGGCCATGTAATGAGAAGAGAACAACTGGAATATATTGTAACAACTGGAAAAATTGAGGGACGAAGAGATATACAGGGAAGCAAAGAGAGAAAATACCAGACAACTTAAGAGAATGGCTTGGCAGAAGGTCAACAACAGAAATGATAAAGAACTGTCGAGATCGAAAGTTGTGGAGAGACATGATCGCCTACGCCAGTAGGCCCGGTACTTGATGATGATGATAATTTATAATAGCCTATGTAAGATGCATGCAAGATCTTTCTATATCATCTCATCCCCAGAACCTGTATTCTTTTTACAAGATCGGAAGTGACTGTCCATGTTTCGCAGGCGTATACAGTGGCAAAGTCTCGAATGCTCTCAACCGTTGCCTCTCAGAAAACCGAGATGGCTATCAATTAAACAGAGAGTGTGTGATAGAAAGAAGAGGAATAAAAAAAAAATGAACAAACTGAAGAAATAATGTGTGAAGAGAGATATATAAAAGGATGGTCAGGATATGGGGACTCTCCGTCTGCAATACAACTCGTTCCCAAAACAGACAGAACGTACATACGATTGATGAAAGAAAAGGGAAGAATATGATTAACATTTCTTCGTCATCTGTTTTTTTTTAAATCATCATCATCATGTGCCAAGCCGGTTGGCGTAGGCGATCATGTCCTTCCACAATCTTCTATCTACAGTGCATCGTGCCAGTTCTGTTGTTGACTGTTTTCCATGTCATGACACTTTCTCCAGTATTTTCTCTCTGTCGTCCGCGATCTCTCTTTCCTTTTATTTTGCCAGTTGTAACCAAGTATTCTAACTTTCTCTTCTCATGATGTGCTCGAAAAATGTTGATTGCTTCTTTCTGATGTTTTTAGGAGCTCTCTTTTTTGTGTTTTTTTTTAAATCATTCACATATATAGTAGGTGAGCATGCGTTTCGTCGCTAATCTACTTGTAAGGCGCAATATCCCTGTCTTTCGACCCGACACATCCGTATTCAGCACGGGTATATTTCTAATTACTTAACAATTTTTTTCCAGAGAGGGAGCCATTATTGTGCCAACAATTTTGACTTTAAACTGCTAAGGGCTCTTTAACGTGCGCGAATGCACACCGAAACTCCTGTTTTTTTTGCCGTTATTCGAGGAGGTAGAAGTGGAATCTCACTACCTGAATATCAAAGAGTGATGAAGATGCGGAAAAAAAAGGATTCGAAGAGAAATATTTCCGTCGTCTGTGGCGGGACTCGAACCCTAGACCTTCCTGTCCATAGGTCACCTCTAGACCACCCGTGTCCAGAATAAAAAAAAAAAGGAGGGACATTAGAAAGAAAGCGCCCGTGCGCTGCCGGGGTCCGAAAGGGGCGTTAAGAATTGTGGTCCTGTTCCCTACCAGACATGTTCCTAAGAGGCGACTAAGGAGTTTTGGGTATGGGACTGACTATCCTGTACTGTAAAAAAGAAAATAAGCTGCAAAAAAATGTACAAATATGAGCAAGTCAAAGAAAAGAAAGAACAAAAAAGTAAATCCACCATCCTGGAACGTTAATGGTTCTCTGCCTAAGAAACACATGACGCAATCCGGAGAAAGCCGAGAGGATTCTGGGTCAACGACTCACCTTTTGTCTACCAGGAAATCCTCCACAATTGGCACCTGCAATGTACGGACTATACACGAGCAAGGAAAAGCTGCACAAGTAGCAGCAGAAATAACAAACTACAAAATAGATATTCTTTGATTGTGCGAAATAAGATAGTTAGGATCAGATAGAATAAAACTAAACACATGAAAGATGATTTTATATCATCAGGATACAAGGAACCTGGTGCACAAAATAGTGAAGGGGTGGCAATAATGTTGTCAAGGTGTGGCAATAATGTTGTCAAGGGGTGGCAATAATGTTGTCAAGGGGTGGCAATAATGTTGTCAAGGGGTGGCAATAATGTTGTCAAGGGGTGGCAATAATGTTGTCAAGGGGTGGCTATAATGTTGTCAAGGGGTGGCAATAATGTTGTCAAGGGGTGGCAATAATGTTGTCAAGGGGTGGCAATAATGTTGTCAAGGGGTGGCAATAATGTTGTCAAGGGGTGGCTATAATGTTGTCAAGGGGTGGCAATAATGTTGTCAAGGGGTGGCAATAATGTTGTCAAGGGGTGGCAATAATGTTGTCAAGGGGTGGCAATAATGTTGTCAAGGGGTGGCAATAATGTTGTCAATGGGTGGCAATAATGTTGTCAAGGGGTGGCTATAATGTTGTCAAGGGGTGGCAATAATGTTGTCAAGGGGTGGCAATAATGTTGTCAAGGGGTGGCAATAATGTTGTCAAGGGGTGGCAATAATGTTGTCAAGGGAAGCACAGAAACTACTGATAGAATGGGAAGCAGTAGGGCCAAGACTAATAAAAGCAACATTTAAAAAAAAACATAACATATTTTTAAAATAAAAATACAAATTATCCAATACTACGCACCAAACAATGAAAAGTAAGATTTAGTTAAAGATGAATTCTATAAACAGCTGCAGTATCAGACGGATGGAAGACGAGCTAAGGATATTATAATCTTGATGGGAGATCTAAACGCAAAAGTAGGAACAGAAAAACCTAGGCTTCGAAGAGATCATGGGAAAAAATGGATAAAAAACAAACGGGCTTTATGAAAAACAGATCATGCATTGATCAAATAACTACCCTACGTAGAATAGTTGAACAAAGCTTAGAACTACAGTCCCCACTTTATATCGGATTCATAGATTACGAAAAGGCATTTGATTGTTTAGACAGAGGAATGATTTGGAAGTTCCTGAGTTATTACAGAATCCCCACAAAGTTTATTAAACTGATAAGAACAATGTATGAAGGAATGACATGTAGTGTTGTGCACGAAAGGCAGCTTACAAATGCATTTGAAATAAGAACAGGAGTAAGGCTGGGATGCCTTTTAAATACATTTCTCTTTCTAATGGCCATAGCTTGGATTATGAAAATAATTCAGAGCAACACAAATGGAATCCGGTGTTCACTGAATAAGCAACACGATGACGTAGACTTTGCTGATGACATAGCTTCCCTATCACACAACAATATTCAGATGCAAGAAAAAATTAGCATACTTGATGAGAAATCAAAACAGCTGGGACTGAAAATTAAATAGCTATAAGAACAAAATTATGAGAATTAATGCAGTTGGCAATAACAAAACAACAATAGGAGAAATACCTTTTGATAGACGTACAATCTTATATAATATAAAAGTAAGTAAGTAAAGTACCCCCCGTCACGCCAAGTGGCGTATAGGGAAATATGGTGTTAGTGACCCTATATTTTACAGACCTTCAGCACATGATTTTTGGGGTAATGTGGTCGGTATTACGCCCGTGCTGCTTTTACTTTCCCAGAAAAAATCCGGTACCCATTTAAGGCTGGGTGAACCCGGAGCCGTCGGTTGGGATCGAACCCTACCCCTTGTCCGTAGTAGTCCAGTTCACTAACCACTGAGCTATCGCGGCTCCTACTAATTTTTAGGGAATTAGTAAAACCCAGGTGTCCTCGCCAGGATTACGAACCCCGGCTGTTGCCGTGGTAAGCCAACCGCTTATATAATATAGAGCAGTAATATAGACAAAGAGGGAGGAGCAGGGAATGATACCAAAATAATGATTGAGTTATTGAGTTATTAGAGGGTCATCATCATTGCGGTCCGAACATGTCCATTGGTGCTCAGATCCCATCCTCAGCAAGTCTCGCAGTGTCCAACGACTGACGACTCCAGTTCTGTGTTGGTTAATTAGTCTTCTTACACGCCAACTAAGTTTCTCGTTTCTGGCTGTTCCCATCTTAACTCCCATCTCTTTCATCTGAAGAACTGGACATGGACTCATGTTTGTCGATGTCCTATGTCTTTCCCACTTCCTGGAGGGCATTGATGATGTCCGCACAATCCATTGGTTGCCCGTCATCAACGACAGCGCAGCTAGCCAACCTGTCCGCTCTTTCATTTCCACCCGCATGACCTGGGACGTAGACAAAGGTGATCTTACGTGTTTGTGAATTTCTGCAATGACTCTACCCAAGTCATACATACAGATCCCGCTCTCCTATCATGCTCATTGAATCACTCAGTATACAGGCATTGGTGTAGTCTTGTGACTCTAACCAGATGAATGTCCTGGTCACTGCCATCACCTTCATCGTCATGCTACTCGTAGTCATAACGTATGCACCACTGTCTTCCTTGACTATTCTGCCTGCCGAGTGTACTGTAAATGCCCATGCACTCCTTTGGTATCGTATTACAGATCCATCTGTATAGATGACCGCATCTTTCCCATCGATGTTATCGCAGATGAGACCGTTGACCTCCGCATTGACCACGACTGAGTCCTGTTCCCTACATTTCCTGTCGAGTATGACAATACACGAGAATGTCTCCCTGAATGACATTACAGGCGTTCACATTTACAACCACGAAAGGAACTGGGTCTGCACTCTAATTGCATGTACCTGCAATTCTGCATTGTCCCACGCAGACATATCAACCTCAGCTGCTACCATGTTGTTTCGCACAAAGATGGCCTGTCCAATGTGTCTTCTATTGTAGAAACAATGAAATCCAGGGGCACTAACCGTCCTATCACCAAGAAATGTTTCTTGCAAAATCATTATATCGGCGCCGCTCAGTAGCTTATCAAGAATGGGACGTTGTTGATTTATAGATGCACAATTCCAATATGAAACGCGCACATACTTTTAGGGCTAGCCTCTCACACTTCGACATTTTCATACCACCTCTTTTATCATTTCTAGTTTCCCTCCTTCGTTGTAGTCTTTTGGGCTTCATCTGAATACTTACTGTCGTCATGATTGATATGGTCGCTGAACGTCGATGCTGTGGATGGTCTAGACTCACGTGCACTCACTCAGTCGCGCGGTCCAGAATCCGTTTCCACGTTATAGAATGGAATATTCAACTCCAGTCAATCATCCCTACAGCACGTGGAGACACCGTAGGCGTTTAATTTCCGGCCTTTAGAAGCTCACAGAAATAAATTACACTTCGTTGACAACGGTCTAGTGAAAAAAAACACCGCCATCTTGGACGCACAAAAAATGTGCACCACCAAAAAAGTGATATAAAAAAAAACAAGAGGAGCATTCGTTGCACTCGGAAATATGGAAATCCAAAGAAATTAGCTTAAATACAAAAAAATAAATTTCTCATCCCCAATGTTAAGGCAACCCTATTATATGTCCACGAAACATGGAGAACAAGAAAATGACAATCATGAGATATAGACCTTCATTAACGGATGCGTGCGCAGAATAAAAATAGGGAAATGGCAGGACAAAATCACTAACATAGAATTATTATGGCAAAGCATCAGTCAAATACAAGTAGACAATGACATACAATGAAGACGATGGTGTTGGGCTGCACACACTGCGGAAGCCAACTGAGAGTATTATACGACATCCCCCTTTTTTTAAATCCTCAGGGGAAAAGACAAAGAGGAAAACCAAAGTATTCTCGGAGAAGACGAAGACAGGTGAAAGCAGAGATGAAGATGATGGGGAAGACAAGGAATGATGTTAAAAGAATGACAAGAAACAGAACGACTTTGAAAGTGTTTACTGAAGACCTATGCTTCATAGGAAGTTGAAAGGAAGAAGAAATCAAACAGGCAGGCAGGCAGGCAAGGCAGGCAGGTAGGAAGATAGATATGTTTGGCAAAACGTCTCTGAGCAAATCAGTGACAAACGAATAACCAGCTGTGCGACAGCAGGAAATGTGACGCGTCAAGAAAGCAACCGGAAGTTATGAACATTTGGAAAGTCAAACCATTGTGACCGAGCAATCATGCGTGCTCCTGTGTCATGAACACGGTGCTGGTCTAGATACTGAAACAGGGACTGGGGAAAAGGGGCGAGGGGCGCATTTAGGTTGCGACAAAAAAACCAAGCATACTCTTTTCACAATTTTTTTCTCCTAGAGTGCACTTTCCTTTCTATCAGAGTGCACTTTCCTTTCTATCAGAGTGCACTTTCCTTTCTATCAGAGTGCACTTTCCTTTCTCCCACAGTGCACACTGTGCACAAATAACATATTTATTGCCACGAGAGCCGTGAAGTAAATTATTCTTCGCTTTCTTTTGTTATTTTTTCCGGTGTGGAAGTAGTTACTTAACTCTTACTTACACTCTCGTTCTTCTGGCGGCCTCATTCACTCTCAAGTTTTAGAGTCACGCTGATATCGTCACTCCAGCGTAGTATAGGTCTGCCTCTAGAATTATGTCTTTCGTCGTTCTCTTTTGTGCGTTCACCCAATGACGACTAAAGGAATTAATAGTCCTCTTCGTCAGTCATCCGTCATCACATCATCGTCATCATGGGCCATACCGGTTGACGTAGGCGATCATGTCCCTCCACAATCTTCTATCTACAGTGCACCGTATCAGTTCTGTTGTTGACTGTTTTCCATGCCATGACACCAAGCTATCCAGTATTTTCTCTCTTTGTCGCCCACGATCTCTCTTTCCTTTTATTTTGCCAGTTGTAACCAAGTATTCCAACTTTCCTCTTCTCATGATGTGCCCGAAAAATGTTGATTGCTTCTTTCTGATGTTTTTTAAGAGCTCCCTTTTTGTGTTGGCCTCTTTGAGAACTTCCTCATTGATCTTTTTTGCTGTCCAGGGAACTTTCAACATTCTTCTCAGAAATCCCATCTCTGTGACCTCCAATCGTCTTTTCATTTGTTTGTCCACTGTCCATGATTCGCTTCCATAGGTCAGAATTGGTTCTGTCATTACAAGACATTAAGTAAGTGCAGATGAGTTTGGTGGTTTCTTTTTCCCTTTTGGCCCAACGCATCCGACTTCAGCAAGGTATTTTTGAGTACTGGGTTGCCTTCCCTTTTCGATCCCTAATCGCTTGGCTAAACTAAATAGGTCAGTCAGTTTCTAGAGGCACCGCTAGAGGTGGAGTACGGTTTGGATATTTATGATTCATCTATCCTGGCGCAAGCCATAAGCTATGAGTTTCTGACAGCTTCCAGCTCTGTTGCTATCAGGCACCTTGTGCCCGCGTCTTTCTTCTATTTTACACGTACCTTGTATGGAAAAGAGCCAGAAAACTCTTTTCTTCAGGTTGGCAAACTGTTTTATTTGTAGTCTCTGTATGAGCTTCAGAATGGGTTCTATGCCGATTTGATTCTCTTCGGTGACTTTTGTAATTCTACCCCTTCTAGTTAACGCAATTTTCTTTACACATCTCAGTCTTCAGAAGTAGAAATTAATCTATCTATTTACCTGGTCTGTCTGTCGGTCTGCCTGCCTGCCTGCCTGCCTGTCTGTCTGCCTGCCTGTCTGTCTGCATGTCTGCCTGCCTGCTTGTCTGTCTGTCTGTCTGTCTGTCTGTCTGTCTGTCTGTCTGTCTGTCTGTCTGTCTGTCTGTCTGTCTGTCTGTCTGTCTGTCTGTCTGTCTGTCTGTCTGTCTGTCTGTCTGTCGAGGCGTAACCGGCACATAGGGCATAGACTCAATACTCTTTCCCTGTTTCATAATTTTCTTTCAAGCAGTCTCAATCCTTGCAAAGACCTTTTATCAAATCTCGCCATTTGTCTCTGTTCTGTGCAAACATCTCGATCAGATTGCGGGAGCCGATTCCTGCTGCTTTTGCCTCTATGATCAACGTTCTTCTCAGTGTTTCTCTGGGTCGGCATCTTTTCCTCTTACCTGTTGTTTCCAACTTGAGAGCTTGCTTTGCTATTCAGGTATTATCTCTTCTCATCACATGTCCAACATATGTCCAACGTCTTTTCTTGATTACTGATGATATTAGTGGTTGACTGGCGATTTCTCTAATTTCTTCGTTTGTTTTGAATTCGTTCGGCCGCTGATGACCGCTGCAAGCTGGGCTGGGGAGGTCGCAGAAGCATTTTAACCTATCCTCCCAACGACGAGTACACTCGTCCACCAAATATTTGAACAATGTACCTAACATGAGAATACCAGTCCAGGATTAGAACATTATTTATTGTTTATTTATTAAGGGATGTAACCAATAATTACTGCCATGACCTTTCTTGATTGTTTCCCTTCTACATGTTTTATTTTTGTAAGTTCTTTGGCAGTTTTCAGCAAAATGTTGTAAATAGTGATTGTGAAGCCTTGGCGTGCATTTTCTCAACAACGGCGTCAGGTGGAATTTGGTACTCTGCCCGAACTGAACTGTATAAAACTGAACTAATTGATATAACAATGTAATAAATAAAACAGTAAATATAGATCATAAATTACTAAATATATTTAGTCTTTGTTATATTTTTAGTTTGATGTAACTCTTTTAGACATTCTTAATTCTTGATCTTTCCCCCGCCGTATGATGTCCTATAGGGCTTGTAGTGTTTTTCGCCATTCTCTATTCTGGGCGAGATGTTCGATCTTATCTAATGAGTCTATGCCTGCCAACTTTGCTTCTCTTATAAGTGTTCTTTTTAGTATCTCTTTAGGTCTTCCTCTATTTCTGTATCCTGTTTTCCACAGAAGAGCCTGTTTTGGAATTCGCTTGCTGTCTCTTCTCATCACATGTCCGACATATCTCCATCTTCTTTCCTTAATAGTATATGAGATCTTTGGTTGCATGGCCATGTCACTTATTTCAATATTAGTCTTCGATTCATTCCATTGTACACAGAGTATTTATCTTAGGCATTTGTCTTCAAAAGCATTTACTTTTTTTTTAATCTATCTCTTTTGATGTTTTCCAGCATTCACATGCATAGGTTAGTGTTGATAAAACGTTTGAGTTGAATATTCTAAGTTTGGTTTTCTTGGTTAGTGTTTTGTGATTTCCATATTTTGTCCAGGTTTTTAAAGTCCGATGCTGCTTTTGCTATTCTGCTTCTGATCTCTTTATTTTTTTCAACATAAGTAACATATGAAAGGACAAAAACATCTACAAATTTTCAGTTCAATTTTCCAATGAGAAGCCAAATTGGACATAGAAAAATGCAGTTTTAATAGTGTCAAAAGTGTAGCCAAGCACTTTCATTTTTTTTTAAAATCTATCTCTGATTTGATAAAATGGGTATCATACGTAGTTAAATTTGATAGAATAAAAAAAAATAAAAGATAACATTGAAATTTTATTGAATATCGAACAGAGCAGATTTATTTTATATTCACAATTCAGAACCAGAGGCTACGGTATGAATGTATGTACTTAGTCTTGATTTGTTTTTCTGTAGATATACAGCGTATGTCTCGACTTAGTGACTGATTAACTGACTGACTGATTGACTAACTGACTGACTGACTGACTGACTGATTAACTGACTTACTGACTAACTGACTGATTGACTAACTGACTGACTGACTGACTGACTGACTAACTGACTAACTGACTGACTGACTAACTGACTAACTGACTGACTGATTGACTAACTGACTGACTGACTAACTGACTGACTGATTGACTAACTGACTGACTGACTAACTGACTGACTGATTGACTAACTGACTGACTGACTGACTGACTGACTGACTGACTAACTGACTGACTGACTGACTGACTGACTAACTGACCGATTGACTAACTGACTGACTGACTGACTAAATGACTGATTGACTAACTGACTGATTAACTGACTGACTGACTAACTGACTGATTGACTAACTGACTGACTGACTGACTAACTGACTGACTGACTAACTGACTGACTGACTGACTAACTGACTGAGTGACCGAGGACTCTAGTACTTAACATAGCGATCCTTAAAGTGCGTAATGTAGAAAAAATGGCGTTTTAGGCAGCCCAATACTAATATAGTGGCATAGTCTGGAGTAATGTATATAAACTATATATATATATTTATATAGTAGAGGTACACGAGTACCACATCCTTAACATCAAAGAGAAGACCAGCAATTATCAATATTGAAGATTTGAGGAGAGGGAAAAAAAAGAATTTGAGAAAACCCTGTCACTACTCGGGTAGAATGTATAGTTAATATGGTGCTAGTGTCAATATTTATTACTAATTTTTTTACTTTGTGACTTTTTTGATAATCTGGTCACCAAAACGCCAGATCGCATTTATTACCTAGAATAATCTTCTGTACCAGGTTAAAGTAAGTCAAACGTTAAAATTTGTCGATTGTTGTTGTTCCGATTTGATGCGGGCAGGGTGCCCTTTGACTCATTGATGTAGTGGGTCGTAATTGCTTTCTTGACATTCCCGGCTCTTACTGGAAAGGTTGGAGTTCGTCTATCCCAGGCTATGCTGGAAAACTACTAGTCCAGCCCAGAGGTACTGCAATACTGGGTCTTCTATATCAGTAAAAACCACCACTACATGGAACACTGTGATCCTAGCTTCTGTTAGCCAGTCTGTTTTGATGCAGACTGTTACCAGGGGAGACAACGAGGAGGTAGAACTGCTAGGTATTGGTCAGCTGATGGGGCGCCGACTCTGCGATTACGACCGCAGGTCGCAGGCGTTTCAGGTCCCCCTAAAATTTGTCGGTATAACGTCTTATCCACGGCAGACCAGGTCACCAATAAAGCTTTCTCAAGGCTTCTGTCCAGGAAAGAGTGGTACGTAATCTATGAGGAAACAATTGACTGTATCGTGACTCGGTGCACATCCGTTCATGTACGTAATCTATGAGGAAACAATTGACTGTATCGTGACTCGGTGCACATCCGTTCATGTAGGATAATCGAAGCATTGAAACGATTAAAAATAAACAACGTTAAAAAAACACAAACAAAACAGAAACTGTGAACCAAAGTGGTACTGTCAAAGGAACATTCACCAGGCACAAACAGGTCACATGTGAGTCATTGATGCGTCAGGTTAAGTTGCTCGCATCACATTTCAAAAGTACCCGATTCATGTCTAAAGTGACATTACGTTTTTACTTGTTAGCACCTGGTCTCAAACGGGTGGACAAACAATGTTATATTCTAGAGCAGGATAAAGAGTCTGTTGCACAAACAATGTTATAATCTAGAGCAGGATAAAGAGTCTGTTGCACAAACAATGTTATATTCTAGAGCAGGATAAAGAGTCTGTTGCACAAACAATGTTATATTCTAGAGCAGGATAAAGAGTCTGTTGCACAAACAATGTTACATTCTAGAGCAGGATAAAGAGTCTGTTGCACAAACAATGTTATATTCTAGAGCAGGATAAAGAGTCTGTTGCACAAACAATGTTATATTCTAGAGCAGGATAAAGAGTCTGTTGCACAAACAATGTTATATTCTAGAGCAGGATAAAGAGTCTGTTGCACAAACAATGTTATATTTTAGAGCAGGATAAAGAGTCTGTTGCACAAACAATGTTACATTCTAGAGCAGGATAAAGAGTCTGTTGCACAAACAATGTTATATTCTAGAGCAGGATAAAGAGTCTGTTGCACAAACAATGTTACATTCTAGAGCAGGATAAAGAGTCTGTTGCACAAACAATGTTACATTCTAGAGCAGGATAAAGAGTCTGTTGCACAAACAATGTTACATTCTAGAGCAGGATAAAGAGTCTGTTGCACAAACAATGTTATATTCTAGAGCAGGATAAAGAGTCTGTTGCACAAACAATGTTACATTCTAGAGCAGGATAAAGAGTCTGTTGCACAAACAATGTTACATTCTAGAGCAGGATAAAGAGTCTGTTGCACAAACAATGTTACATTCTAGAGCAGGATAAAGAGTCTGTTGCACAAACAATGTTATATTCTAGAGCAGGATAAAGAGTCTATTGCACAAACAATGTTATATTTTAGAGCAGGATAAAGAGTCTGTTGCACAAACAATGTTACATTCTAGAGCAGGATAAAGAGTCTGTTGCACAAACAATGTTATATTCTAGAGCAGGATAAAGAGTCTGTTGCACAAACAATGTTATATTCTAGAGCAGGATAAAGAGTCTGTTGCACAAACAATGTTATGTTTTAGAGCAGGATAAAGAGTCTGTTGCACAAACAATGTTACATTCTAGAGCAGGATAAAGAGTCTGTTGCACAAACAATGTTATATTCTAGAGCAGGATAAAGAGTCTGTTGCACAAACAATGTTGTATTCTAGAGCAGGATAAAGAGTCTGTTGCACAAACAATGTTACATTCTAGAAGAAGATGAAAAGTCTGATGAACGAACAATGGTACATTCTAGAATAAGATCAAAAGTCTGATGGACAAACAACGGTACAGTACAGAAATCCTACCACAGCATCAGCTAGCACTTCCAGTGACCTACCACTGACACACACACACACATATATTACACACACACACACACTCACTGTTTGTCCTGAAGGGAAATCACCTACCCACAGCGATACACTTGAGGACATGATCAATTAATTAGATCACGTTTGCGTTGATAAGTCTATTCTGTTCTACTCTATCCATGGAGTCAGACTTACTGCAGTTGGAAAATTGCTTACACCGCTCCACTTCCTGTCACAGCATCCCACAAAAGCGTATTGTTGACAAGGTCGGTTTTGGTGTATGCCCTACTCGGCTGCACATTTCTTTTTCTTCGTTCGCCAACGTTTTACCTCTGACGAAGTCCCTAGAGACTAGGAATTGAACTTTGCGTGTTAATCCATTTTTCACTGGCAGCCGTGTGCACAGGGGTCCCTCGCCGCACAGGCAGATAACTCCGACTTCGGAGGTACTCGTATTTTTTTTCCGTCGATGAGTAATTGACGTTTCAAGCCGGGCCTCGCTGCTGAGACTAGGGGTGGTTGCCACAGAGAGAAATCATAAATAATAATCCCAACCGATGTAGCCAGGATTTGAATCCACAACCTCTCTGTCTTGAGGCCGGCGTCTTACCTCGAGACCAACCAGTCCCCGTCGGCTGCACACGTAACTATTCCAAGCGACTGAAATCGAAAAGAGAGTGCACAGTAACTTCCTCCCTCCAGCTTCATCAAAAGAAAAACAAAATACTCTGAAAACAAAGCTACAGGTTCGATCCTGGTTCGGACCATCTATTGTTCTTTTTTTTTTTTTTTGTTTGTTTGCTGCTGAGTATTGGTGATATTTGTCCGAGTTTGTTTGCTGCTGATTATTTGTGATATTTGTCCGAGTTTGTTTGCTGCTGATTATTTGTGATATTTGTCCGAGTTTGTTTGCTGCTGATTATTTGTGATATTTGTCCGAGTGTTGTAAGCATATATACTTCCCCTGAAGTTATTCGCTGATCTGTCACCTCGGAAGTTTCCTTATATAATAATATTCATTTATTAGCATTTGTCTCCTACCAAAACGGTTAAACGATTATGCTAGTCTCTGAAAAAATTAAGAGGCCAAAGTTATGACGTCATTGTCAGTTATGACGCTAGCATGAGCAAGTTACTGGAGTTGGCCAGTTTATAACGTGGAACGGGTTCTAGGCCGTGCGACTGAGAAAGTGCACGTGAGTATGGACCATCCAAAGCATCGACATTCAGCGACGTTCATCAAAGACGACGGTAATTGTAAGTTTTCAGATGCAACCCAAACTACATCATCGAAGAAGGAAAACACGACGGGACGTCACTTCTTCGGATGATGGACCTCAGAAATGGGATAATACCGTAAAGATGTATTCTTAGTTACTGCAGTAGTTGCTTGCCTTCTGGGCACACACACGTGAAGCAACAGAGAAACGTTCCTTGCTAGAACTTTCTAAGATGAATGGAAGTAGGTTCGTTTTGTTTTTAGCCGAATCCACTTGCATCAATAACATTAGTTCATCTATCTTTGAGATTCAGCCTGACAGCCATCCTGGGGTTCAACAAACATGTAATGTTGAGAAATTCACTTCATTGTTCTTTTCTTTCTTTTCTCTTTCTCACTGATACCGACAAGGTGTCGTGGTTATATCATTTGTCGTTCTTGAGCTGCTCGAATTGTCTGAATTAGTGATTTTCCAATGTTGTTACATGCCTCTATCACTGTATCTATCCATCTTCTTCTGGGTCTTCCTCTTGGTCTTTTTCCATGCATTCTCGAGAAGAACGCCCTTGATGGTGATTGGTGAGGATTCATTCTGACCAGGTGGCCCAACCATTTAAGTTGTTGTTCTATATATTCTTGGCAGGGTTTTATTCCTACCATTTTTCTTATGGTTTCATTTGGTATTCTAACTATTATTGTGTTGTTTGTTACTTTTCTCAAGCACTGCATTGCTAACGAACACAATCTCTTTACACCCGACAATAATCCGGTAGTTTTATTCGCAGAAAGTGAAGAAACATGATCATGAAATCATGCGAACACTGACACTGACAATGACACTGATTTTCTCTTCCCAAGACTTCTGACCACAACCGTCTGTAGTAGTAACCCTACTCGCTCAGTGGATTCTTGACATATGATGTCACGCTTATGGGGTTACTAATCAATCAGCTGTTCGTGGTTGTAGTGCACGCAACATGTGTTTTATAACATCTTTTATGGACAAAAATGTAAGAAAAAACTAAAATAAAAAACGGTTGATGAAGGTAAAATAGAGAACCTGCAAGACATGGCAGCAGGAATCGACTCCATCAATGAGATCGAGATGCTTGCCCAGAACAGAGATAAATGGCGAGATTTGATAAAAGATCTTTGCAAGGATTGAGAACCTGCTAGAAAGAAAACTTAGAAACAGGGAAAGAGTACCTGGGTCTATGACCTATGGACCGACTACAGCTCGATAGGTTGATACAGACAGACAATATAATATATAAATATACAAATAGACAGACAGACAAACAGACAGACAGACAGACAGACAGACAGACAAACAGACAGACCGACAGAAAGACAGATAGAAAGACAGACGGAAGGATGGATGGATGGATGGATGGATGGATGGATGGATGGATGGATGGATGGATGGATGGATGGATTGATGGATGGATGGATAGATGGATGGATGGATGGATGGATGGATGGATGGATGGATGGATGGATGGATGGATGGATTGATGGATTGATGGATGGATGGATAGATGGATAGATGGATGGATGGATGGATGAATTGAAGAAATACACACCTCTATAAGTCATCTCTCTGTCATCAGTCACAACGAAGATAAGAAAATGACTGTTTCAATGTTATGTGGAGCCAGTCTTATCACATTGAAGTGAATCATAGACAATCGTTCAATGAGAACGAAAACCTTTTGAGTCCACAGACATGCCAAGGAGAGCTGAAACGAAAATCTTTCTTTCTTTTCTCTTTTCGCCGATACCTAAAAGGTGTCGTGGTTTATATCATGTGTCGCTCTTGTGCTGCTCGAATTGTCTGAATTAGTGATTTTCCTTTGTTGTTTCATGTCTCTGTCACTGCATCTATCCATCTTCTTCTGTGTCTTCCTCTTGGTCTTTTTCCATGCATTCTCGAGAAGAACGCCCTTGGTGGTGATTGGTGAGGATTCATTCTGACCAGGTGGCCAAACCATTTAAGTTGTTGTTGTTCTATATATTCTTGGCAGGGTTTTGTTCCTACTATTTTTCTTATGGTTTCATTTGGTATTCTATCTCTTCTTGTGTTGTTTGTTACTTTTCTCAAGCATCGCATCTCACATGTATTGATTTTTCTTAAATGTGATTTAGAAAGGGTCCATGTTTGACTTTCATAGCACAAAGTTGGTATGAAAATGCTATTTATCATTTGTTGTTTAGCTGACATAAAAATGTTTGGATGTCTTAGCAATGGTGAAAGCTGGTATGTGACAGCATTTGCTTTTTGTATTCTCATGTCAATTCCTCTGTCTAGTTTTCCATCTTCTGTGAACATTGTGCCTAAATACTTGAATTCCTCTACTTGTTTTATTTCTTCATCTTTGATCTTGATGTTTAATGGGTGTCTTAATTTGCTTATTCGTATAGCCTCTGTTTTTGCTGTGTTAATTTTCATACTGTAGTTTGTGCAGCTTTTATCTAGAGATGTTAAATGCTGTTGTAGCAGGTTTTCATCCTCATATATTAGGCATTGGTCATCTGCGAAGAGTAGCTCGAAAACTAAAATAAGATATTTTTTAAGAGAAAAAAAAATAAAAAAAACTATTACCAACATCTGGATACAACAATATCTTTTGTTTGGTCATTTTGTGTAATGAAAAGTAAAAGGGAATAGCTAACATATATTGTGACAACAGAAAGGATTAAGAAGGGAATAAAAAGAACAGATACAATTAAAAGAATGGTTTGGTGGGTAGGAAGTCAACTACAACAAAGCTAAATATCTGCAGAGATACAAAGTTTTGGAGAGACATGATCACCTGCGAAATAAGCCACAGTACTTGATAATGGTGCGGGAATCAACTGAAAGTATTACACAACAGGCTCTTTTTTGGAATCCCCATGGGAAAAGATAAGGAGCAAGACCAATTAATTCTTGGAGAAGACAGATAGAAGCAGAGATGCAGATGATGGGGAAGATATGGAACAATCCTAAAAGAATAGCAAGAAAGAGAACGGCTTGGAACGTGTTTGTTGAAGACCTATACTTTGCAGGGAGCTGAAAGGTAGAAAAAGATTTGATCAGTGACAAATGTCCAATATCAAGAAAGAAAGATGAGACCATGTGAGATTAAAAAAAAAAACATGTACTGTTACTATAGAAAACACATTATAACATCAGAAACAATTATCGTAACTTAATCCTTTACTGAACATATACAATTTAAGATCTCATCATCATCATCATCAAGTACCTTGCTTGCTGGCGTAGCTGACTATGTCTCTCCACAACTTTAGATCACGACAGTTATTTATCATTTCTGTTGTTGACCTTCTGACAAGCCATTCTCTTTAGCTGTCTGGTATCTTTGCTTCCCTTTATCTGTGTCTCTCAATTTTCCCAGTTGTCACAATATATCCCAGCTGTTCCCTTCTCATTACATGGTTACAAAATGATGATTGTTTCTTCCTAATATTGGAATAATCTTAGACATCATCATCATCAAGTACAATGCCTGCCGGTGTAGGTGATCATCTCTCTCTACAACTTTTTATCTCGACAGTTATTTATTATTTCTGTTGTTAACCTTCTGCTAAGCCAATCTCTTAAGCTGTTTGGTATCTTTACTCCCCTCTATCTCTTCGTCCCTCAACTTTCCCGGTTCTCACAATATATATCAGCTCTTACCTTCTCGTTGCATGGCTACACAATGATGATTGTTTCTTCCTAATATTGGAATCATCTTAGATCTAGAAAGATAAATTAACAATTGTTATCCTCCCCCATGAGAATAGTGCCTAAGATAATTATTTTGCGTCTACAGCTGTTGTCGATCTGCTTCATTGCCAAAAATGTACCTTTTTCCAGCATAAAATAAAAAAAAACTGCAATGTCGAGTTAGTGAATACGTTTTTTCTTTCAGGATAGTAAGTTGCTATTGATGATATCCAGTGTGGTTGGCAGGCATAGACTCATTGGATAGGATCGAACATCTCGCCCAAAATAAAAAACGGGCTGTGTAAAACACTACAAGCCCTATGCGACGTCTAGCGGCGCCGGAAGGATCAAGATCAAGTAACTGCTACTTCCCACATATCTTTTCGGCATGTATGGATAGGCTATGATGTCAATGTTAGAGAATTGTGACAACTGACAATTTTGTAAAACCATTCAGTGATTTTTATTACCTTTTAAAAATATGACACTGACTATAATAGTGTAATTGATAATTGTTGGCGGTGTGCGTCACTAACGTGTGTGTTGTTTGTTTGTTCCTGCTGAAGGCCTATTGAGCCGAAACGTCGTTCAAATTTGTGTCGTCTATTAATCACGTGCAGTTTTTACCATACCATTTTTTCTATATTAAAAAAAAAATTCTCCCTCACATTTAGCTTTACTGCAGCTTCACGTTTGTGTGCATTCATTTGGATTTCTTTGCCGTAACCCCTACCTAAGGCAATAGGCATGTGCTTAAGAATCATCTTTCTGACACCTCCACACCCCCCCCCCCTCACCTTCTTTCAATTCCGAACCTCGTCCCTCCTTCGGAAATTCTTTAAACGAAGTCGAGAGAGGGATCGTAGGACTGGGTACAGTGATGTCTCCATATTCTGTGCACAGGCAGAGTAGGTATAGGGAAATGAGGAGGAAAGCACCAATGTGTAAACTTAGCACATGGAACGTAAGGCCCGCGTGTCCTAGGCTTGTCAAAGATAGCACACTGAAAGAAGGACAAATTAGAACAGCCCTCATAGACAAAGAACTAAATAGGTTACATGTCGATATCGTAGCACTCCAGGAAAATAGACCCTCAAAATGTGGTTCTGTAAATGAAGAAAATTATACAATGCTCAGAAGCCGAAGGTTAAGATGACTGGGGCACGTCCAGCGAATGAAATAAAACTGCATTCCTAAGCAAATACTATCATCATTATCAAGTACCGGGCCTGCTGGCGTAGGTGATCTTGTGTCTCCACAAATTTCGATCACGACAGTTATTTATCATTTCTGTTGTTGACCTTCTGCAAAGCCATTCTCCTTAAGCAGTCTGGTATCATTTCTCTTTGTTTCTCTCTATCTCTTCGACCCTCAATTTTCCCAGTTGTTACAATATATTTCAGCTGTTCTCTTCTCATTACATGGCCAAAAAATGATGGTTGTTTCTTCCTAATATCGGGAATTAGCTCTCTTTTTGCGTTTGGCCTCTTTCAGAACGTTTTCATTACTCTATTAGCTGTCCATGGTATTCTCAACATAAGCAAGTACTATAGGGTGAACTAATACATAGAAACAGACAAATCGGTAGACAAGATGACTCGTGTACGTCCAGCGAAGGGAAGAAAATCGCATTCCTAAGCAAATACTATATGGTGAACTAACACATGGAAAAAGACAAATCGGCAAACCCAAACTACGATATAGAGGTATTTGTAAATAATCTCTGAATGACTTCTCCATATGTGAAAAGGACTGGGGACATTTGGCGAGTGATAGCACATCATGGAGCGCTTATATAAATAATGACATAACATGATTTCTCTCTCTCTCTCTCTGTCTCTCTCTCTCTGCTATCAGGACTCAATCAGAGTAGGATTCCAGACTCTCACATGAAGTCAGCTGTCAGGTTAAGTGTGTTGATCGCCCCCACAGACAGAACATCACAATTAGAGTCTGCCAGATCCATTCTGATTGAACACCCGTTAAAACGTTGCACTGTGTTCTGCGCCAGTGGCCCAGTGCATCTGATTTCAGCCAGCATTTTATTCAGGTTTGTATTCCTTAGCCTTTGATTGTTCCCAATCTTCCTGCAAAGCAGCAGATGATCTTTTCTGTAGGGGGATTCTGCCCTTAGATGGTCTGCCCTCCCAGGTTTAAGAGCATCATCTGCCCGAGTCACTAGAGGTGACTAGCACAGGCATGCACACACAAAGATATGAGATGTGACCAACACAGACATGCACACAGCGATACGAGGCATGACTAACATTAACACACATCAAGATATATGACACATGACTAACATAAACATGCACATAAAGATATGAGATATGACTGACATAGACATGCACACACAAAGATAATCTATGACATTATTTGAGAATGTACTATCTATGGCAAATCAAGGAAGAGAAAAGACTCATGAAAAATGATGGAAAACCACGTGGATCAGTGGGCCTGACTTGTTCATTCTGTGGCCGAATGTGGTTGTCAAACATTGGTAGAATCAGCCATGAGAGAAGCTATTTAACAATAACAAAACCTAAAAAAAAAAGTACACAATAGCCTTCATTAATCATCATCATCGATTGACATCTCCGCATTGAAGGTTGGCTATCATGGAGCGCCATTCTGCTCTGTCTCTTGCTTTGATGGTGCATGTTGTCATAGGCTGGTTTGTCCATCTTTTGATGTTACTCGTCCATGTTAGTCTTGGTCTGCCTCTGCCCCTTTTACCTTGTATTTTCCCCTCCAAGATTACTTTTAGTAGGCTGTTGAGAAGACATAACATTTTGCTATTCTTAGTTTTAGCCCTGGTGTTATTTGTTTTGACGTTAGTATGTTCTTCATGCCACTAAAATTACTTTTTGCCATCCCTATTCTTTTGTTATTTCAGTTTTACATTTTCCATCCCTGGTTATAGTATGTCCAAGGTAGTTGTAGTTCTGAACTGTCTCCAGGTCCTGTCCTCTTCACTAATATATATACATGTATATACATATATGTGTGCGACACCGGTCACACTGCGTCATTGACAACGGAAATGCACGATATAGTCCTATCTTTGGGAGAAAACAAAATTGCGACAATACACTTTTCACGACTGCCGTAAATAAAACTGTGTCCGATAGTTTATGAAAGTCAAACATGTTAAACTTGTCCCTTTTTTTGAACAATACCAGCTGAATAATTTCAATTGTTTCAAGAGAAGGTCGCAAAAGGTACTTGGGTTGATTCTAAACTTGGCCTTAGACTAAGAGCATTTAATTATCACCGACGGCATAGTACGTATGGGTTGATTTATGTGAATACTGAAAGTGAAATTAGTTTGATTTTGATCGATACGATAGTGCTGGTAACTACTTGTAGTCACTGGTAGTGGTAGTGGTAGGTAAGGTTTACTAGTTTACTGTTTACACAACCGTAAGGCGTTAATAAGTGTTAAGGTAGACTCACTCACTCATGGATAAAGTAAAACGGTGCAATGATCATGATTAGAGATTCAGATTTGATGATCATGATGATATTATAGTGATTGAATTTACCATGATGAAAAAAAAACAGATTTTCTGTTTTGGTATTTTTTTTAGATTAAAATCAATAAATAGCCTTTGACTGTAGAAATCGGAAATAACTAATTCATCAATTGCAATTTATTCATGTGTATTGTGTGTGCATCAACGCCACTTCCTGGGAATTAAATAATAATAGTATTACATAATTAACATAATCATACTAGAAAGTGACATTTTTGAACAAGACAATTTTTGAGCAACATCCAGCCATGGATTCGATTCAAGAGCTTGTTTTTCTTTGCTGCTGCAGCTTTCTAGTAGTTGCTGTTTGCTATCTGAGAAATGTTTATCCTTTCAACTTTCAAGTTCGATGAAGAGAACGTCATTTTCTGCGGAGACTTTAATGCTAGAGGAAACCAGTGGGGTAACGTTATAACCAATAAGCAGGGAGAAGACATAGAGAACGCACTGGTGTCGGCCGATTTAGTATGCTTGAATGATGGAAGGGCAACAAGAATGGCCACTCGAACAGGGGACTCTGATGGTGTCATAGACCTTACACTGGTGTCTTTCACCTTCGCACCGGTTTGCAGGTGGAGTGCACTGGGGTACCACGGAAGTGATCACTATCATATCCATGTGTCCTCCTAATTGAGAAAAGCAGAAATAGAAGACAGAAAAGAAAGCTCCACACATTCAACTATGAGAAAACAGATCAGGACGGCATTAGCAAAATCAGACATAGGAAACAGAGCACCCCTCGTAGGAGGCAGGAGAGATGGACGCAGCCACCCTGGTGAAATGTAGATGTCGAGGAAGCTTGGCGGAGCAAGAGGCAAATGGCCAAGACATGGCAGAAAGCCAGAAGGAATCGAAGAACACAACCTGAGCTCTTGAAGCATCTGAAAGTAGAGGTCCACCAAAAAATGATGCACTTTAAACTATGCGCTAAGCAGGCTAAGGATGCCAAATGGGATGACTTCTGTAAAAAAGTGTGCTCAGAAAAATCGCTCGCCACGTTCTGGCGCCTTCATCAGAGCATGAATGGCACAACACGACACAGAGGCATACCAGACTTTCAGAGCACAGGCCAGATATGGCATAAATCTGATGAGAGCAAAGGGAAGACCCTGCTTGCCTGCTACATTGAGCAGACGGACCAAAGAAATGAGGCTGTAAGAATGAGGATACGGGGATCGCTGTCAAAATTGTGTAAGGATGTAGGGCTGGAAGAAGATCTCATAATCACAACCGATACCATTCACAGAACACTTAAAAGGTCACACAACACTGCTCCTGGTCCAGATGTGGTTCAGTACGATGACATAGGCGATTTAGCTGACGATGACTTGACAAAACTGGCCAATGAGTTTAATGCCAGAATTCGGAGTGGCCAGTTTAAGAAGGAGTGGCTACACAGCTACTTACTACCGCTACCGAAGCCAAACAAGGACCATTCTCAGATCAGTGCCTACAGAATCATCACAATGCAGAACACTGCGGGCAGCTGCTGGAGAAAATAGTTGCCCATGTCCTCACCTGTCGCCTTGAACAGAAACGCGTATTCCCATATAGATATAACAAAGAGATATGGCTCAATGCGGCAGTATTTGCCTATGACGTCTTCGAAGGCTTCCACAGACGAGAGGAGACATGTGCTGCTGCTATATATCTGGAGGATGCATACAACAGGGTACCATTTGAATATCTCATGCATATTCTCCTCAAACTGACAGTGCACCCTTTCCTCATTAGATGGATCACCGCGGCTCTGTTTCAGAGAAAGGTGATTCTCAGATGTGGAAGTTGGTCTTCCGAGCCAACATCCATTTGTCCAGGGCTGCCACAAGGCTCACCATTGTCACCAGTTCTATTTAACGTGTACACAATAACGATCACGGAACAACAGCTGGATGGGAGGGGAAGAACTATTACTTTTGCTGATGATATTCTGGTATATCGACAGGGAAGAGACAGACGGGGAATCGCCTCCACAATACAAGACGAACTCGATCGCATTTCTTCCTGGTGTGGGGTTTCAGGTGCCTTGGTTAATCCTAATAAAACATCAGTTTCATGGTTCTCCCTTAACAATCATATCGTTAATACGACCACACCGGTAGTACGAATGGGAGCTGATGAGGTGACCAGGGACAAGTTGATGACGTACCTCAGAGTTAAGTTTGATCGCAGCCTGTGTTTTCAGGACCACGTCGACCATGTGATAACAAAATCCCGCAAAGGATTAGCCGCCTTGAAGGTCATGGCAGCTGCCAACATCGAGCAGAGGCTACTTACTCTTCTGTTCCAGGGATTAGTCCTCGCACCAATCGAGTATGCCTTGGCAATTCTTACTGTCAGTACGACTCAAATTGATAGGCTGGAGAAAATACAAAATGAAGCCATGCGCATTATCCTGGGATGTACGAGGGACACTCCCTGTGTAGCAATGAGGTATCTTCTTGACTTTTCAACCATGGATGACAGAATCAAGATCTGGAGAGCACGAGCATACCTGAAGATTAGTACAGATACAGAGCATCCATTGCACCATGTGCACAACACAGTGAAAGGTGCCAGGCTAAAAAGAGGCAAATCATGGGTGGACTGAGCAGAAGATGTCATCAAATGTGGACTTACCAATATCAGCGTTGGTGAGGAGTGGATACCGGTGAGTATGTCATTCAAGGGGACTTTCTCGTGTATTGTCACACTCGATAGGAAAAGTAGGGAACAGAACCCGGTCGTGGCTAATGCTGAGGTCAACGGTCTCATCTGTGATAACACCGATGAGAAAGATGCAGTCATCCATACAGACGGATCTGTAATACGACACCAAAGGAGTGCATGGGCATTTATAGCACGCTCGGCAGGCAGAATAATCAAGGAAGACAGTGGTGCATACGTCATGACCATGAGTAGTATGACAATGGAGGCGATGGCAGTGACCAAGGCATTCAAATGGTTAGAGTCACAAAACTACACCCACGCATGTTTACTGAGTGATTCGATGAGCATGATTTAAAAAGTAGAGGCGGGCTCTGTACACATACAATGGGTAGAGTCGTTGCAGAAATCCAAAATACGTAAGGTCACCTTTGTCTATGTCCCTGGACATGCGGGAGTACGGGAAATGAAAGAGCGGACAGGTTGGCTAGCTGCACTGTCATTGGGGACAGGCAACCAATGGATTGGGCGGACATCATCAATGCCCTCCGAGATGTGGGAAGAGCACAGGACAATGACACACAGATCCACGTCACTTCTTCGGATGATGGAAATGGGAGTTAAGATGGGCACAGCCAGAAATGAGAAACTTAGTGCCGTGTAAGAAGACTTATCAACCAACATAGAACTGGAGTCGTCAGTCGCTGGACACTGAGGGAATTGCTGAGGAAGGGATCTGAGAACCTATGGACATGATTGGACTGCAATGATGATGACCCGCAAATAACTCAATAACTTTCAAGTCTTTTTCTTGAATCAGAAATTATAAATATTACTGGAAATTGCAGTGCAAATTTATGTCATGTGATAAACGAATGTGAACTTTTTGTCTAAGAACATTTTTGAGGTTTGAAAACATGTGACAGTAATGATTCATTAGGTTATGGCTTTTCATTTCATTGATGTTTTTTTAAAATTTGGCTTCTGGTGGAAAAAGAAAAAATTCACTTTCTTATATTGGTTATTGGTTATGGAAGGCCTCGGTATCACAGCAAACGAATTAAAATCCATAATTGCTCAACCGCCCGTGCCAGTGGAATCATCCGAATTACTAACTCATCTCCCAAACAAAGAAAGGTAACTGTAGTCCCCATCGTAGCAGTCTCAGCACATGCCAAAAGACATAAGGCGAAACCGCGCAGAAAGTGAACACAGCCAACTGTTCCCTGTCATACGATATCATCATTCATCGTAAACAAGCGGGATATCGAAGCAGGATCAAAACGGATGAGACACACAGCTCACGGTGTGCACAGAGCACTTAACTCAGTAGCTCCTGCAACAAGCCGGACTTGGAATATGAGAAAACTGCAAGAAGGAACACTTTTCAGACATAGCCTTCAATGGTTCCTGCCGCCTATCCACCATATACCATGGGAGTTCACGTCCTCCCGAAAATGATGATCGTCATAGCACTTGATGATGTTAGGCCATCATTGATGACTCCAATTCCAAACATATAGACACACAGTGGTGGTAAGTTATCATTTCCAATCCAACAGAAGCCACATGATCTGTAGTTAGTAAAACCACAGAGAGAATATGATTTTGTGACCTTCACTGATTCACTCTTAGATGTGAATGTGTAATTTACACAAGAGGAGAAGTTTTCAACTACAGTGATCCCATTTAAGGCAATTCTGGGATAGCAAGGCAAGTCTCCTTTATAGCAGCAGAACTTGATGTTCTCCGCTCCCTTCTTGTAGCTGCCGCCACACGATTCTGATGTCTCATTAACTTGGACATCATTCAAGAACAATGTCAGATTAACATTCCATAGATATGGCTCTGCTGATGAAATGCTTGGTGCAACAGTTGTATCAATCATACTAGAGGCTCCTGATCTGTGGTCATTAATATCACAGACGGCACATGATGTTGTTATATTCAGTGTATCTTTCTGGGGTGTAAATATGTGGCACACACATGGAGAGTGGTTTGTGGTCACAGTAATCCCATTAAAGGCAATTCTAGGGTAGCATGGTATAGCTGTTTCAGAACAGCACAATCCTATGGTGTTTTCTGTGTTCGCTATAAAGCTGCTGCTGCTACACAATCCTGACCAATTATAGGTGTGGACATTATTCACTTGCAATGACAAAACTGCTTTGTTTACATCATAAACCTCTGGAAGCAAATCATTTATGGGACTAATAGTACAATTTATTCTTCCATCGGGGATATCTTCATTGAGTCCCCAAAAAAAAGATCTTTGGTTAAAAAGCACATATGCTTTTGAGTTAAACACAAAATGAGCCCACTTCATAGATTCAAAATGGTCCTTGCCAATGCCATCCGTTTGCACAAGTTAGGTCCTTAGCTACCAAACGTCCGAAACAAAGCCATCGAATTAACGACTTTATCTACAGCGAAGGTTAACGAACTGTGAACAAACATTTATGTTCAAACCCTTGAAAACATTTTCAAAAATCTGCCAACTCGCTTCAATAACATATATTGTGTTGTTCAATGTAAACATTGCTTAGTCCATAGCTCGAATATAAATAAGCTGCCATTTTGGTCAAAATATAAGGGCGTTCTTCTCAAGAATTCTCAAGAATTGAATGACATACTCACTGGTATCCACTTTTTTGGTCAAAATATTTCTTATATATGATGCTGAAGTAGTTGAGTATGTTTAAATGAGAGAGGAAAAAAACAGATTTAATTTTACTAAAACAGTAATGAATAGATGGGAACAAGTTATCATTATAACATATGAGAACAGGACACGGTCAACTCCACAGTCACATATATACAAAATTCAAGATCAGCACCTCAACTGCATGTACATATGAACAGGTGTCCCAGACTGCTGAACACATACTCCAAGACTGTACTGAATATAGTAGAATGAGGATAATCCATTGGGCCAAAGATACAACACTACAGACAAAACTATATGGGCCACTGCAAGAATTACAAAAGACAGCAAAAATTATACAGAAAACGACATTGCAGATATAGACAACATTTTAGGCGAACGAAAGATAGGCAGACGGACTAAAACAGGAAAAATAGTTCACATGAACACTGGGATACAATTTATGTTTCTTGGGGGGAAATTAGGATACTAAATATAACTTTTTCTCATAACAGCCAGCAAACTTTACAATGTAAACAAAGTGGATGGGAACACAATGTTGGCATCTTTGCAAAGCAAAGATTCAAATTTAAATTATTTGCTTTTTTTTTTTTTTTTAAATTAAATTTGCGGTATTGGAATTTTACCACTGGTTTTAGTTCTTATAATGTGTTCATAATAAATAGGGTGCCCCTATTTTGTGCAGCAATGGTGCAAAGTCAATAGTTGTATAATTTCCACACAGTAAGTCCATTAAGCATTCCAGACATTGCACATTTCCATTGCATGCTAATTCCAACACATTTCACTCAGTCCATTTCATGATACATTATCAATTTATTTAAACTATTGACATTTTTTTTTCAGTTATGATATGTACTTCTTCTTCCTCTTTTCTCTCTCACTGATACCTAAAAGGTATCGTGGTTTATATCATTTGTCATTCTTGTGCTGCTTGAATTGTCTGAATTAGTGATTTTCCTTTGTTGTTACATGTCTCTGTCACTGCATCTATCCATCTTCTTCTGGGTCTTCCTCTTGGTCTTTTTCCATGCATTCTTGAGAAGAACGCCCTTGATGGTGATTGGTAAGGATTCATTCTGATCAGGTGCCAAACCATTTATATATGAAACCAAACCATATGATATGTACAAATGATGAAATGTAGAGGAAGTCTTTGAAAACATATCTATTGAGCTTAAGTCTAATATCATATAGTACAGGGAAGCCACTTTGTTTTATCACATCTCTACTTACTTTTGTCCACATTTCTATAGTTTTTGTTAGCTGCTTGTTCATAGTATTGCTGTATGCATCTGAAAACTAGACTATGTGAAAGGTGTAGGTTTCCCATAACAGTATTTTTAGTGCCATAAGAGAGCGGAGTGTAGAGCCTCCACTATACGTGGCCTCATCTTTTGAGAGAGCTCAGACCAGTGCTATCTCCCCAGATCCCTACCAATGACCAAGTACCCACTTTTTTTTCCTTCTGGGTCGACTGGTGGCGACAAGCGAGCTTTGAACCCTGGTGTTTGGTGTCAAAAGCAAGCCCTCTATAACTAAGCTAACCAGTCTCTGTATATAAAATAATTATAATTTTAAAAAATTGTAATCACTTCTTCAAGACTGACTTCAGGAAGCTGATGGACATCAAATAGCAAGACACTGTTAGGTACCACCATTCATGAGAGAGCTAATATCCCCAGCATTGATACTTTTCTGACTCAGGCATGAACTTTGCACAGACCATATGGTTTGCATGCTGGACTGATGGCTGACAAAAATACTCTTTGTTGAAAGGCTGCAACTTGTGAAGCATCCAAAAGAGTTGTAACTCCAACAAAAGACTAAAACTAGAAAGGCATGTGAAATAATACCTCGCCAGCAGAGCTACTACATGTCTCTTTTCTTGTAAATGATTCTGGAACCACTCTGACAATCATATTTTCACTCAGAAACTTTTCTACATTTGCTTTCACCCAACAAATGCTGATTTTCAGCATACTCATAAAAGACCAGACCATTTAATTGTGCTGTTTCTTTACATATTCCACATTGGTGGTGATATCATGGTGTCTTCTTAGTTCTCTAATCACTTGTGAAATATATTTTCTAGCCTAGATCCATAATTTTACATCATGTAATTGTCACAGTTTCCTTCGTTCCTCCACTCCTTCCTTTACCTCCCTTCTTTCTTTCTCAGTATTTTTTTACTCTCTCACTTTCACTTTCCTTCCTTCCTTCCTTCCTTCCTTCCTTCCTTCCTTCCTTCCTTCCTTCCTTCCTTCCTTCCTTCCTTCCTTCCTTCCTTCCTTCCTTCCTTCCTTCCTTCCTTCCTTCCTTCTTTCCTTCCTTCCTTCCTTCCTCCTCCTCCTCCTCTCTACCCTCTCTCCCTTTCTTTCTTTCTTTAATTATTAAATCTCCTTATATTTTTAAAAGAACAAGTTAATAATTCTAGTCTTTATGATGAAAACTTTCAAAATATGTTCAAATATTGAAGTACAATCTTCAGTGAAAATATAGTCATATAATCTAGCAAAGCTCTTGCTGTTCAAACCTAGCAATTGACATTTGCAAATAGTTGCCATGACACATGGAAGTGAATCCTGGACAATCAAGCAAGAGCAAGAAAATCTTAGAAGCCACAGAAATATGGTTTTGCAGAAGAATATTGAAGATACAGTATACAGCTAAAAATAGCAATGAAGATGTTTTCTTCTTCATCCCATACTCCTAGAGTACAAAGTCATAGTCTGTCTAACCTATAAAGTCATAGTCTGTCCAATCTACAAAGTCATAGTCTGTCCAAGCTACAAAGTCATAGTCTGTCCAATCTACAAAGTCATAGTCTGTCCAATCTACAAAGTCATAGTCTGTTATCTTCTTATCTCTTTCTGTGCCTAAATCTCCTCGTTCCTTTCTCAGATCATAGCAGAAAGGTCTTTGCTAGGAAGTAAACAGCAGAAAATATAAACAACTGTAAAAACTGAAATTTGTGAAGAGACATGATCACCTATGCCAGCAGGCATGGTCCTTAATGATTATGAAGTATTTGTATGATCCACATAACATGCTGTGTCAAACTGTTCATTGCTTCATCTGCCTTCTTCCAGATTATTGTGACAAGATGAAACTGACAGATACTGTGTTGAAACAATCTCCTCTAAAAAAGTTCACTAACTACAAAAACTATGGCTACAAATATAAAGTTGTACGTGTCCCGGCATTGCGAGATGAAGTCAAGGTCCGGCGGATGAGAGAGGAAGGTATATATTTTTACTAATTTCTCACATAAATTTCTTTCTTATGGACAGTTAGTTCAATATGTGATGAGGATAATCCAATGACTAACTAATATAGTTCTGGTTCTTAAAGACACATGCCTTGCTTCACTTATTGCTAATTGTTCCACAGTGTAGAATGAGAAATATCTCTTGATCCTCAACAACATAATGTTTTCATATCTAGCAGGCTTAGTATACATAGTACTAAGGATGATGGGGAAATAACATCCCAAGATTGCTGTGGTTAATAGGATCATCAAGTCTATTCAATGACAATGTTGTTGGCAATTTTGGGTACATTTTGAAGTAATTTTTAAAAACAGACGACAATGGGCAGACTTTAAGTAAAGAATCCCAAGCATCGTTCAGAGCAAAGAAGCAGAACAGAGATAAATAACAAGAAGGATTATCTTCTTGGCTTCAGGCAGGGGACTCCCCTTCAAAACAATAATATCCCTCTGCCTTCACATGTGCCATCATCATCATCGGGAATTATTCATAGCTTTTTTTTCTCTCAGTTCTTCGTTTCTGATATTATCTTTCAGGCTGTTTTCTGTCATTGTCTAACACATTTCATCTCGGTAGTGGTTATTTTTCTTATTGTTCTTGGGTCTAGGGTCCAGGTCTGGCATTGGCAGTATAATGTTGGATTGAAGATTGTATTGTAGAGAGCCTGTTTTGCCTTGTGTCATTTTCTTTTAGGATAATACTAGTGATAGTTGTCTGATGGTTTGACAATCTTTGATGCATTTTGAATCTATTTCTGCTGCTTGTGAATTATCGTTTGTCACTAGTACTTCCTAGATATTAAAATTTCTCTCCTTGTTTTAATTGGCTGCTGTCTACGGTTATGTTGATGCTCTGTTTCTCTTTTGCGATATTTGTGACTTTTGTGGATGTTAATTTTCATATTGTATTGAGTGCCTGTGCTGTTAAATCTATGTAAGTGTTCTTTTAGGTCTCCTATTTTACCATGTATTAGTGCCTGATCATTTGCATATAGGAGCTTATTAATCTCCTCTGTCTCTGATGAGTTTGCTAAATTACATATGTAGTCCATGTAGAGCTGAGATCCTCAAGGCAATTGATAGCCATAATCTAATACATCTCCAAAATATGTTCAACATCATTTGGAGAACAGAGAAGACGCCTCATAATTGGAAAAAAAGGAATCATTGTTAAGATTCCAAAAAAGGGCAATCTGAGAGATTGTAACAACTGGAGAGGCATGACACTTTTGTCAGTTGCCTCAAAGTTATTCTGCAAAATCATCCTAAATAGAATAAAGGATTCAATAGATACAGTAATGCGTGAAGAACAGGCTGGGTTTAGAAAAGGGAGAAGCTGCCTTGACCACATTTTTACTCAACGACTTATATTGGTGGAACACATTGAAAAGCAAAAACCTTTTGTACTTAACTTCATCAACTTCAAAAAAGCATTTGATAGTATTCATAGAGATTCTTTGTGGAAAATTCTGAAGCAATAAGGCTTACCATCAAAAATCATAAATATTATCAAAGACATGTATGATGGTTACACATGTGCAGTTCGAACAGAGGAAGGAATGAGCGAATGTTTCCCAATAGAAACTGGGGTTAAACAGGAATGTATTTTATCGCCCTTGTTATTTGGAATTGTTATGGACTTCATAATGAAGAAATGCTGCACTGGTAATAAAGGCATCGAATGGATACAAGAAGACCATTTGGAGGACCTCGACTTTTCTGATGACATAGTTCTCATCAGCAGTCAGATAAAAACGATGCAGGAAAACACAAATGAACTATCATCAATAGCCAGCAAAATTGGGCTTGAGATCAATCATGAAAAGACTAAAGTCATGAAAAGTTTAATTCCAACAAATGACAAAATATACATGGAAAACAAACCAGCAGAAGAGATTGATCACTTTATCTATCTTGGAAGTCACATTGATCGAGAAGGGGATACAAGTAAAGAAATTAGAATCAGAATAGCTAAAGCAGCAATGTCTTTCAGAAGCCTTGAAAAGTTGTGGAAATCAAAACTCATCAGCACAAACACAAAACTTAGACTATTCAAATCAAATGTACTATCAACCCTTACGTATGAGTGTGAAAGCTGGAAAACAACAAGAGATATAGAAACAAAGTTGAACTCATTCGAAAATAAATGTCTAAGGAAAATACTTGGTATAGCGTGGAACGAATTCAAAACAAATGAGAAAATTAGAGAAATCGCCTATCAACCACTAATATCTTCAGTAATAAAGAAAAGACGATGGTCATATGTTGGACATGTGATGAGAAGAGATAATAACCGAATAGCAAAGCAAGCCCTCATGTGGGAAACAACAGGTAAGAGAAAAAGAGGAAGACCCAGGGAGACACTGAGAAGAACATTGATGAGAGAGGCAAGAGCAGCAGGATTCGGCTCCCTCAATGAGATAGAGCAGCTTGCACAGAACAGAGACAAATGGCGAGATTTGATAAAATATCTTTAAAAGAAAACTGCTAGAACAAAAATTCAGATAGGAGAAGGAGTATCTTGGTCTACGCCCTATGGGCCGGCTACGGCTCAAAAGGTCAATAGATAGATAGTCCATGTAGGTAACAAACAATAGGTGAAATAGTACACATCTCTGTCTTACTTCTGATCTAACTTCAAAGTGGTTTGTGTAGTCTGTTGCTGTCCTTTTTGAATCTAATTCAGGAGTAAATCAGGGATGCATACTATCTCCCCAATCATTTATTACCTACATGGACTATGTATGTATTGTTATAGATGTTTCAATAATCAATCATTTGCTCTCAGGAACAGGTGCATCCATTTTACATTATTTTTTTTATGGAAAATTGATTTGACATTTGTACAGATCACAATTTGAACAGCCTCTTGTTAATCATCTTACTTCAGAAGATACATTACAATATTTCATGAATTTCTGGATGACTCCAAGACCAAATAAACAGATATCATTCTTTGCACATTTATTAATCCTGATTGTAGCATAAGACATGCCATACAAGACAGGTTGAGCCAAAGTGACCACTAGATTAGCATAAGTAACAGCCATTTGTTAATTAAAGCAAGGGAATTAACTGCCACTACATTTCAGTCTTTATTCATTGTTGGATTACATTTCTCAAATTGAAACTCAGCGTGTTGAAATGGTTTTTATGTATAAGTTTTAAAACATAAATTGAGTAATGATACACATACTTTCATGCACAAACATTGTAATTAAAGTTAGTCTTGATATTTGGAAGTGAATCCTGGACAACAGGACAACTAACAAGACCACAAAAATGTGGTTTTAAAAAGAATTTTGAGAATACCATTGAAACAAATGAAGAATTTATTTCTTAGAAAAAAAAAAAGAAAGAAAGAAAGAAAATGCCAGAGCAAAAAAAGGACATTTTTTTGCTGACATCAGAATGAAACAATCATTTTATGGCCATATAATAAGGGAACTTTTGGATTATATTGTAACAACAACAAGAGTACATAGGAGGAAAAAAAAGAGGAAAGATACTAGATAATTTATAGAGTGGTTTGTTTGGAAGTCATGAACAAACTTGATATAAACTATTGTAGAAAAAGATAGTTGTGGAGAGACATGGATCATCTATACAGAAAAATTCCTTTCTGGTGCTTTGGATTTTATGCACTGTGCTGGGGTATATTTTGTGTAATCAAGTAAGAAGTTAAGAAAAATAACCTCTACAGAGATGAAATGTGTTAGACGAATGACAGGAAACAGTCTGAGAGATAAGATCATAAATGAAGAACTGAGCAAAAAGCTATGGATTAGCCCCCGCCATAGAATATACAAGGAAATAACAGATAAAATGGTTTGGCCACGTGACAAGGCAGAAAGATCAAAACACAACACAACGAGCTTTCAGCGAACGTTGTGAGAACACCAGACCCAAGAGTCGACCACGAAAAAGATGGATCGGTGGAATATTAGAAGCACTAGGAAACATAACAGCAGCAGAGGCGAACAGAAGAGCAAAATACCGCAAATTATATCTCCCCTCGATGCTGAAAAGCAGATGAGGAAGGAAAGAAGAAGAAGTGAGAAGTTGAAATCCTAATAGAAACTTTACGTTGATATTATGGCCCAGTGTACAAAAATAAGAATAAGATTCAATGTCTAGAGTTTCTTACTAAAGAACATCGCAGACACTTTAGTCAATATTTAATACTCCACCACCCCCTTTTTTGCCCTCTGAAAATTATCAGCTGCTCCGTGTGTGAATGAGATGGCACAAATGATGACTTGCTGGAAAAAATCAGATTTCAGCCCTACATCCTGCAGTGCTGAGACAGAGCTTTTTTTCAAGTGTATGGCTGCAGCTGAGGTAAGGCTTGTTTGGTTGAGCATCTCTGGTGTGTTGATCCCAAAGTTGTAAGAGTGTCTTCACTCTGTTGCAACAAGCATTGTGTAAAGGAGAGAAAGATGGAAAGAGGGCTCATGGCCTGTATTTATTATGGTGTTAACTCTTTCTGTGCATTTCGCCGCACTGTGCGCCATGCCGATTTCGGCAGCGTACGTTTCACCGCATAGTGCGCCATGCTAAATTTGATTAGTGTGAACGCCATCAAACCATATTCTTTTTACATGTCTTGTATCATCTTGATATTGGTGAAATCTAATAGCTTGTTCAATTATCTAAACATTCATATATAATATGTTATATGTTAGGTAAATATAAATATATAGATTGATTCTTAAAACCATGAACAATTTTGTCTCTGAAATCTCTTCCATTGCGTCGATAAAAATCTTTCGCACGGAAAGAGTTAAGTGTCCACATTTTTGTTTGTTAGAGCTGACATTTCTGGGTTGTGTGATCCACATTATGACAGTGCATCTTTATCGCTCAGGAAAGAAATCTAATACCGTTTTAAGGCAGTTCTCCAACGACTGCTCTGCCATAACATATTCTGTGTCTGTTCAGATGACATGGTCAGTGTCTGTTCAGATGACATGGTCAGTGTCTGTTAAGATGACATGATCAGTGTCTGTTCAGATGACATGATCAGTTAATTGTATCAAATTATGTGTGGGTGGACACTCTGTATGTGAAAAATTCATTATGTATTAAAACAATTAATGTCTGAAAAAGCTTGTCTCAATCTATACAAATTGTAATGAGTTTTGATTCATATTTAACTTAAAAGACTAAATTCATGTGCAAGGCATTTGTAATATATCTTTCTATGCTAAAAGTGGGCAAGGAGAGAAATGTTGTCATATTTTATTAGAATCAGTGTGGCTTACAGTGTTTGATTATCTTTTTTTTTTTAACAATCTACAGTGACTTTTCCTTGTTTTTGACTGTAGATAAATGGAGCCATCTTTGGCTGATATGTCTAAAAGGGCAAAAAACTAAATCTTTCCTCCTTACTTAGACTGTTTCCATTCTAAAACATGAGGAACCTTGTCAAGCCAACATTGTGCATCACAGTCTTCTCTGTTCTCTACCAGGTTATCTTTGATCTGTCTCTCCTTCTTAAGGAGTCAATCATGCCACCTCATGTGACAGCTTCTAACTACTTAGTCTGTCTGTTGTCGTTGATTAAATTTTCTCATGCTTTTACCTTTGAGCATTTCTTGGTTGCTGATTTTCTTTGGTAAAAATATTTCCCTTTTCTACTATTTTTCCAACATGAAGATTCATTCAAAGATATTAAAATATGGCCTATCCTTGACTGACGATAAGGTTAGGTTTAAAAAAAAAAACTAATTGTAAATCAGAAATATTGTAAGTCAAAAGTAGCATATGATATCCTACTTTATATGTAAGATTATGAGCAGTCATCATAATGTTAAATAGACAAAATGGTAATATATAACAAGCCAAATATACTGTAGAAAAGTCTGCAGAAAGATCACAAAGTGAAACAGTTGTTAACGCTAACAAACCACATGACGAACTGAAAATAGGTACTTCAGTATAACCAATGATGCCTTTTTCTGATTTGCTTGACTTTTTCTGTTATTATGATCCCTACCAATTTTGGAGCTGACTTCTTGAACATCATAAAATTTATTACCCATTTCTGTTTTTTTTTTCTGACTAGATTCAATTATACAAACATGCCTGATATGGAGAAATGACATCGTAGTATTTCCTTTCAATATATGTATTCCCATCGTTGTGCATTCATATTGCAACTCAGAAAAATCGTAGCTCAAACGATCGTAAGTTGCGAACAATCTGTAGATAGTTTTTTCAATTTCTCTTAGTTTGGTTCTTTGCATTAAATCATTATGTTGTTTGGCTTTACATAGTTATTTTGGCTTTCTTCATCCGTTTATGGATATGCTCACCAGTTCCTTCATCTGTTGTTACATTTCCAAGGTACATTAATGTTTTTTCAACTAATAGCACTGAATTCTCTCCCCCCCATTATTTTAAGGTTTCTTAATTTCAACATGATGACTTCTGACCTTTTGAAGTTTGTACTCAGAGTTTGGTGCTTTGCTTATTATGCTCCTTTCTCAAGTTCACCTGCTTTCACTTATTCTTAGTATGCAAGTCTTATAGTTTATCTTTCTTTTCTTTATTGTATCAATCCTTTGACCTCTTTTGCGGAGCTTACATCACAGAAACATAGTCTGATTTAGCACTGTAGTTGACAATAAGCTGCAGGGCCGAAGGGCATCAGCTCACAGGCTTCTTGGCCCACAACAACCTGGAATAGTTTTGTTATTCTTTCAACTCACCACATCAGACTTCAGCAAAGCATTTTTGGCCAACAAATTACTTCTCATCTTTGATCCATTCTTGATTGGCCAGATTGGTTAGTCTCTTGGCAGAGACACAGTGGTGGAGATGGAATAGAGTTTTGATCAGCCATTGCCACAGATCCTGTTTCAAGCTGTCAGCTATGAGTTATTTTCAGCTTTGTGATGTAGGTCAAGAAGTTCTAGCAGACCAAGTTGTAAATGATAATCCGAAAAGTAGAGTTATGAAATTGGGGGGGACCTAAATTTCTGGGTTTTGAATCCCACCACAGGTGGTAGGAATGTTCTCTTTTAACCCATAATTTCTTTGGGATTCTATCCTCACCCAATCTCTGGGTAGTCAGATCTGATATCTAGTCCTCTCAGATCAACATAATCATCGAGTACCAGGCCTGCTGATGTTGGTGATCATGTCTCTCCACAACTTTCGATCTCAACAGTTATTTATCATTTCTGTTGTTGACCTTCTGTCAAGCCATTCTCTTAAGCTGTCTGTTATCTTTTCTCTTTACTTCTCTCAATCTCTTCGTCCATCAATTTTCCAAGTTGTTACAATATATTCCAGCTGTTCCCTTTTCATTACATGGTCAAAAAATTATGATTGTTTCTTCCTAATATTGGAAATTAGCTCTCTTTTGCTTTTGCCTCTTTCAGAATGTTTTCATTACTCTTCTTAGCTGTCCATGGTATTCTCAACATAATTCTGTAAAACCACATTTCTACAGCCTCCAGTGATTTTCTTGTCTGTTGTCCTATTGTCCATGATTCACATCCATATGTTAACATTGGTTCTACATAACATTTAAGAAATCTTTTTCTTGTTTCTATTGTCAAAAATGAATTGCATAGTATCTTCCTTATTTTTTGGAAAGCTGCTTTTGCCTGAGCCATTCTGCATCTCACTTCTGTTGTACATCTATCATCTGAGGTTAACAATGTTCTGAAATATTTAATTTCATTTACCTGTTTTAATATTGTTCCACTTGTCTTTATTGTGCATTGAGATGATGTCATTTTTCTTTGTTGTTACGATCACTTGCTGAGTCCTTTATTTTTGCTTTCTTTCACTATAATGTCTAACATTTCTTGTAACTCATTTTCACTCTTAGCGATTAAGACTGTATCATCAGCATACCTTAGATTATTTATATTATGACCTCCGATTGTTATTCCAGGCATGCCCCTTATGGATCTTAAAATAATCTCACTATACATAAACAAATCTGGTGACAGCACACAACCTTGCCTAACACCCTGTTTTATTTGTTGAAACATTCCCAATTGATAAGAACCTTCTCAGATAAGAGCAGAAAAAAACACTAAGTCCTGTGTGCACTCTGCTCATGTTAAAAAGCCCTTGGCAAGTAAATTGAACATTGCACTTATTTAGATGATGTGAGCCACCCTTATTTCCCAGAAAAATCTCTGTTACCCATATTTTAGAGGCTGAATGAACCATGAAGTCTTGTTGGTTTGTAAAATATTTGTCACAACTGGGAGTTAAACTTCTGGACGCTTCTGATCAGTGGTGAGCACGCTAACCTCTCAGCCACTGAGGCTTCTTTGAGAAGTATAAGAATGATTTAATTGAGACTTGTTGCCTCATTCAGTTGTCTACGAGAACAGCTGAACCTAACCTATCGAAAAAGAGGATGTTTACAAAACAATGTTGACGTACTAAAGAAATAATCAGTACTTGGTGATTTACTTGTGCAGAATATTTTGTGAGGTTGGCAGGCACCTCAAGGAAAGTCTACATTTCAAAGAGTGAAACACAATACAATTCATCTTTGTCAAATTAAAGAAAGTAAAAGAGTTTTAATGTTAACCTCAGATGGTAGGTGTACAACAGAGTTGAGATGCAGAATGGCTCAGGCAAAAGCAGCTTTCCAAAAAATGAGGAAGATACTATGCAGTTCATTTTTGACAATCTATCTCTATCTATTGTCCTTTTGAGCCGAAGACGGCACATAGGGCAGAACCACAATCTCAAAAACAGAAACCTTGCGTGCCAAAATGGCACATATTGTAGAGATCACTGCTTCTAAAATCTATGGCTGTTTCCATAACAATACTTTTTACAATGACAGCCTGTCAAGCCATCGATCAACCTCCTTAGTCGCCTCTTATGACATGCCTGGAAGGTCACAGTGTTACTATTCTTTACTTTCCTCATAATGAGGCTCCGGTAACACACAGGAGATTTTTGACAATAGAAACAAGAAAAAGATTTCTTAAATTTTATGTAGAACCAATGTTAACATATGGATGTGAATCATGGACAATAGGACAACAGTCAAGAAAATCTCTGGGGGCTGTAGAAATGTGGTTTTACAGAAAAATGTTGAGAATACCATGGACAGATAAGAAGAGTAATGAAAACGTTCTGAAAGAGGCCAAAGCAAAAAGAGAGCTAATTTCCAATATTAGGAAGAAACAATCATCATGTTTAGGACATGTAATGAGAAAGGAACAGCTGGAATATATTGTAACAACTGGGATAATTGAGGGATGAAGAGATAGAGGGAAGCAAAGAGAAAAGATACCAGACAGCTTAAGACAATGGCTTGGCAGTAGGTCAACAACAGAAATGTTAAATAACTGCCATGATTGAAAGTTGCGGAGAGACATGATCACCTACGCCAGCAGGCTTGGTACTTGATGATAATGAAAAGAGTTTTTCATTTTTATGTACAGTTGGTATTGCTATCATTCAAGAAATAAAGAACAACATATGTTCACTGCCAGAAAGACATGCAGTGGATTCCTGCACACTGTGGCATCCCTGGAAACGAAAACAGATGAATTCACAAAAGCAGGAGTCAGGCTTCAGCAGTCCAACTAGCCCCAGAGCCAGAAAGAAATAAAGAACAACATATGTTCACTGCCAGAAAGACATGCAGTGGATTCCTGCACACTGTGGCATCCCTGGAAACGAGAACAGATGAATTCACAAAAGCAGGAGGCAGGCTTCAGCAGTCCAACTAGCCCCAGAGCCAGAAAGAAATAAAGAACAACATATGTTCACTGCCAGAAAGACATGCAGTGGATTCCTGCACACTGTGGCATCCCTGGAAACGAGAACAGATGAATTCACAAAAGCAGGAGGCAGGCTTCAGCAGTCCAACTAGCCCCAGAGCCAGAAAGAAATAAAGAACAACATATGTTCACTGCCAGAAAGACATGCAGTGGATTCCTGCACACTGTGGCATCCCTGGAAACGAGAACAGATGAATTCACAAAAGCAGGAGGCAGGCTTCAGCAGTCCAACTAGCCCCAGAGCCAGAAAGAAATAAAGAACAACATATGTTCACTGCCAGAAAGACATGCAGTGGATTCCTGCACACTGTGGCATCCCTAGAAACGAGAACAGATGAATTCACAAAAGCAGGAGGCAGGCTTTAGCAGTCCAACTAGCCCCAGAGCCAGAAAGAAATAAAGACAATCCGGAAACAAGCTAGGAAAATATAATAGAAGGAATTAGATGGAAAATATGAGCCAGAATACAACAGCTTAAACAAACTCAGCAGACGTGAGCAGACCAAGATATTCAGACTTAGAACAGGTTGTTGTGGCCTGAAAGCACACATTTGCAAAGTAGGACTCAGTGACTTTGTGACTGCAGAGCATCCCAGAGCATATACTACTACAGGACTGCAACACTCTGAGAACACAAATATGGCTGAGAGCACATATATGGCTGAGAGCACAAATATGGCTGCGAACACAAATATGGCTGAGAGCACATATATGGCTCTCATAAACAACCCTGCATGACAAGTTATAGGCAACCGTTGAGAACCTTAAACACACCGTCTTGTTCATGACCCAATCTGGTTTAAATGTATAGTAGTAGCTGATTGCTGAAGAGGAAGCTATAATTTCTTTAAGATAACAAAATCAAGTGTTATCAAACCAGTCAACTTTAATTAAAACTTCCCTGAACAATATAATAAGATACCTTTGCTAGTTTTGTAAAGTTTATATCTAAGCTGAGATCTTAATGTGTTACCAAGGTAGAGATTGAAAAACAATGATAATGGTTCTAAACACAATGGAGCCCTGCTGTGTGATGAGGGTAGAAATTTAAATACAATGATACTGGTTCTAAACACACGGAGCCCTGCTGTGTGATGAGGGTAGAAATTGAAATACAATGATACCGGTTCTAAACACATGGAGCCCTGTTGTGTGATGGAGATAGAAATTAAAATAGAATAAATGATGGTTTTAAACACAATGGAGCCCTTCTGTGTGATCTAGGTAGAATTTGAAATACAACAAATGATAGTTCTAAACACAATGGAGCCCTTCTATTCGTACACAACTCATTCCAAGATGTGTTACATGTTCTAATTGTGATATGTATGAAGCTAAGCACAAATGTAAAATGTATAACATACTTTATATTATGCGGGGCCACGAGTAGATCTGCATATAACATGTCAAATAAACCAAAAATGGTTTTAGCTGCAAGATTTGTAGAGACGAAGCAAATTTAAGATGTTTCAGCAAAAGCCTTCACCGGGTGAAAAATAACAGATATTAATACAAAGACGGGAGCCGAAATAGCTTAGTGGTTAGTGAATTGGACTGTAAAAGACAAGAGGTAGGGTTCGATACCAACTGACGCCTTCCGGGTTCACCCAGCCTTAAATGGGTACCAGATTTTTTTCTGGTAAAGTAAAACGGCACGGGCGTAATACCGACCACATTACCCCAAAAATCATGTGCTGAAGGTCTGTAAAATTTATGGCCACTAACACCATATTCCCAATACACCATTTGGCATGACGGGGGCTCTTTCTACTTTTTACTATTACAAAGACAGGTATGAAAGACAGTACTAATTTCAAATCACAAAATGGTGGAAGAGGAACAGTTACTAGGACCTATCTACATGACAGTCAGGTAAACCTTGGCCAAAATGGAACTAAACAGTGAAAAAAAGAAGGCCTGAGGGTAGATGAATGGAGGGGTCCTGTATGGTAGAAGGAAAAAGAGAAAACAAAGCATATACAAGAAATTTGTATTTCTGAAACTCATGCAAGATGTAGTTATATCCCGTTCACACCCTATTCGACTGTGGCTACAACATTTTTTAAAATGATGCTGTAATTGTGGGCTAACGAAAATGTTTCACATAATTCTTGTGACATGCAACATCAGACACACTAGCCTGTCAATATACATTAGTACGACAAGGGTGTCTTCTGTCAACAATTCTCATCTTAATTGCTTGACTCTTATAGTAGATTATAGGAATATGATAGATAATGTTGTCTGCACTGAAACTTTATATAGACGCTGTTTTGCTTGTTTCATGGCAGTGTAATGTTGAGGGTGGCAGCAGGGGAAACAAGTCTTCTCTACCAGATCATTATTCAGAGTACATAGTGCCATAACAACATATTTAAGAAAAGCAGATTGCACAAGTATGGCTAACATGCATCAACATGTGCCATATCGGTTGGCGTAGGTGATCATGTCCTTCCACAATCTTCTATCTACTGTTCATTGTATCAATTCTCTTGTTGACTGTTTTCCATGCCATGACACCTAGCTACTTAGTATTTTTGCTCTTTGCCATCCACAATCTCTCTTTCCCAGTATTTTGGCAGTTGTAACCAAGTATTACAACTTTCCTCTTCTCATGTATGCCCAAAAAATGTTGCTTGTTTCTTTCTGATGTTTCTTAGGAGCTCCCTTTTTGTATTGGCCTCTTTGAGGATTTCCTCATTAGTCTTTTTAGCTGTCCAGGGAACTTTCAACATTCTTCTGAGAAATCCCATCTCTGTGGCCTCTAATTGTCTTTTAATTTGTTTGTTTACAGTCCATGATTTGCTTCCATAGGTCAGAGTCTGCTCTATATAGCACCAATTAACTCTCTTTCTCACTTCTGTTGACACAGATTTGTTGCATAAGATGTTTTTCATTTAACCTATCTAACATACATCTATCTATCTATTGACCTTTTGAGCCGTAGCTGGCACATAGGGCATAGACCCAGATACTCCTTCTCTTATCTAAATTTTTATTCTAGCAGTTTTCAGTCCTTCTAAAGATCTTTTATCAAATCTCGCCATTTGTCTCTGTTCTGTGCAAGCAGCTCTATCTCATTGAGGGAGCCGATTCCTGCTGCTCTTGCCACTATCATCAATGTTCTTCTCAGTGTCTCTCTGGGTCTTCCTCTTTTCCTCTTACCTGTTGTTTCCCAAAAGAGAGCTTGCTTTGCTATTCTGTTATTATCTCTTCTCATCACATGTCCAACATAAGACCATCGTCTTTTCTTGGTTACTGGAGATATTAGTGGTTGATTGGTGATTTCTCTAATTTCCTCATTTGTTTTGAATTCGTTCCACACTATACCAAGTATTTTCCTTAGACATTTATTTTCGAATGCGTTCAACGTTGTTTCTATGTCTAACATACATACATACTTGAGCATAAATCTAAACAAGACAAAAGTCATTGCACTAAATTCCTCAAAGTAGGAAACACAGTCCTGAAACAAACTAGGAAAATAGAACGGAGAGAATTATGTGAAAAATAAGAGCAAAAAGATGACATCCTAAACAAGTTCAGCAGTCATGAGCAGACCAATATATTCTGACTCAGAACAGGTCACTGTGACCTCAGGGTACACCTGAACAAGATAGAACTGAGTTTGCAACATCTGATTAAGGAGCGCCCAGACAAACTCCAGAGCATATCCTACAGGATTGCAGTACTCTCAACGCTCTGAGGATACAAATATGGCCCACTGAAACAACCCTGTGTCGGTTTACTATGGGAAACAGAGGACCTCAAACACACCATCTTGTTCATGACCCGTACTGGTCTGAACATCTATATCATTAGTAGTAACTGGTCCCCGCAGAAGATTGCACTGGATTTAAGAAAATCTGCACCATTTGAGGTATAAAATCTGTTTGCAATGTCAAATATAATCACAGAACCGTGACGCTTAATAACATTAGATGGGACCTAGTCAGCAAAGATATCAAGAAAATGATGAGCAAAGTTAGAATAGATATTGCCAATCTACTCAACATTTTGAGATCCTTGCAGTATGGGGACAAAAATCAAATCTGAAAATATATGAGAGCTGTGTACAATGTCTTGCCTTATTCTCAAAGCCTATATTTGAGCCCTCTTTATTAATTGTTATTTTTAGAGTTTCTTTTGCTCTTCCTTGTTTTCTTTTACCCACCAGTGTCCACATGAAGACTTTGGAAAATAACCAAAAGAGGGAACGTGAAGAAAGTCATCATTTCATAAAAAGTAGAGTACCCCCGTCACGCCAAGTGGCATGTAGGGAATGTGGTGTTAGTGACCATAAATTTTACAGATCTTCGGCACATGATTTTTAGGGTAATGTGGTCGGTATTACGCCCATGCCGCTTTACTTTCCCAGAAAAAAATCTTGTACCCATTAAAGGCTGGGTGAACCCGGAAGCTGTCGGTTGGGATCGAACCCTACCTCTTTTCCTTTGTAGTCCAGTTCACTAACCACTGAGCTATCGCTACTTTCATCATTTCATGTCTGAAGCAAATTGTCAGCATATTTTGATCAAACAAAATTGTGATTTCCAAAATTTTTGAAAGAAGCAATCAACATTTTTCGGGCACATCATGAGAAGAAGAAATTTGGAATACTTGGTTACAACTGGTTAAATAAAAAGAAAGAGAGATCGCGGACGACAAAGAGAGAAAATACTGGATAGCTTGGTGTCATGGCATGGAAAACAGTCAACAACAGAACTGATACGATGCACTATAGATAAAAGATTGTGGAGGGATATGATCGCCTATGCTAACCGGTATGGCACATGATGATGATTTCAATATGCTTAAATGTCCGCTATGGCTTTTCTCTAACGCCAACTGTTACAACATGCTGTCTCATTTTCTGTATATTTATGAAGTGATGTAATCACTCTGCTATTAAAAATGACTTCACTTTTCAATCATTTTTTAAAGATTTGTGATCTGTTTGTTTGTGTTTCTTCCCCATTGAAGATCTTAGAGTCAGAACATTGGTTTGTTTAGCCTTGTCTTATCCTCAAAGCTGGAGCATCTCATTTCTGATTATTTTTCTTGTTTCTGTACCTCATTTGATCATTTAACTTCCTGTACCTCGCTTTATCTTTTGACTCTCCTCACTTCATTTTTTTTTCTTTTGATTTCTTTTTCAGCCTTTTCTGTTTCACTCTTCTTTGTTGTTTAGGGAATGCCAAACACAGATGTCAATTTCTATGATATAGTGCGCCACGTTTATAATTCTTTCAGATTGCTTTATCCTACTGAGCTTTCTCTGTAGCCAGTAGTCCTGCTTTGTAAAAGTTGTGGAACAGGAGAACATGTTCAACATCAAGTACAGAGATCATCATCTTCAAACGTGAAACTTTTGAACATGTTGCCAAAATCTGATTTCAATTGTTGGGTCTTTTTATTTCTCACACTTCATTAGTACTTTTGACACCCCACAGTTTATTTGGTCTTTTCATTACACATTTTAAAATCTTGCTTATTTTATTGGGTCTTTTTTTTTTGGTATTTGTAATTTATTGGACTGGATTAATGCTAACAACAAGCGCAGACATAAAAGCCCGTTGGGCAGAACACTTCAAAGAAATTCTTAACCGTCCACTACCTCACAGTTTAATAGATTTTGAAGCTGAAACACCAGCAGCAGAATTAGATGTAAATTTAGATGACTTCACCTTGAGTGAAATAGAAACCACCTTAAAGCTAATGACCAATAACAAGGCTGCTGGAGAGGATAAGTTAACAGCTGAGATCCTCAAGGCAATTGATAGCCATAATTTAATACATCTCCAAAAAATGTTCAACATCATTTGGAAAACAGAGAAGACGCCTCATAAATGGAAAAAAGGAATCATTGTTAAGATCCCAAAAAAGGGCAATCTTAGAGATTGTAACAACTGGAGAGGCGTGACACTTTTGTCAGTTGCCTCAAAGTTATTCTGTAAAATCATCCTAAATAGAATAAAGGATTCAATAGATACAGTAATGCGTGAAGAACAGGCTGGGTTTAGAAAAGGGAGAAGCTGTCTTGACCACATTTTCACTCTACGACTTATATTGGAGGAACATATTGAAAAGCAAAAACCTTTTGTACTTAACTTCATCGACTTCAAAAAAGCATTTGATAGTATTCATAGAGATTCTTTGTGGAAAATTCTGAAGCAATATGGTTTACCATCAAAAATCATAAATATTATCAAAGACATGTATGATGGTTACACATGTGCAGTTCGAACAGAGGAAGGACTGAGCGAATGTTTCCCAATAGAAACTGGGGTTAAACAAGGATGTATTTTATCGCCCTTGTTATTTGGAATTGTTATGGACTTCATAATGAAGAAATGCTGCACTGGTAATAAAGGCATCGAATGGATACAAGGAGACCATTTGGAGGACCTCGACTTTGCTGATGACATAGTTCTCATCAGCAGTCAGATAAAAACGATGCAGGAAAACACAAATGAACTATCATCAATAGCCAGCAAAATTGGGCTTGAGGTCAATCATGAAAAGACTAAAGTCATGAAAAGTTTAATTCCAACAAGTGACAAAATATACATGGAAAACAAACCAGTAGAAGAGATCGATCACTTTATCTATCTTGGAAGTCACATTGATCGAGAAGGGGATACGAGCAAAGAAATTAGAATCAGACTGGCTAAAGCAGCAATGTCTTTCAGAAGCCTTGAAAAGTTGTGGAAATCAAAACTCATTAGCACAAACACAAAACTTAGGCTATTCAAATCAAATGTACTATCAACCCTTACGTATGCGTGTGAAAGCTGGAAAACAACAAGAGATATAGAAACAAAGTTGAACGCATTCGAAAATAAATGTCTAAGGAAAATACTTGGTATAGAATGGAACGAATTCAAAACAAACGAGGAAATTAGAGAAATCGCCAATCAACCACTAATATCTTCAGTAATAAAGAAAAGACGATGGTCATACGTTGGACATGTGATGAGAAGAGATAATAATCGAATAGCAAAGCAAGCCCTCATATGGGAAACAACAGGTAAAAGAAAAAGAGGAAGACCCAGGGAGACACTGAGAAGAACATTGATGAGAGAGGCAAGAGCAGCAGGAATCGGCTCCCTCAATGAGATAGAACTGCTTGCACAGAACAGAGACAGATGGCGAGATTTAATAAAATATCTTTAAAAGAAAACTGCTAGAACAAAAATTCATATAGGAGAAGGTGTATCTTGGTCTACGCCCTATGGGCCGGTTACGGCTCGAAAGGTCAATAGATAGATAGATAGAATTTATTGGATCTTTTAACATTCAGTGCTGAATCTGTTGACATCCAGTATTTCATTGAATCTGTTGACATCGAATGCTTCATTGAATTTGTTGACATCCAGTATTTCATTGAATGTGTTGACATCCAGTATTTCATTGAATCTGTTGACATTGAGTACTTCATTCTACCATCTCATTGTGATGTTCTTGTTCCTAAGTTTTTAAAGAAAATCCTAGTACCAACTTGTTTCTTCCCCAGGAAATGAAAACTGTAATGAAGTATGAAAATCATGTTGGTTTTTGGTTCCAGGCTCTCTTTCCATTTTTCTATCGCTGCCATCTGTGTTGAGTTTCCTGTTTCCAGTATCATAAGGATATATTTCCATCTCACTACAATATTCCTGGAAAAGACGAGGCAGACAGGTTGGCAATGAATAGTGGCAAACTACACCAGCCAGATACAAGCACAACTTATGAGGAATCAAAGTGGTTTGTCAGGAACAGATACATGGACAGAAGGAGTTAAGAACACCAGGGCTACCAGGAAAGTGATGCCTACTCCCAGCTGAACAGAAAAGAACAAGTAACAATTTTTATACTGAACAGGCCATAACAAACAGTTTGAAGAACTACCTTTTCAACACCCTGAGGATAGGGACCTCTGATGAATGTGACTGTGGCACAGGTAAAGACTCCTGGACATATATTACAATCATGCCCAACATATGATGAAAGGAGAAGGCTGTTGTGGCCATCACTGGTACCATATTGGGGCAAGCTGTATAGTGACGTGACCAGCCTTGAGCTGACAAATGCTTTTTTTGAACTTATTAATTAATATAGACGTCTTGAGGTGTATGCTAAAGAAGAAGTCGAATAAGGATATATATCATTATTTTGATCCAGCTCTGGTTTGTTGGTTCTGATGTATCAGTCAACAATGGTAACTCAACAAACTTCAGAGAAAACTAAGAAGGAGAAAAGGAACTATCTGCTTGATATAGTAAAGAAGTAAAGAACTCCGTCACGCCAAGTGGCGTGTAGGGAATATGGTGTTAGTTACCATAAATTATACAGACCTTCAGCACATGATTTTTGGGGTAATGTGGTCAGTATTACGCCCATGCCGCTTTACTTTCCCAGAAAAATCCTGTACCCATTTACGGTTGGGTGAACCCGGAAGCCGTCGGTTGGGATCAAACACTACCTCTTGTTCTTTGTAGTCCAGTTTACTAACCACAGAGCTATCACAGCTCCCATATCTGCTCGATATAATCTTGCATTATTCATGGGTTGTCCTCATTGGACTCTGCACATGTCCATTGGTGCTCAGATCCCCTTCCCAGCATGCCCTGCAGTGATTGGCGATTCTAGCTTTGAGTTGGTTGATAAATCTGCTTATGCGTCCACTAAGCCTCTCATTTCTGGCTGAACTCATCTTTGCTTTCACCTCTTTCATGAGGAGTGACTTGGAATAATTATTGTCAAAGTCCTGTGCCCTTCCTGCATCTCTGAAAGTGTTAATGCTGTCTGCCTGAACCATTGACTGTTATCGACGACAGCACAGTTGGCCAGACTGGCTGCTCTTTCATTTCCCCATACTCTCGCATGTCTAGGGATGTAGACAAGGGTGACACTGCATATCGTTGACTTCTACAATGTCCCTAACCCATTACCTGCGTACAGAGCCCACCTCCACTTTTCTCAACATGCTCATCGAATCACTTAGTATACAAGCGTGGGTATAGTCTTATAATTCCAACCATGTGAATGCCATGGTCACTCTGTAATCATGTCTACTGATTTGTATGGCTCTCATAACAGATATTGCTGTTTGTTCTGTAGTGAATTTATTTTACAGATTTTACGTCATATTATTTCGTAACAGTTTCATTGTCCCATAAGCTGTTTACAAATTGGGTGAGATCCCTTTGTCATACAGTTTAAAGGTCTCTGCTATATTTATGGCGTTTTATGACCATCTCAGACATTGTCCTTTAGCATTCTGACCTCCTCCAGAAAACATTGGATGATCTCAGATAATATTGGAATCTAATATTTGTCACAAGGTTTGCCTTGTATCGTTTTCTGATAGTAAGTTGGTGTATAGATGAGCATGGACTCGTTTCAAGGCTCAATACTACTTCTGAGTGACTACTTCTCATATTTATCACAAAACTTGACCATTTTTGTACTTGTTTGTCACAAAATAACCGAGTTCATTTCTTATGATTGTTACAAAGCTTGATTTACATCTCTTTCTGTTATTCATCTCAAAGTCTCATTATGTGTTACTGATGATTACTTGTATTGCATGACCAAAAGTCTGATTACAAATTATTAATCTGACTGCTTGTTATTTAACATCCTTCTTGTGCCATTAGACGGCACACAAGACTTGCAGTCTACTTTGCCACAAGACTTGCAGTCTACCTTGCCTAACAGACCAACTCTGTCCTAATCATAAAAGTTATTGTTATGTTAATGCCATATGGGAGCAATATTTCAGACATTTTAATACCACTTTATACTAATCTAGGGTGTGTTGTGTCAATACCATATAGGTGTAACATATCAAACTGTTTATACAGGTCTCTCCTAATCATAAGTTTAACTTATATGACCTCCCCCACCCCAAAAAAAAAAGATCAAAGAGTCGACCGGGGGGGGGGGGGGCGGTGGGATATTAGGCACACTAGAAAATATTAAAAGAGCTGAAGACCACAAACTATATGTCCTCTCGAAGCTGAAATGCAAATGCGTGGTAATTCTCGATAATTTTAATTTTACTGCCTTGATGTTGTTGTGCCATATGTTCTTTATGCCGTTTAATTTTTGTGTTGCTATTGCTAATCTTTTGATCTCTTTCTGGGAGTCTCCATTGTTAGTTACCACAGATCCCAGATATTCACAGAACAAGTGGTGAGAGGTGTAACAAACACACCTACAATAGTGATAGCTTCATTATAAAAGGATAATACAAAATATCTGACGTTTCGGCCTATTCATTGTTTTTTTTTTACAATTTCTAGTGCTTCTCTGTTGATGGTGATTTTGGGTTGGCTGTCTGTTTTATCAATGTGCAGTATCTTAGTTTTGTGTATTTTTAGATAGATGTTTTGCTCTTCACTGTGTTTTTTTGTGTGTTTTTACACACTTAGTTGTCTCTTCTAATCTTTCTGCGCTGTTTGAGAGGAGGACCTCAGATCAGCGTATCTGAATGCTGGAATTTTGTTGCCATTTATTGTGAAAGGGTCGAACTTCACAAACCTGTCATCGTTTCTGACATTTCTCATGATGTTCTCAGCATAGATGCTGAACAGGTATGGAGAGAGGATGCATCCCTGCCTCACCCCTTTTTGTACTGCAAACCAATTTGATGTTTCGCCCGCTATTCTGATAGCTACTTGCTGTTTGTGATAAAGTGATTCGATAAGTTGTATTAGGTGTGTTGGGAAGCCCATATCTTCCATGATGTTCCACAGTTTCTAATGTTGTACGCTGTCAAAGGTCTTGCTGTAATCTATGAAGCATGTTTGTAGTTCTATGCTGTTCTACCTTTTAGCTCCCAGTGGAGCATAGGTCTTCAACAAACACTTTCCAAGTCGTTCTGTTTTTGCAATTCTTTTAAGATCATTCCATGTCTTCCCCATCATCTTCATCTCTGCTTCGATCTGTCTTTTTCAAGAATTCCTTGGTCTTCCTCTTTGTCTTTTCCCCTGGGGATTCCAAAAAAGGGCCTGTTGTGTAATACTCTCAGTTGGCTTCCGTAGTGTGTGTCCTATCCATCGCCATCGTTTTTGCTGTATCTCTTTATCAACTGGTATTTGACCGGTACATTTCCATAATTCCATGTTAGTGACTTTGTCCTGCCATTTCCATCCCTTTATTCTGTGCAAGCATCCATTAATGAAAGTCTGTACCTTCGTGATTGTCAATTTGTTATTCTCCATGTTTCACAGCCATATAATAGGACCGACTTAACATTTGACAGTTTCTAATGTTGTACGCTGTCAAAGGTCTTGCTGTAATCTATGAAGCATGTTTGTAGTTCTATGCTGTTCTACCTTTTAGCTCCCAGTGGAGCATAGGTCTTCAACAAACACTTTCCAAGTCGTTCTGTTTTTGCAATTCTTTTAAGATCATTCCATGTCTTCCCCATCATCTTCATCTCTGCTTCGATCTGTCTTTTCAAGAATTCCTTGGTCTTCCTCTTGTCTTTTCCCCTGGGGATTCCAAAAAAGGGCCTGTTGTGTAATACTCTCAGTTGGCTTCCGTAGTGTGTGTCCTATCCATCGCCATCGTTTTTGCTGTATCTCTTTATCAACTGGTATTTGACCGGTACATTTCCATAATTCCATGTTAGTGACTTTGTCCTGCCATTTCCATCCCTTTATTCTGTGCAAGCATCCATTAATGAAAGTCTGTACCTTCGTGATTGTCAATTTTGTTATTCTCCATGTTTCACAGCCATATAATAGGACCGACTTAACATTTGAGTTGAGAATTTTTATTTTTGTATTTATTATATTTTTGAAGCTGTCCTTCATGCACCACACTACAATTTGTTCCTTCATACATAGTTTTTATCAGGTTAATAAACTTTATGGGGATTCCGTAATGACTCTGCAACTTCCAAAGCATTCTTCTGTCTAAACTATCAAATGCCTTTTCGTAATCTATGAATCCAATATAAAGTGGGGATTTTAGTTCTAAACTTTATTCAACTATTATATATAGAGTAGTTATTTGATCAGCACATGATCTGTTCTTCCTAAAACCTGCTTGTTCATCTCTCAAGTGTTTCTCTATAGCCTCTTTTAGTCTCTCCAGAATGATTCTGCCTAATATTTTTCCTGGCACTGATAGTAGCATTATTCCCCTATAATTTGTGCACTCCTGTAAACTTCCTTTCTTTGGTAGTTTGATCATATAACCTTCTCTCCAGTCTTTAGATATTTCTTCCCTCTCCCAAATTTTATCCAATAGATCATGTAACATCTTGGTAGAGGTGTTAATATCTGCTTTGATGGCTTCCGAAGGAATTTCATCTGGTCCTGTGGCTTTACCATCTTTTAATAGTTTGATGGCTTTCATTATTTCTTCTTTGCTTGGTTTTCCGCAGTTAACGCGTAACTCTTCTTCTGCTGGTAGTATATCTGGAGGATTATTTGAGCCGGGTCTGTTCAGAAGTTCTTCAAAGTGCTCTTTCCATCTCTCCATTTGTTCCCTTATATTACTAAGCAGATTTCTTTTCTTATCTTTGATAAAGGCGTTGATCTGTTTGTACTTTCCACCTAATTTCTTTGTGCTGTTGTACAGTTCTTTCATATTCCCTTTATTTGCTGCTTCTTCTGCCTCTGTAGCTAGTTCATCTATATATTTCCTCTTATCCCTTTTAATGCATCTTCTCACTTCTTTGTTCACCTCTGTGTAAGCTTCCTGTGTCTTGTCCTTATTACTTCTTGTTTTGCTTTTATTTATGTCTGCTTTCTTGTTCTTTCTTTCTTTAATTTTATCCAGGGTCTCTGCTGTCATCCATGCCTTATCCTGGCGTTCTCTTTTCCCCAGTGTTTCTTCGCATGTCTCTTTCCATATATTTTTTACCTGTTTCCAATGATCTTCTATATTTATTGTATTTTCTAGTTGTTGGAGGACTTGGTATTTGTTTGATATTGTGACTGCGAATTTATCTTTAATTCCTTGTTCTTTAAGAAACCCTACATTGAAATACTTTCTACCCTTATTCATTGCAGTATACCTTTTTAATTTAATTTTAAGTTTGGCTAACAGAAGATGATGATCAGAAGCTACATCTGCCCCTCTATATACTTTTACATCCTGTAAGGATGACTTAAACTTATTATTAATACATATGTGATCAATTTGATTTTCCGTTCTATGATCTGGTGACACCCATGTAGCTTTGTGTATTCTTTTATGTTGGAATATTGTTCCTCCTAGGCTCATTTGATTAAAGGCGCAGAAATTCACAAATATCTCTCCATTCTCGTTTATATCTCCAAGTCCATGTTTTCCCATAATCTCTTCGAAGCCTCTGTTGTCTGATCCTACCTTAGCAAGTTCTATGCTGCATACCTCAAACTTCTCAAGGATGTTTCTCATGTAAAAGACGTGGTGCGGGTGCCTCTACTATGCTGCATACCTCAAACTTCTAAAGGATGTTTCTCGTGTAAAAGACGTGGTGCGGGTGCCTCCATTATGCTGCATACCTCAAACTTCTAAAGGATGTTTCTCATATGTAAAAGACGTGGTGCGGGTGCCTCTACTATGCTGCATACCTCAAACTTCTAAACGATGTTTCTCATGTAAAAGACGTGGTGCGGGTGCCTCTACTATGCTGCATACCTCAAACTTCTAAACGATGTTTCTCATGTAAAAGACGTGGTGCGGGTGCCTTTACTATGCTGCATACCTCAAACTTCTAAACGATGTTTCTCATGTAAAAGACGTGGTGCGGGTGCCTTTACTATGCTGCATACCTCAAACTTCTAAACGATGTTTCTCATGTAAAAGACTTGGTGCGGGTGCCTCTACTATGCTGCATACCTCAAACTTCTAAACGATGTTTCTCATGTAAAAGATTTGGTGCGGGTGCCTTTACTATGCTGCATACCTCAAACTTCTAAAGGATGTTTCTCGTGTAAAAGACGTGGTGCGGGTGCCTCTACTATGATGCATACCTCAAACTTCTAAAGGATGTTTCTCGTGTAAAAGACGTGGTGCGGGTGCCTCCACTATGCTGCATACCTCAAACTTCTAAAGGATGTTTCTCATATGTAAAAGACGTGGTGCGGGTGCCTCTACTATGCTGCATACCTCAAACTTCTAAACGATGTTTCTCATGTAAAAGACGTGGTGCGGGTGCCTTTACTATGCTGCATACCTGAAACTTCTAAACGATGTTTCTCATGTAAAAGACGTGGTGCGGGTGCCTTTACTATGCTGCATACCTGAAACTTCTAAACGATGTTTCTCGTGTAAAAGACGTGGTGCGGGTGCCTTTACTATGCTGCATACCTGAAACTTCTAAACGATGTTTCTCATGTAAAAGACGTGGTGCGGGTGCCTTTACTATGCTGCATACCTCAAACTTCTAAAGGATGTTTCTCATGTAAAAGACGTGGTGCGGGTGCCTCTACTATGCTGCATACCTCAAACTTCTAAATGATGTTTCTCATGTAAAAGACGTGGTGCGGGTGCCTCTACTATGTCTGAAACCCTGCTTGAATTATAAGTTCTTGTTCTTTCTTGCTATCACTGCGCCCCCAACTATCTCTTATTCCTAACAATGCATGTCTACTGTTATTTCTTCTCCTTTTATTTTTACGTTTTACCAAACGCTAACTCAGACACCTGGTGCTTGTCTGTTTTTACGTTACCTTTACACGAAGCCAGTACAGGGATTATCACACCTGTGCTATTATTTACAATTGGGTTTTCACTGGCGTTAATTTTCTGCCACGAAAACCGCACAGGTGTCGCAAAAGTCCGCACTGGCCCAGGTATGAAAGCCAGCAGGTGTTTATACGAGCAAAATCAGTCACCTGCTGAGGCCACCAGTTACAAACCACACGGGTGCAATTCAACGTTTGGGGTCACGGGTGATCCGCCGACAATAATAAATCCCGACCCATCGAGCCATGTCGATGATTGTTGATTTACTGCCGTTTCTTAAAGGATAAAAGCATTCTACTATATCCTGTTTTGGAAAAAAAAAATGCAAGACGAGAGCACCATGCACTATTTGTAACTGTCAAAGCAGCCTGACTGTACTGTTTGTGTTACGATTCCTATGTTGTCATGGTGACTCTTTTTTCTGTATTTTATTTCTCATGCACGTTCTTGAATATTATGACGATTTCTATTGTTTCAACACAAAGTATGACGATTTCTCTTGTTTCAACACAAAGTATGACGATTTCTCTTGTTTCAACACAAAGTATGATGATTTCTCTTGTTTCAACACAAAGTATGACTATTTCTCTTGTTTCAACACAAAATATGACTATTTCTCTTGTTTCAACACAAAGTATGATGATTTCTCTTGTTTCAACACAAAGTATGATGATTTCTCTTATTTCAACACAAAGTATGATGATTTCTCTTGTTTCAACACAAAGAATGACTTTTCTCTTGTTTCAACACAAAGTATGACTTTTCTTTTGTTTCAACACAAAGAATGACTTTTCTCTTGTTTCAACACAAAGAATGACTTTTCTTTTGTTTCAACACAAAGAATGACTTTTCTTTTGTTTCAACACAAAGAATGACTTTTCTCTTGTTTCAACACAAAGAATGACTTTTCTCTTGTTTCAACACAAAGAATGACTTTTCTCTTGTTTCAACACAAAGAATGACTTTTCTCTTGTTTCAACACAAAGTATGACTTTTCTTTTGTTTCAACACAAAGAATGACTTTTCTCTTGTTTCAACACAAAGAATGACTTTTCTCTTGTTTCAACACAAAGAATGACTTTTCTCTTGTTTCAACACAAAGAATGACTTTTCTCTTGTTTCAACACAAAGTATGATGATTTCTCTTGTTTCAACACAAAGAATGACTTTTCTTTTGTTTCAACACAAAGTTTGACCATTTGTCTTGCTTATCTGTAAAACAAATTACTTTTCTTCAACATGCTATTGGTGATTTTACTAAAGCGGCGATTAATTATAGCTCGTTTCAAAACATATGCCCAACTTCAAAACGCTATTACTCTCTAACCGTTTGTTAAATACTTTTGAAATTTTCCAAATGTTATTAGAATGCAAAAGACCCTTTAAATGTATATTTAACAAATATCTTGCAGCTGCAGTTTTCTTAAAGCGGCGATATTTCTTTGATGTTTGTCAAAATTGTAAATTGTGAAGCCCTAAAGAATAGAAATTACCGTAGTTGCTGGTCTACGATTAATTTTCACTAGGTAAAGGCATGGCCGTAATGGGGAAATAACTGGATAAAACAAAACACCAGGAGAATTATTGTCTGCTCAGTTCGAGGACGGACGATAATAATATCAAGGTATACCTGTATGTCCAATTTTCATAGTTGTGTGGTCCTGAAAAGGACCGTTTGTTGAAATAATTTAAGGTAATATAGGGGCCAACATTGTGGGGGCTATATACTTTCATTCTGAATCAGACGAGTCTAAAAGATTAATAACTGTTTGGGGTTGAACATTCCACAAACCATCATTTTTCCAATATTCCTCTTCCTGTTTTAAGACGTGGTCTTCACATTTAGCCCAATAATCTTTGTCTATATTTAATAAAGCGAGATTAACAAGAGTCTTTACATCGCATATTTTGAATGTTGTATTTTCATCTGCCACTTGTCCTTTTAATTTTGCCTAGATTAGTTCTATTGGATTTAAATGAGCATGGTAAGGTGGCAGCCTCAAACTTATATGACCGTGCTCTTGGATAATCTTATCTATTTGAAAAATCTTTGTCCTCTGTTTTTGCTTTACTAGAGATAGTAATTCAGGTTTTAAGTACATGTTATTAAATTGTATGTGCTCCTTTGTGAGCCATATCTTAATAGCATCTTTTGTACTGAATGACGTCGGCACTTTATCTTCAAGTGCAACAATGTTGTGGTACGCTGCATTGTCCATTATTAGGCAAGATGGTCGATCTAGTGCTGGGAGAACAGAATTTTCAATCCAATGTCTAAATATGTGACCATTCATCTCAGAGTGATAATCCCGATTGTCTATGGATTTTGAAAGAAAAATGAGCTCTGCATTCTGTAGTAGTCCATGTTGTCGACTACCTGCATGAGCAATTATCAAGCGCTGTCCTTTGCTGCTAGGTATTAATCTCTTAATCTTTCCATCTGATGACTGCCATTCCCTTTGGTTAGTGTGGTGAGCATTGATCCATGTTTCATCCAAGTACACAATATCATAACCTTGCTTGCGCACCTCTTTTACTTCACGTAAGTACTTGCTTCTCATGACTACTTTATGTGGCTTCTCACAGATGATGTTTCGTCCATTGGAATACTTTCTGAATGTAAAGCCTGCAGCTCTCACATTCCTCCATAATGTAGACTTTGATATTTCAATACTGTTGTTCTTTTTCAGCGATACTTTTAATTTTCTTATTGTAACAGTTTCATTCATACCCAACATTTTGCGAATTTCACTTCTAATAAGTTCACTGTCGAAATTATCCAACATTTTTGCTCTTCCTTGTGATTTTGTATATTTGGAACATTGACGGTCACGTGCTTGAATCCAGCGTTTAAATGACCGTTTAGATAAATCCAAAATGTGTCTTGTCCTATTCTCAGGGTTTTATAAAGAATGAAATAATCTTCATCGTTTAGCCTCTTTGCAAAAAGTCATACATTTTTATTGCGATGTTTTGTAAACTGCAGAATTTCATTTTAAGACTCATGATAAATGTTATTGTTCCACGTTACGCCGCTGAATGAACGGAAATGGAACACACAATGCCTCGTGTTTACTACAAGTGTCTAATTGTGTCAGACAACTCACGAGGAAAGCGTGAAAAATCGTAAATTTGAGCGTGTATAGATTTGTAATCGCTATTTTTAACTTAAATACTGTAAACACTAAGTTTTGACTACATCAATTGGTCGTTATAAATTTATATAAATCAAATAAGCAATAATAATAACCAAATGTTTGTTTTTAATGAAATTAATTCCCTGTTGGGTTCTAATCATTATAACTATACATGCAACTTTTGAAAAAAAATACAAAAAGCGGTTTAAAAGATATTGATTTTTAAAATCAAAAAGTAATTTTAATGTCATGAAGGACATACTAACATCAAAACAAATAACACCAGAGCTAAAACTAAGAATAGCAAAATGTTACATCTTCTCAATATTCCTATATGGTGCTGAAACATGGACATTAGACAAGAAAACAGAGCAGAGAATTGAAGCCTTTGAAATGTGGATATATAGAAGAATAGGTAGAATTGGATGGAAGGAAAAGAAAACAAATGACAAAGTCTTAAAACAACTAAAAATGAAAAGAGAGCTTCTGAACACAATTAGAACAAGACAAATACGATTCTTAGGCCATGTTAAAAGACACAACAGCCTACTGAAAGTGATCCTGGAGGGGAAAATACAAGGTAAAAGAGGCAGAGGCAGACCAAGATTAACATGGACGAGTAACATCAAAAGATGGACAAATCAACCGATGACAACCTGCACCATCAAAGCAAGAGATAGAGCAAAATGGCGCTCCATGGTAGCCAACCTTCGTTGCGGAGACGGCACTCAATGATGATGATGATTTTTAAAGTTGGGCACGACTTATGAAACAAGCTATAGTAATCCCTACTTCTCCACTATTATAGCTCTATCACTTGTCATGTGTTCCTCTAAATAAAGATGAATGTGTTCTTATTTTACCTACACTGTAGATATGCTGTAGACTGCAGGTTGATTCTTCTTCAACTTTCACGGAATACTCTTCTTTGTCTGGTCTTAAAAGGATATTAGGAGGCATAGTTACACTTTGTTGTCATTTATATTTCATCTGGAGGTCAGGGTCATTTCAAGGAGCCGCGATAGCTCAGTGGTTAGTGAACTGGACTACAAAGGACAAGAGATAGGGTTCAATCCCAACTGACGGCTTCCAGGTTCACCCAGCCTTAAATGGGTACCAGATTTTTTCCTGGGAAAGTAAAGCGGCACGGGCGTAATACCGACCACATTACCCCAAAAAATCATGTGCTGAAGGTCTGTAAAATTTATGGTCACTAACACCATATTCCCTATACGCCACTTGGCGTGACGGGGGCTCTTTATTTTTTTACTTCTGGGTCATCTCTACAATATCAGGACTATGTGTGTGGGCTGACTACTTTTGTCAGGACCGACGAACAACAGAGCTGGTCCAGACCCCCCACTCCACCTCGTAGTAGTACCTCTGCAATGTACTAACCAGTCTAGCTAAGTGAATATGGATAGAAGAGGCAACTCGATATTAAGTTATGCAATGAGGAAGACTGATGTGTTGGACCAACAAAAAGCTAAAGGTGCACTTATCGTGTCTATTCTGTAAACTGACACAACACAACTACGCTCATTTATTGTCAGGCTGACGACATTGAATAGGAGGAGTTGTCGCCGAAAGTCTCTAGTTCAAGAGGAGTAGTTGCCACAAGTTTCTAGTTTAATAGTAATAGTTGTCATAAATCTGTCAAGAGTAGTAATTGTCACCATAAGTCTCTAGTTTAAGAGTAGTAATTGTTACAATAAGTTTCTAGTTTAAGGGTAGTAATTGTTACAATAAGTCTCTAGTTTAAGAGTAGTAGTTGTCACCATAAGTCTCTAGTTTAAGAGTAGTAACTGTCACCATAAGTCTCTAGTTTAAGAGTAGTAGTTGCCACCATAAGTCTCTAGTTTAAGAGTAGTAACTGTCACCATAAGTCTCTAGTTTAAGAGTAGTAACTGTCACCATAAGTCTCTAGTTTAAGGGTAGTAGTTTTTACCATAAGTCACTAGTTTAAGGGTAGTAACTGTCACCACAAGTCTCTAGTTTAAGGGTAGTAACTGTCACCATAAGTCTCTAGTTTAAGGGTAGTAGTTTTTACCATAAGTCTCTAGTTTAAGAGTAGTAATTGTTACCATAAGTCTCTAGTATAAGAGTAGTAGTTGTCACCATAAGTCTCAAGTTTAAGAGTAGTAATTGTCACCATAAGTCTCTTATTCAAGAGTAGTAGTTGTCATCTTAAGTCTCTTATTCAAGTGTAGTAGCTGTCACCATAAGTCTCTAGTTTAAGAGGAGTAATTTTTGCTAAAATAGGTTTCTAGTTCAAGAGTAGTAGTTGTCACAAGTCTCTAGTTTAAGAGTAGTAGTTGTCAACATGTGTCTCTTTTCAAGAGGTGTAGTTGTTTGGTGAATGCTGAAGAATAGGAAGACATTTAAACTGTGATATCTGAACCCTTTTGTCCAGCTTATCCAACAACATCATGGCTATGTTTTCATTGCCTTCCTTTTCTTTCTAGGTTGAACTGATTAGTCTTGTTCCCAGAGGCATTGCTGGGAGGTAGAGTAGGCACTTGATCCTGGCACAAGTAGTCAGCTATGCACTTCTGACCACCTATAGCACCAGTGCTGCAGTGGTGTCTCAGCCTCTTGTAGTTGGATTTGTCTGTACTCTCTTGTCTGACATTTGACATTTGGCTTATTGTAAAGGTTTTCATTTTGTCTGTCCCAGTTCTATCCAACTTAGTACATTACTTGTGACAGTTAATCAAAGCTTGCACCTTTCTGAATGAACCAAGCTGCAGACACTGTAACCATCTTATAGGAAGTGTGAATGCTCTTACTACACAATCCATGTATCACTAATTGATAATTACAAATTGATGAAATTTCTGAAAATCTGATGGTTTTTAAGATCCAGATCTGAGATATCTGAAAGAACACATACAAGAGCCATTTTAAAACATCAGATTATGAATAGAAAACATGGATTGGACACACTAAGAAAATATGATGTCAGCATAGACAGGTACTGTAATGGAACACACAGGGGAAGATAAAGATAGGAAGGTCCAGGAATATTTAGGGAAGAGAAGTCATGGAAACCATTAAAAGCTTTAGCCTAGACTAGGAAGAAAAAGAGAAAATGTCCAAGAATAAGGTAATTGTGGAGAGACCTTGCCCATGACCTATGCTGAAAGAAGCGGTAAAAGGACCTTGATTGACTGACTAAAGAAGTCTCAACCTAACAGACCTACAATGCTGGTATCTTTCAACACTGACAGCATACTCTTCTCACCAGCAGAACAGAGGAGAACATTCACCTTTGTACGATAGACATTGGCTGTAGAGAGCACCTCACACCTGAATGAGAGAGAAGTCTAGATCTTTTCCTTTTTGTTCTTTAATTTAATTGTTAATACATGTTGCGAAACGTTGTTTGCTGGCAGCTGTAAGCAATGAGCCCCGTCACGCCAAGTGGTGTATATGGTGTAGTGAACATAATTTTTACAGACCTTCGGCACATGATTTTTAGGGTAATGTGGTCGGTATTATCCCCGTGCCGCTTTACTTACCCAGAATAAAAACTGGTACCCATTTAGGGCTGGGTGAACCCGGAAGCCGCCGATCAGGATCAAACCTGACCTCTAGTCCTTTGTAATCCAGCTCACTAACCACTGAGCTATCACGACTCTCACTGGTAGCTGTGCCACATGTTTAATTTATTGTTTATGAGTGTAGCTCTGACTTGGTCTTACAACTAATTTCTTTGTTTTTAATTTGATCTTTTGGGGACCAAGACACCAAACAATATCTAGCTTGAAGTGATCAGTGACTTATAATTGACTGTTTGCACCAGGATTATTGGCAATAACGAATCTAAATCCTTTCCACCTCCCCACAGTGCCTCTGAAAATATTTTTGACCATCGAGTATGAAAGAGATCTATCTATCTTTCGTTCGCTCGAAGTATTGTCTATATCAGCAATGTCATTTCCTTTCTGAATTTTACTGTCTTTTGTAATTCTTGCAGTGGCCCATATAGTTTTGTCTGTAGTGTTGTATCTATGGGCGAATGGATTTTCCTCAGTCTACTATATTCAGTGCAGTCTTGAAGTATGTGTTCAGCAGTCTGGGGTGCCTGTCCACATGTACAAGTAGTTGATGTGCCGATCTTGAATTTTGTATACATGTGACTATGGAGTCGATTGTGTCCTGTTCTTAGGCGTATAATGATAACTTGTTCATATCTATTCATATTATGAAAGGCATCCTGATTTAGGGCTTGTGGTCCTCTGATTGATTTGATTATCTGTTTCTTATGATGGTATGTAACTGGTGTATCTAGTTGTGTGCCTGTTGAACCTTCCTTTGCCAACTGATCTGCTTTCTCATTTCCTGGTATTCCACAGTGAGACGGGATCCACTGCAGGGCAACCCTGTGGTGCTTGCAGAGTTCAGTCAATAAGGTCTGCAGATGTGGTAATTTTCTGGATTGTAGTGCCTGGAGTACTGATCTTGCATCTGTCAAAAACAAACACTACAGGCTGTGGGCTAAGATTACTGTTCAGCAGTTTTTCTATTGCCAACTTTATTGCTTGTATTTCTGCATCATAATTGTGACAATATTTCCTTCTTGCTACTTTATTCATATCCCTAGTGTTATTTGGGTACTCTATATATGCACCTGCTCCCCTATTCTTTACTGCATTCTGTGCTAATCCATCTGTGTACACACGGATCCATAGGTCTCGTGGGTATTCTTCATCCAGGAAACTGAGAGTTATTGTTTTTCGCTGTAGACTGTTTTGTTCCTCTTTGTCAACTATTCCTTTCACTTCTGTCCGTATTTGAACTGATAATCTTGATTCATCTGTCCAGGGAGTCTGTTCTGGTATGGGCAGAAGTGGTTTAACAACTCTTGGCATGTCTGGTGTTTGTCTACTAATACGCTTGGCTTGGTGGATAAAGCTGCTTCTCTTAAGTCGTCCCAATGCAAGATTTTGGAATCTGTCCTTCATTGGATGTCTCGACATGCATACAAATTTTTCTGCCTGTATCAGCACCTTTGTGTCCCTCCGTTCTCTCAGTGCTGGTATCCTCCACAATTTCTCTATCTCCAATATTGGTGTTGATGTCATTGCTCCTGTGATGACCCTAAGTGCCTGGTTTTGTACTTTATCCAGTTCTTGCAATGTGGTGTTTGATGCTGAGCACCATGCGGATGATCCATATTCTAAATGTGGGCGTATACTCTGTTGGTAAACTTTACTGAGTATTTTCCCACTCGCACCCCATGTGTTCCACACAACTTTCATCATAGAATAGCCAATTTCCTCCTTGCTTTTTGGGTTGCCTTATTTATCTGCTGTTTCCAAGATAGTTTGTTATCAAATGTAACTCCGAGATATGTAGCTTGTATGTCTTCTTTCACAGGCTCATTGTTTATGTAGATGGCTCCTGCTTTTTGTTTTGGGGAGAGTGTGAAAAGTGTAGTACTGCATTTGTCTGTATTGATGCTGATACACCATCTATTTGTCCATGAATTCAGTGCATTCATAGCTCTTTGTAGCAATTTGGAGGCCACTGTTGCATACTCCTCTGTGCACCACATTACCAAGTCATCTGAATACATTGCCACTTTGATGCCATGTGGTAGTTCAGTAACTAGGTCATTGATGTAGATCAGAAAAAGTGTTGGAGATAGTACCCCTCCTTGTGGAACGCCCTGGCGCAATAAGACCTTCTTACTCTTAAGACCATCCAGTTGCACTCTGGCTCTCCTGTTATGCAGGTATGCTTTGACCCATTTGTACATCCTGCCATTTACTCCATAATTTCTCAGTTTCTTCAAAAGCCCTTCCTTCCATACCTTATCAAATGCTTTCTTTAGGTCTATCCATGCTGCTAGTACCAGTTTCTTTTCTTGAAACGCATCTTCAATTTCCTGGGAAAGATAGGTTGCTTGATCTTCAGTAGAGTAACACTGTCTAAAGCCTGCTTGCTGTGGGACAAGGAGATTTTCACTTTCCAGGTACCACTGCAGTCTGAGATTGATTATACGTTCCATTGTTTTACACAAACAGCTTGTAAGGCTGATTGGTCTATAGCTGGATGTCGTTGAACCATCTTTTCCTGGCTTTAGTAATGGTATCATAATTGCTTCTCTCCATGCCTGTGGCACTCTACCTGTGATCCAGCAAATGTTGTAGATCTGCAGTAGTTTTGCTTTAGCTGCAGTTCCCAAGTTCTTAATCATTTCATTGGACACTCCATCACTGCCTGGTGACTTTTTCATTTTTAATTTGGATATTGCCAGCTCTAGCTCTCTTTGTGTAATGGGTGTTTCCATGACTTCATGTGTGGTCTCTTCTTGTCTTGCATTTTGTTGTTTTAAACGGGTCTCTTGTCGTTTTTCTAGGCTAATTTCAATATTATTGTCATGTGCAAAGGAGTCTGCAAAGTAATTTGCTGCACGTTTACCTGTTAGAATGTTTCCATCCTTCTTCAGTGTAATTTTGGTGTTCCTTTCTGTGCCCTCATCATTCAGCTGTTTTACAAGCTTCCACACTTTTCTTGTGTCTCGTTCAAGATTCAAGGACTCTGTTTTCTCTTTCCAGCTTCTCCGTCTGGCTTGTAGTTTAGCCCGTTGAAATTTGGCTTTAGCATGCTGGTAGTTGTTGTGGTGTTCTTGGCAAGGGTTATTTTCTGCTTGCTTTCGAGATGTTTCCATGTCATTGTGCAGTTTCTCTAGTTCACTACTCCAGTATGGTTTGTAGTGTTTCCGTGCCCCTCTAGGTATTGTTTCACTGGCAGCTTGTATTATTAGTCTACTGAATTCATCAACTATATTGTTGATGTCTCTATCTGTATTTATATCTTTAGTCAGTACACTGGTGTAGTGTTGATACATTTTCCAGTCTGCCTTTTTGTAATTCCATCTGGAGAGAGTGCTGCTCTCCCTGGTGGCCTTATTTTGTACCACTAAAAAGACTGGTCGGTGGTCGCTGCCTCCAAGTTGTTTCCCAACAATTCGTGTGATATTCCAATCCAGGTCTGATGAATGTAAAGCAAGGTCTGGTGTAGATGTGGTATGCCATGATCTGGAGTAGAATGTTGGTGGATCTGTTGCCTGGTTTAATAGTATAAGCCCATTGTCATCCTGCCAATTTTCAAGCTCTTCACCTCTCTTGTCCATATGTTCATATGTCCCAGCTCTGTGAATGGCTGTTAAAGTCTCCACATACAATTATTCTTTCTTTTAATGTAATTGTGTCTAGTGCTAGTGGACAGTCAAAGAGATCAAATGCAACTCAGTACTCAAAAATAGGGAGCTGCGATAGCTCAGTGGTTAGTGAACTGGACTACAAAGGACAAGGGGTAGGGTTTGATCCCAACCGACGGCTACCGGGTTCACCTAGCCTTTAATGGGTACTGGATTTTTTTCTGGGAAAGTGAAGCGGCACGGGCGTAATACCGACCACATTACCCCAAAAATCATGTGCCGAAGGTCTGTAAAATTTATGGTCACTAACTCCATATTCCCTATACGCCACTTGGTGTGACGGGGGTACTTTCCTTTTTTTTACTCAAAAATGCCATGCTGATGACGAATGCTTACAGCCAAAAAAGTGCAGATATAGGTTGCTGTAAAACCACAGCAGAAAACACTTCCACTCTATGTCCTTTTAATGGTGGATGATGAAGAGTGGTAGTTTTGGAGCAATCACAGAAAAAGAAAAAAAAGAAAGATTTATTTTTTTGTTTTACATTCCATTTTCCTCTTATTTTTCTCTTTTCATTGTTATGCTTTTTTAAAAATATCTTTCACAATTAAAATACATGATGACGATGTTAATGCCACTAATGCTTATATTAAGCTATCATTCAATAATACTGAAATGTGTCCGCAGTTAGAAGCAAAGGAAGCAAGGGAGAGGGCAGCCAAAGGCCTCCCAGTGAAGGGTTCAAATATGAGACCGAGCAATCAAGTCAATGAAATGCTGGCCCGCTATCCCCAGCCTCCAACCAATCTTAAGTGAATGCTGTGTGCCAGGTAAGTGTCAAGTTTGTGACCAGTGAATGTATTTAGCTAAAGAATATTTGAATTTTGATTTCTTTCATAATTTATATTTTGTTTTAGACTTGCCTCTTAGTCTCTTGCCTCAAATTATGTTTGACTTGTTCTGTCTCAGTTTTCGCCCTCCACTCCTCTCATGTCCTATCTCACTCTTAAGTTGGACTTATCCCAAGTCTTTTTCCCACCAGACTTGTCCGGATGTCAATTTTTGTTCCAAACAAATTAATTATACATTGGAATCTAAATGATATTTCTTGATATCACTTTAATTCCAAAAATAAATGCTCTAAAAAATGGAATCTGTAATATATTTCCTGATTTTTCCCTTTAATTCCAAATAAATTAACTATAAAATGGATTATATTTCTTTTTATTCTTCTTCTACCTTTCAGCTCCCTGTCGAGCATATGTCTTCAACAAACACTTTCCAAGTCGTTCTGCTTCTTGCCATTCTGTTAAGATCATTCCATGTCTTCCCCATCATCTTCATCTCTGCTTCCATCTGTCTTCTCCAAGAATTCTTTGATCTTCCTCTTTGTCTCTTCCCCTGGGGATTCCAAAAAAGGGCCTGTTGTGTAATACTCTCAGTTGGCTTCCGCAGTGTGTATCCTATCCAGCGCCATCGTCTTCGCTGTATCTCTTTATCCGCTGGTATTTGACAGGTACATTTCCATAATTCTATGTCAGTGATTTTGTCCTGCCATTTCCATATTTTTATTCTGCATAAGCATCCATTAATGAAAGTCTGAATCTTCATGATTGTCAATTTTGAAGTTCTCCATGTTTCACAGCCATATATTAGGACTGACTTAACATTGGAGTTGAACATTTTTATTTTTGTATTTAACCTAATTTCTTTGGACTTCCATACGTTTCCCAGTGCAACAAAAGCGCCTCTTGCTTTTGATATCCTTATTTTGGTATCATTTTCTGTTCCTCCCTCTTTATCTATATTACTACGCAAATATATGTAGGATTGTACGTCTAGTAGAGGTTTTTATTATATTTCTTTATATCACTTTAATTAAAAAAATAAATTATCAATAAAATGGAATCTATATTATAGTTCTTGATTTTTCCCTTTAATTCGAAATAAATTAACTTTTAAATAGATTATATTTCTTGATTTCCACAACTATCCCAAAAATATTATTTGTAAAATAATTTCTCCAAACCTTTATTAAAATCACCAGTAGTGATTATGCCTGTGAACCTGGGATGGTAGATCATTTAATTGTAGATCCCTCTAATTAAAAAAAAAATACTGCTGCCTCACAGGATGGCTGTGAACAAAGGATCGCAAGATCACAATTACAAAATAAATGCTAGTAAAATTTGGGTGTATGCGTTGGGCGATGTATTTTGTACATCCATACCAGTAATATCACTAGATCAAGTAAAAAAGAATTGCTGGACATGATATGTAAAATACTGTTAACTATCATTAGTTCAATGAACTGTTATAATTATACAGTTGATACACAGGACGTTTTTAATTTCCTGATTCTTGATACTTCTCTAGAGACCCAGTTTATTTGATTAAGGAATGTTTCTTGTCATCTTTTAAACACAGTACACATGACAGATGTCTTAAGTTACATTTTACAAACATAACTCTTCTAATAGGCTTAAAATACAGGTGCTTTCTCACCTTCAAGCAGTGAGAATTGAGTAGAGAAACAAACCCTCCCCATGTTAGCATAATGGCTTGCTACTGCAATGTGAAATTGGGAGATGTGCTCAGAGTTCAACTCAGAATGTGGATGTTCCTTCAACCGCTTGTTTAAATTAGATTGATACAAATCTTCTTTAGGTAGATTAACCATATACTGTTTGAGGTTGCAGAAATGTTTGTTTGACTCTTCAATTTTAATTTGCTTACTTTGTCGGTAGTGCAAACATGAATCATGTTGATCAAACTTAACGGTGTTCAGATTTTTCATTGTCATCCACTGAAAGAATTATAGGAGTTAGAATGACGATTGCATTTTGATAGGTGAGAGGTGTCATGGCGGCTGCGTTTAGATAGTTTTCTGACTTGACTCTTGCTGACGTGTTTAAATGATTTTCGTAACAGTCGAGTTGTCAAATAATGTGCTACTATTCCCCATTGTAGTAATGTTTACTTCTGACAAGCGGATGGACTGTGAACTTTATCGATATTTCAATGGAATATTATTTATTCTTCTTGTGTCGACCTTTTGAACCTATCATCGACAGGCCAACATGTGTTTGGGGTAGGACAGGCAAACATCTATTTTGACAACAGTGGCGCCTGCCAGGAATATCCTTCCCGAATGAACACAAGTCTGTGACAGTAGATGGAGTGGAAGAATCAGAAATGATCAACGGCCCAAAAAGTGAAAACAGCAAAATGTGTAGTGCACAAGAGGCATATTCATGGCATGAAAGACGAATATGACTGACCACTATCAAAGAGATTGGAGCCTCATCATGTACTGTTCCAAAGAAAGTCATGGAGAGAAATTCTAACTTATGTCACAAGAAAGATCTACGAATATATACATGGAATGTTAGTACTCTTTACCAAGAACGAAAATTGGAAAATTTAATTTTAGAAGTTGATTAAACATAGATATTTTAGGACTTAGAGAGACAAGATGGAAAGAATGGTCAGTATATAATAATGAAAAATATACATTTATATATTCAGGCAACACAACAGAACATCAAAGTGGTCTGGGAATACTAATAGAAAGAGAGCTACAAAAATATATAAGTACCCACTAGACATAAAATGATAGGATTACACTACTCAAAGTGAAAGCAAAACCATTGGACATAGCAATAAGATATATCTATATCACATACTCAAGGCTATAGAGATGAACAAATAGAGGTATACTATGAAGATCTAAATTTAGTTATGAAGCAAGTGAAATATTCGGACATCTTGATTGTAATGGGTGGGTGATATGAAAGCTAAAGTAGGAAAAGGTAAATATAAAACCATTATAGGAAATCATGGTTTTGGAAAAATAAATGTAAAAGGAAAAAGATTAATACAATTTTGTGAAGAAAACAGGCTTATACTATGTAACTATGTATTACTGTAGTACTATATATTACTGTACTGTAGTACTATATATTACTGTACTGTAGTACTATATATTACTGTACTGTAGTACTATATATTACTGTACTGTAGTACTATATATTACTGTACTGTAGTACTATGTATTAATGGAAAGATAATCAATAACCTAAGATATGCTGATGATACTGTACTACTAGCAGAAAATCCTAACGATCTACAACAATTACTTAATGAAATAAACATGACAAGCAAAAAATATGGACTAGATATGAATATCAAAAAGACTAAAACTATGATCATAAACAAAGAAAATGCTCAAAACCCACAAGTGGATATCAACATTGAAGGAATAGACCTGGAGACAGTTCAGAACTACAACTACCTTGGGCATACTATAACCAGTGATAGAAAATGTACAACTGAAATAAATAAAAGAATAGGTATTGCAAAAAGTAATTTAAATGCCATGAAAAATATACTAACATCAAAACAAGTAACGCCAGGGCTAAAACTAAGAATAGCAAAATGTTACATCTTCTCAATATTCTTATATGGTGCAGAAACATTGGACATTAGACAAGAGAACAGAACAGAGAATTGAAGCCTTTGAAATGTGGATATATAGAAGAATAGGTAGAATTGGATGGAAGGAAAAGAAAACAAACGATGGGAGGAAAAGAAAACAAACGATGAAGTTTTAAAACAACTAAAAATGAAAAGAGAACTACTAAACACAATTCAAACAAGACAAATGCGATTTTTGGGCCATGTGAAAAGACACAATAACATAAAAGTAATCATGGAGGGGAAAATACAAGGTAAAAGAGACAGAAGCAGACCAAGACTAACATGGACGAGTAACATCAAAAGATGGACAAATCAGCCTATGACAACCTGCACCATCAAAGCAAGAGACAGCGGAATGGCGCTCCATAGTAGCCAACATTCAATGCAGGGACAGCACCCATTGAATGAATGAAGAAACCACAGGTGCATCTCTGCCAGTTTCTCTTCAGAAAGGTTTCTATGTCAATGAGAACATTTATTTTGAGTTGATACAGAAAGCATGCTTTTAATTGTGGGTATAGTTTTGGGGGGCTTGTCAATAGCAGGTGAAAGAATCTCACTTTGAGGATCAATGCTCACTTTGAGGATCAGTGCTTACTTTGAGGATCAGTGCACACTTTGAGGATCAGTGCTCACTTTGAGGATCAATGTGCTCACTTTGAGGATCAGTGCTCACTTTGAGGATCAGTGTGCTCACTTTGAGGATCAGTGCTCACTTTGAGGATCAATGCACACTTTGAGGATCAATGCTCACTTTGAGGACCAGTACTCACTTTGAGGACCAGTGCTCACTTTGAGGACCAGTGCTCACTTTGAGGACCAGTGCTCACTTTGAGAATCAGTGTGCTCACTTTGAGGATCAGTGCTCACTTTGAGGATCAATGTGCTCACTTTGAGGATCAATGTGCTCACTTTAGGGATCAGTGTGCTCACTTTGAGGATCAGTGCTCACTTTAAGGATCAGTGCTCACTTTGAGGATCAGTGTGCTCACTTTGAGGATCAGTGCTCACTTTGAGGATCAGTGCTCACTTTGAGGATCAGTGCTCACTTTGAGGATCAATGCACACTTTGAGGATCAATGCTCACTTTGAGGACCAGTGCTCACTTTGAGGACCAGTGCTCACTTTGAGGACCAGTGCTCACTTTGAGAATCAGTGTGCTCACTTTGAGGATCAGTGCTCACTTTGAGGATCAATGTGCTCACTTTGAGGATCAATGTGCTCACTTTAATGATCAGTGTGCTCACTTTGAGGATCAGTGCTCACTTTAAGGATCAGTGCTCACTTTGAGGATCAGTGTGCTCACTTTGAGGATCAGTGCTCACTTTGAGGATCAATGTGCTCACTTTGAGGATCAGTGCACACTTTAAGGATCAGTTTGCTAACTTTGAGGATCAGTGCTCACTTTTAGGATCAGTGTGCTAACTTTGATGATCAGTGCACACTTTGAGGATTAATGCTCACTTTGAGGACCAGTGCTCACTTTGAGGACCAGTGCTCACTTTGAGGACCAGTGCTCACTTTGAGGACCAGTGCTCACTTTGAGGATCAGTGTGCTCACTTTGAGGATCAGTGCTCACTTTGAGGATCAGTGCTCACTTTGAGGATCAATGTGCTCACTTTGAGGATCAGTGCTCACTTTGAGGATCAGTGTGCTCACTTTGAGGATCAGTGCTCACTTTGAGGATCAATGCACACTTTGAGGATCAATGCTCACTTTGAGGACCAGTGCTCACTTTGAGGACCAGTGCTCACTTTGAGGACCAGTGCTCACTTTGAGAATCAGTGTGCTCACTTTGAGGATCAGTGCTCACTTTGAGGATCAATGTGCTCACTTTGAGGATCAATGTGCTCACTTTAGGGATCAGTGTGCTCACTTTGAGGATCAGTGCTCACTTTAAGGATCAGTGCTCACTTTGAGGATCAGTGTGCTCACTTTGAGGATCAGTGCTCACTTTGAGGATCAGTGCTCACTTTGAGGATCAGTGCTCACTTTGAGGATCAATGCACACTTTGAGGATCAATGCTCACTTTGAGGACCAGTGCTCACTTTGAGGACCAGTGCTCACTTTGAGGACCAGTGCTCACTTTGAGAATCAGTGTGCTCACTTTGAGGATCAGTGCTCACTTTGAGGATCAATGTGCTCACTTTGAGGATCAATGTGCTCACTTTAATGATCAGTGTGCTCACTTTGAGGATCAGTGCTCACTTTAAGGATCAGTGCTCACTTTGAGGATCAGTGTGCTCACTTTGAGGATCAGTGCTCACTTTGAGGATCAATGTGCTCACTTTGAGGATCAGTGCACACTTTAAGGATCAGTTTGCTAACTTTGAGGATCAGTGCTCACTTTTAGGATCAGTGTGCTAACTTTGATGATCAGTGCACACTTTGAGGATCAATGCTCACTTTGAGGACCAGTGCTCACTTTGAGGACCAGTGCTCACTTTGAGGACCAGTGCTCACTTTGAGGACCAGTGCTCACTTTGAGGACCAGTGCTCATACTTTGAGGACCAGTGCTCACTTTGAGGATCAATGCGCTCACTTTGAGGATCAATGTGCTCACTTTGAGGATCAGTGCTCACTTTGAGGATCAGTGTGCTCACTTTGAGGATCAGTGCTCACTTTAAGGATCAGTGCTCACTTTGAGGATCAGTGTGCTCACTTTGAGGATCAGTGCTCACTTTGAGGATCAGTGTGCTCACTTTGAGGATCAATGTGCTCACTTTTAGGATCAATGTGCTCACTTTGAGGATCAGTGCACACTTTAAGGATCAGTGTGCTAACTTTGAGGATCAGTGCTCACTTTTAGGATCAGTGTGCTAACTTTGAGGATCAATGCCCACTTTGAAGATTAGTACACACTTTGAGGATCAGTGTGCTCACTTTGATGATCAGTGCTCACTTTGAGGATCAGTGCTCGCATTGAAGATCAATGCACACTTTGAGGATCAGTTCACACTTTGAGAACCAATGTGTAAGTTTGAGAACCAGCGTAAAGTTTAACAGCTACTGTTCTGCTGATATCCAGTTTCCCCTGGCACAAATCAATGGCACTCATCTCTCTACTAGCTGTCTCCATCTTAATGCACCCATCCCATCCGGCAAACCACAAGTAGACAGCAACTCTATTTCCTCAGGTGTGAACTCTGCCAAAGGTTGAACAGGTATGCACACATCAATCAAGTGAAACATCCTGAAACTAATACCGTTGGCAACTTCAACATCACGCAGAGCTTTCTCTCTTATTCCCTTTTCCTTTAAAAAAAAACACAATATCGGGGATTTCGTTTGAACGATAATTCATATTGGAAGTGTAAATCTGGCCATGTCAACTTGTTGCCATTTTCCTAGTTATATTTCTTTTTTTTCGTACAACTATATAACGTACAAGGAGCAAGTAGTATGGTGTAACGTACAGACCTATAGTAACGTACGGACCTATAGAGGATGGGGGCAGCTTTACAAAAAAGGAACGCAACAAAATACTGACGTTTCGGCCAACATGCGGCCTTCCTCAGAAAACGAGAACAACACAAACGAATGACGAAATAAAGTAAACCATACTACATCTAGGATAGGCGGGACAGGTAAATCAAGGAGAAATAAACAATTGGATAAGAGATGAAATGATGAAACGAAAGGGAGATGTGGAAAGGGAGGTTGCCGGTTCCCTTTATCGGTAATAAAGGTAGGTTCCCTTTATCGAATGATAAAAATAGATATGTGAAAATTTACTTTACCAACTTACTAATTATTACATATCTAGTGTTATCCTCCAATATGTAACACATGTAGCTACCAGCTTTACCGCAGCACTGCAATTGTCTGTCTGTGCTCTATATAACGTACAATCATTTTAATGATTCGTGCCGATGATACGCCCATCAATAGTACAGTACAACATGTCAATGACTCGAGTTATACCCTAAACAATGATGCCTGATGCGTTATGTCACAGTTTGCGATCAGAAAAATATTCTACTTTCATATTTGCCATGATTACCCCTTTGGTGCTCACCTTGAGTTACAGTCAGAAGGCATTCATTTCTAGTACGCCATCTCTGCCATTATTACCCCTTTGGTGCTCACCTTGAGTTACAGTCAGAAGGCATTAATTTCTAGCCACGCCATCTCTGCCCTTCTCTTAAGGTAGGTGGTAAGATCGACTGTCGAGACATATCGGACACGGATGAAACGATAAAAATCTACATTTGTTCAAACTGAGAGCATAAAAAAAAAACAGTTGACAGTTGAAAATCCGAAAGAGAATGATGTATGCTGCTGCACGTGGCGAAATAAAAAAAAAAAAATCTAACATATTTGCAAGAATGAACTGCTTTCTGACATTACCCAGAGTGCCCTCATAGGAAGCTCGTGCTCTACACTTTGATTTTCCTGTGCTGTCGTAAAAGAGATCTGAATGGTCATCGTCATTAATTATCCGAGCGCCGAAGGTGGCCTCCCCTTCTCTTCATTCCTTTGATGTTGTTGTTCTTTTTCCGGTCATCTTCACTGCACACCGGAAGAGGTGCCCCGATATCTCCCTCGAGAAAATCTTAGGAGAATCCTGGTCCCCTCCGATGCACAGCCTAGGATCCTGGTCCCCTCCGATGCACAGCCTAGGATCCTGGTCCCCTCCGATGCACAGCCTAGGATCCTGGTCCCCTCCGATGCACAGCCTAGGATCCTGGTCCCCTCCGATACACAGCCTAGGATTCTGGTCCCCTCCGATGCACAGCCTAGGATTCTGGTCCCCTCCGATGCACAGCCTGGGATCCTGGTCCCCTCCGATGCACAGCCTAGGACCATGGTCCCCTCCGATGCACAGCCTAGGATCCTGGTCCCCTCCGATGCACAGCCTACAATCCTGGCCCATTTATTAAATTTGCTCTGTATAATTTATATGACGGTAAAGGCAAAGGTAGTACCATAACAATTTGCCCTTGGCGTAAATGACGTGTTAGCGACATCATTGTATTAAGCCTCAGCTTCATGAGGTGAGGTGGCAAGTTCCCTTCCTCGCTGCCTTACCTTCCCAAAGAATATCTCTTGTACTTAAAGAGGGTGGAAGGGGTGAGGGGGGCTGGTTGGTCTCGAGGCAAGACGTCGGTCTCGAGACAGAGAGGTTGTGAGTTCAATTCTCGGATGTACCAGTCCAGATGGAATTTTTATTTGTGATTTCTCTCTGTGGCAACCAGCCCTGATCTCAGCAACCAGCCCTGATCTCAGCAACCACCCCTGATCTCAGCAACCACCCCTGATCTCAGCAACCAGCCCTGATCTCAGCAACCACCCCTGATCTCAGCAACCAGCCCTGATCTCAGCAGCGAGGCCGAACTTCAAACGTCAATTACTTAACGACGGGTACAAATATGAGCACCTCCAAAGACGAAGATATCTGCCTATGAGGCGAGCGCCCCTGTGCGCATGGCTGCCAGGGAGAGACGGATTAGCACGCAAAATTCAGTTCCTAGTCACTAGGAACTTCGCCAGAGGTGAAAGCTGAGTAGACCCTGACAGCATATTAAGCTGTGGCAAAAAAATCGTATGGTATTTAAACTGGGAACCTTCAGGTCGGCAGGCGAGTGCACTGACCACAACGCCACCAATCATTTATAATGACAGACATTTTTTTACAATTTTTGTCTAGATAGATGCATATGTGTTGTCAACTGGCAAGATTCTCTCACTCGTTTAATTTGAACCTATCTATCTATCTATCTATCTATCTATCTATCTATCTATCTATCTATCTATCTATCTATCTATCTATCTATCTATCTATCTATCTATCTATCTATCTATCTATCTATCTATCTATCTATCTATCTATCTATCTATCTATCTATCTATCTATCTATCTATCTATCTATCTATCTATCTATCTATCTATCTATCTATCTATCTATCTATCTATCTATCTATCTATCTATCTATCTATCTATCTATCTATCTATCTATCTATCTATCTCTCTCTCTCTCTCTCTCTCTCTATCTATCTATCTATCTAATCTAATCTAATCTAATCTAATCTAATCTAATCTAATCTAATCTAATCTAATCTAATCTAATCTAATCTAATCTAATCTAAATCTAATCTAATCTCTACCTTTCGAGCCGTGGTCGGCTCATAGGACATAGACCCAAATACTCTTCCTCTTTTTCTAAATTATCTTTCTAGCAGTCTCAATTCTTGCAAAGATCTTTTATCAAATCTTGCAATTTGTCCCTCTTCTGTGCAAGCATCTCAATCCCATTGAGAGAACCGATTCCTGCCTCTTTGATCAGTGTTTATCTCAGTGTCTCTCTCTCTAGGTCGACCTCTTTTCCCCCTACCTGCTGTTTCCCACATGAGGGCTTGCTTTGTTATTCGGTTATTATTTCTTCTCATTATGGATTTTAATTCGTTTGCAGTGATACCGAGGCCTACCATAACCAGATAACCAGATATTTCTTCTCATCACATGTCCAACATGTTCATTGTCTTTTCTTGATTACTGATGATACTAGTGGTTGATTGATTCTCTAATTTCCTAATTTGTTTTTAATTCGTTCCATCCTATACCAAGTATTTTCCTTGGACATTTATTTTCAAATTCGTTCAACTTTGTTTATATGTCTGTTGTTGTTTTCCAGCTTTCACACGCATACGTAAGGGTTGATAGTATGTTTGATTTGAATAGTTAATCTAAGTTTGTGTTTGTGCTGTTGAGTTTTGATTTCACCATCTTCTCCAGGCGTTTGAAGGACATTGCTACTTTAGCTATTCTGATTCTAATTTCTTTACTTGTATCCCCTTCCCGATCAATGTGACTTTCAAGATAGATACAGTGATCAATCTCTTCTACTGGTTTGTTTTCCATGTATATTCTATCATCTGTTGGAATTAAGCTTTTCATGACCTTAGTCTTTTCATAATTGATCTCAAGCCCAATTTTGCTGGCTATTGACGATAGTTCATTTGTGTTTTCCTGCATCGTTTTTATCTGACTGCTGATGAGAACTATGTCATCAGCAAAGTCGAGGTCCTCCAACTGGTGTCCAAGTATCCATTCGATGCCTTTATTACCAGTGCAGCATTTCTTCATTATGAAAGTCCATAACAATTTCAAATAACAAGGGTGATAAAATACATCCCAGTTCCCAGTTTCTATTCGGAAACATTCGCTCAGTCCTTCCTCTGTTCGAACTACACATATGTAGCCATCATACATGTCTTTGATAATATTTATAATTTTTAATGATATGATATACTGCCTCAGAATTTACCACAAAGAATCTCAATGAATGCCGTTGAATACTTTTTTGAAGTCAATGAAGTTAAGTACAAAAGTATTTTTGCTTTTCAATGTGTTCTTCCAATATAAGTCGTAGAGTAAAAATGTGGTCGAGGCAGCTTCTCCCTTTTCTAAACCCAGCTGGTGCTTCACGCATTACTGTATATATTGAATCCTTTATTCTATTTGAATGCATGATGTAAATTGCAACGTTCGTCACCGATATGACTACAAGGTCTATTTTATCTGTTCAGAGTTCAGTTTCTCTGCTTTGTAAACTTAAGTCAGGGTTTTACCTCAACTTTACAACTATTTTTGGTGGTTGTGGTAAATATATGTACTTACTTTTAATTTCGGAATTATTGTTCACGTTTGAGCAGAACTGGAAAACCTGCAACAAAAGTGAAAGCAAATGTATGACTAGTCTTAAAACACTTTCCATATAATACCTGTTTTTCATTTTCTATATAACACACGTTTTCTATATAATATCTGTTTTCCATTCTGACTGTTTCACAGATTTACAGTGTGGACAGAGAGCGAGCGAGAGATGGGATTTATGGGTGTTACCTCAGTAAATCTGTTTGGTCTTAGTTGTGGAAGGATACATGGCCTTGGTTGTTTCATGGCTGCTTTCGTTTGGTGTGTGTGTGCGTGTGGCTTTCTATATCAACGTGAATAAAGCTGTACAATTGTTTGGACTCCTTTTGTGTCTTCATTAATACATGCATGACTCCTTTTGTGTCTTCATTAATATATGTATTGTGGAGTCAAATGCACGAGTCTGGGTCAGAAACATTAATGGATGGAGTTGAGTTTAACTGAAATGTACGCTTGTCTTCTTCTTCTTTGTTCTTCCTTTCTTCTTCACTGTTCTTCCTTTCTTCTTCTTTGTTTTTCGTTCTTCTTTGTTCTTTCTTTCATTTGTTCTTCCTTTCTATCTTTATTCATCTGTATGTATGTAATGATTGTTGTCTTCATCATCAGACAAGGTGTAAAGTTGGTGTAACATGAACAGGTTTCTGCGTCTGTCAGATCCAAACATCCGACTTTCACACAATTTTTAGGTTGTTGGGTCCTCTCCTGGGCTCCTACTTGCCTGGGCAGATGTGATGTAGATGCGTCACAAGGCCACAACGGACCTTTTAATGGCGATCGGTGGAGAGGAACACTGTTTCTGCTCATTCATCATCATCATCATTGAGTACCGTCTCCGGATCGAAGTTTGACTACCATGGAGCGCCATTCCGCTCTGTCTCTTGCTTTGATGGTGCAGGTTGTCATAAGTTGACTTGTCCATCTTTTGATGTTACTCGTCCATGTTAGTCTTGGTCTGCCTCTTACCTTGTATTTTCCCTTCCAATATTACTTTTTAGTAGTAGGCTGTTGTGTCTTTTAACATACCCCCAAAATTTCATTTGTCTTGTTCTAATTGTGTTTAGCAGTTCTCATGTCATTTTTAGTTGTTTTAAAACTTCGTTTGTTTTCTTTTCCTTCCATCCAATTCTACCTATTCTTCTATAAATCCACATTTCAAAGGCTTCAATTTTCTGTTCTGTTTTCTTTTCTAATGTCCATGACCATCAGGAATATTGAGAAGATATAACATTTTGCTGTTCTTAGTTTTAGCCCTGGTGTTATTTGTTTTGATGTTAGTATACTTTTCAAGGCATTAAAATTACTTGTTGCCGTACAAATTCTGTTGTTTATTTCAGTTTTACATTTTCCATCACTGGTTGTAGTATGTCCAAGGTAGTTGTTGCTCTGAACTGTCTCCAGGTGTAATCTTTCAACTTTGATGTTTATTTGTGGGTCTTGAGAATTTTCTTTCCTTGTGATCATAGCTTTTTTTAGTCTTTTTTATATTCATATTTAATCCATACTTTTTGCTTGTCATGTTTATTTCATAATTAATTGTTGTAGATCTTTCGGATTTTCTGCTAGTAATACAGTATCATCAGCATATCTTTCTGCTCATTCAATTTCAGGAAACACTACCGCAGTACTGCCTTTATTTTCGTATTCAACTTCAGATATTTTAATAAGACATCAATAAATATGCACATTTAATTTTGTATTGATACAAGAATAATGTGGTTTCAAGGCATCAAAGAGACCTTGAACATGGCAACAGAAGAAGTGGGCGTTCTGGCTAGAAACATTCTTTCAGACGGGCTGTGGTGAATGCAACTTTTTTTCACAGCCTTTTTTTCAAAATGTAATAACAGATACGTTGTACAAGAAACAATTTGCACATTCCAAAGAGAGAGGTTCCCTTTGACACCATTACCACCTTAATTACAAACTGTGTGGTGATACTTCACATCCACTCACTTTCTTTCTCTGCCAGCCCATTTTCCATCTTGCCTTTTCCACTTTGTCTTTCTGTCTCTCTCATGCACATTTTCTCTTTCCTTTCTTCTCTTCTCTTCTCGTCGTTCCTTTTCAGGCCACTTACACGCTCTCTTTCTCTCTCTGTCTCACTTTCTCTATATACACCACAAAACATTAATAATGCACACCTTACAGATCCAGGAGCAGAGTGTCAAATGTATATATAAGTGTGGGAATAGATTTTCCTCGTGTTTGTCATGAGGCAGGGAGCTAATGGCTGCTGGAATGGAAAGTGCACGATTAAACCAACGAATTTTTTTTTTTTTGACAAACTAAATGAAAACTATAAAAGTTACACCTGCAAACGATTCACAAAAACTATGACCCTGAACATGTGTACATGTTGTGGCTGTATCTTCTTCTTCTTCTACCTTTCAGCTCCCTGTGGAGCATAGGTCTTCAACAAACACTTTCCAAGTCGTTCTGTTTTTTGCCATTCTTTTAAGATCATTCCATGTCTTCCCCATCATCTTCATCTCTGCTTCTATCTGTCTTCTCCAAGAATTCCTTGGTCTTCCTCTTTGTCTTTTCCCCTGGGGATTCCAAAAAAAGGGCCCGTTGTTTAATACTCTCAGTTGGCTTCCGTAGTGTGTGTCCTATCCAGCGCCATCGTCTTCGCTGTATCTCTTTATCCACTGGTGTTTGACTGGTACATTGCTTTCTCCGGCATGCGTCATATGTCTCTTAGACAGAGAGCCCTTCTTTTCCTGGATAAAAACTTCACAAACATGTGGCTGTATACTCGGTATAAAAAGACCATTCCGATAAAACAACCAGTACATGTGGTTGAAATGCCCCGACATCTGTAAACAACCGCTACCGAGCCGTTGCTATGTTGGAGACCGGAATGAGCTCACAGGCCGAAGGATGGATTGTCATCACGGTACTATTGTATGTCTGAATGAACGTTACCGAACCACTGACAGTACCCATGATATACTTCGGAGGCGCCAACCACGAGTTACTACCCCTGCGCAAGGGCGTCATGTTCTCTGAGTCACCTGATGAATCGTTCTCTCTCGCCAAGTCAGAGAACATGAACAAATAGACTGGAGACAAATAATAATGCATGAATATTATTATAGAGGGAAACTTCCGAGGCGATAATCAGCGAATCGATTCAGAGGAAGAGGTATGTTTACAGCACTCGGAAAAATTGACAAATAATCAACTGAAATAAATATGGATCAAAGCAGGATCGAACCCGTACTCCGTGGCACAGCGCCTTGCCACGAAAAGCCAAACGCTAGGAGTACGGGTTCAATCCAGCTTTGGTTCATATTTTTTCTGTTGTTGATTATTTGTCAATTTTTTCTAGTGCTGTAAACATACCTCTTCCTCTGAATTGATTCGTTAACATAAACAATAGGCGGGTAGGCGCTGGCTAGTCAAACAAGAACAATAGTGGGTAGATGTGGACAAGTCAAACAAGAACAATAGGTGGGTAGATGTGGACAAGTCAAACAAGAACAATAGTGGGTAGATGTGGACAAGTCAAACAAGAACAATAGGTGGGTAGATGTGGACAAGTCAAACAAGAACAATAGGTGGGTAGATGTGGACAAGTCAAACAAGAACAATAGTGGGTAGATGTGGACAAGTCAAACAAGAACAATAGGTGGGTAGATATGGACAAGTCAAACAAGAACAATAGGTGGGTAGATGTGGACAAGTCAAACACGAACAATGGTGGGTAGACGTGGGCAAATCAAACAAGAACAATAGTGGGTAGATGTGGACAAGTCAAACAGCAAGAACAATAGTGGGTAGATGTGGACACGTCAAACAAGAACAATAGGTGGGTAGACGTGAAAAAGTCAAACAGCAAGAACAATAGTGGGTAGATGTGGACAAGTCAAACAAGAACAATAGGTGGGTAGATGTGGACAAGTCAAACAAGAACAATAGTGGGTAGATGTGGACAAGTCAAACACGAACAATGGTGGGTAGATGTGGGCAAATCAAACAAGAACAATTGGCCGGTAGACGTGAAAAAGTCAAACAGCAAGAACAATAGTGGGTAGACCTTGCCATGTCAAACAAGAACAATAGGCGGGTTGACGTGGGCAAGTCAAACAAGAACAATAGGCGGGTTGACGTGGGCAAGTCAAACAAGAACAATAGGCGGGTTGACGTGGGCAAGTCAAACAAGAACAATAGGCGGGTTGACGTGGGCAAGTCAAACAAGAACAATAGGCGGGTTGACGTGGGCAAGTCAAACAACAGGGGGTAGACGCGGACAAGTCAAACAAGAACAATAGGCGGGTTGACGTGGGCAAGTCAAACAAGAACAATAGGCAAGTCAAACAAGAACAATAGGCGGGTTGACGTGGGCAAGTCAAACAACAGGGGGTAGACGCGGACACGTGAAACAGTAAGAACAATAGTGGGTAGATGTGGACAAGTCAAACAAGAACAATAGTGGGTAGACTCGGACAAGTCAAACAACAGGGGGTAGACGCGGACACGTGAAACAGTAAGAACAATAGTGGGTAGACGCGGACAAGTGAAACAGTAAGAACAATAGTGGGTAGACGTGGACAAGTGAAACAGTAAGAACAATAGTGGGTAGACGCGGACAAGTGAAACAGTAAGAACAATAGTGGGTAGACGCGGACAAGTGAAACAGTAAGAACAATAGTGGGTAGACGTGGACAAGTCAAACAGTAAGAACAATAGTGGGTAGACTCGGACAAGTGAAACAGTAAAAACAATAGTGGGTAGACGCGGACAAGTGAAACAGTAAAAACAACAGTGGTTAGACGTGGACAAGTCAAACAGCTAGAACAATAGTGGGTAGACGTGGACAAGTCAAACAGCTAGAACAATAGTGGGTAGACGTGGACAAGTCAAACAGCTAGAACAATAGTGGGTAGACGTGGACAAGTCAAACAGCTAGAACAATAGTGGGTAGATGTGGACAAGTCAAACAGCTAGAACAATAGTGGGTAGACGTGGACAAGTCAAACAGCTAGAACAATAGTGGGTAGACGTTGACAAATCAAACAGCACGAACATTAGTGGGTAGACGTGAACAAGTCCCTCGAATGACAGTCATACGACGACTAGAGATAGAGGCCTTACTGCAAGTCGACTTTATGTTGGGCCAATCTGGACTCGCAGACATCGTTAGCACTGCCTGCAATGTGCAGAACAACATGTCAGATGTGCTAGACTACAGTGAACAGAGCAACATGTCAGATGGGCTAGACTACTGTGAACAGAGCAACATGTCAGATGGGCTAGACTACTGTGAACAGAACAACATGTCAGATGGGCTAGACTACTGTGAGCAGAACAACATGTCAGATGGGCTAGACTACTGTGAACAGAGCAACATGTCAGATGGGCTAGACTACTGTGAACAGAACAACATGTCAGATGGGCTAGACTACAGTGAACAGAACATCATGTCAGATGGACTAGACTACAGCGGGCAGAGAAGCATGTTGGATGGACTAGACTACAGTGGACAGAGCAGCATGTCAGATGGACTAGACTAAAGTGGGCAGAGCAGCATGTCAGATGGACTAGGCTACAGTGAACAGAGCAACATGTCAGGTGGGCTAGACTACAGTGAACAGAGCAACATGTCAGATGGGCTAGACTACAGTGAACAGAGCAACATGTCAGATGGGCTAGACTACTTTGAACAGAGCAACATGTCTGATGGACTAGACTACAGTGAACAGAGCAACATGTCAGATGGGCTAGACTACAGTGAACAGAGCAACATGTCTGATGGGCTAGACTACAGTGCACAGAGCAACATTTCAGATGGGCTAGACTACAGTGAACAGAGCAACTTGTCAGATGGGCTAGACTACTGTGAACAGAGCAACATGTCAGATGGACTAGACTACAGTGAATAGAGCAACATGTCAGATGGGCTAGACTGCAGGGAACAGAACAACATGTCAGATGGACTAGACTACAGTGAACAGAGCAACATGTCAGATGGACTAGACTACAGTGCACATAGCAACATGTCAGATGGACTAGACTACAGTGAACAGAGCAGCATGTCAGATGGACTAGGCTACAGTGAACAGAGCAACATGTCAGATGGACTAGACTACAGTAGACAGAGCAACATGTCAGATGAACTAGGCTTCAGTGAACAGAGCAACACGCCAGATGAAGTAGAGTACAGTGGAATGCTGTCACATTCACAGACGAGAGTATATTCAACATATCCTTATGCTGAGGGACGTATGTGGATTTCAACCGTGTGGAGTAAACACTTATATTTATATTAACTACTCTGTTCATGGATCTATACTTCGATACATATCCATGACAATAAATGTGTTTAAGAAATATCATCATCTGTTATAGTGTGACTCAGTCATGGGCGATAATGGAAGAATAGAAGAATATGACGATAGACAGAAGAATAAAAGAATGATGCGATGACGATGTGAGGTAGGATAGTTTTAGGCGGCGTAGAAAAGACAATCTTCAGAGGATTAGCAAGGAGACGTTAAGTCTACCCAACTCGGTCGCTGAGTCGTAATCAACTTGAAGATTACCAGTGAAAGGCGGACATATGTCCAGTCTGAAGCTTGTAAGTTATGTAACGCGACGAAGGGGCGATAAGCTCCAGTCGCGCAGGTGTGGACACGGAGTAGAGTAGCACTAAGACTAGACCGGAAACTCTTATATCGGCAGACACCTTGAAGTCCAGAGAAGACCTGAGATGAAAGCGGACAATTAAACTGCCCCGCGTAAACAAAGGGCCAAGGGAGGAGTTATGTTGTAGGTTTTTAGTTGTGGGAAAAGGTTTGAGAAGATTGACAGGTTGTCGATTAAAGTAATAAACTATGGACATGGTCAAGAAAGGCGGAGTTAAGAAGTAGTGACGGTCAACAGACGTAGGTTAGGCCGTATCAGTGGTCGGGGGGTGTGGTCACCGGGGACTTAACGCTGAGACCCTGGGAACTAGAGATGCCCAGAATGCTTGGCGAGGGGCTGTAGCTAGAGAAGACTAAGAAGCCAGGGCTTGACTGAAACGGACAGTCGGCCAGACTCAGTGAGACTTTACTGAACTTGAAACAAGAACACGACTAGAACTTAAGTTGGACTTATACAATTGAAATAATTCGTTTAGAGGATTGGTGATACGTATTGGACTTAGATGTATAATAGTTGAAGGAAGTCCAACTGTGTAGCTATGAGTCGAGTCAAGATACTAGTTCCTCAGAACTATCAGATGTGAGATAGAGACATGCAGATATTAACAAATAACACTATACGGTCAACAAAGTTACTGACTGACAAATAATCAACGCCTGTCGGCTATGTCCAGTAACGACATTTTGTAAAACCACACACATGAAGTCACTAATAAAGACTGTTTATACTTGTCCAAAAAAGGATGATGAGTTATATGTGTGTGTCGATGAAAGAACAATTAGTAAGTTCATCAGAACTATCAGATAGAGACATGCCTGCAACACATCAAGTACCGGGCCTACTGGTGTAGGTGATCATGTCTCTCCACAACTTTCGATCTCGGCAGCTATTTATCATTTTTGTTGTTGACCTTCTGCCAAGCCATTCTCTTAAGCTGTCTGTTATTGTTTTCTCTTTGCTTCCCTCTATCTCTTCGTCCCTCAATTTTCCCAGTTGTTACAATATATTCCAGTTCTCTTCTCATTACATGGCCAAAAACAGGAGGTAATACAATTTTGTGAAGAAAATAGACTGATACGTGTAATATGCAACACCTTCTTTGAGCAAGAGAAAAGGAAATTATACACATGGAAAAGCCCTGGAGACAGGAAGAGGAATCAAATAGATTACATAATGATAAAAGACAGATTTTGTAACAGCGTCAAGAAAGCCAAAACCTACCCAGGAGCAGGTATTAATTCAGATCACAATCCTGTAATGATTAAAATAAAAATCAAATTAAAGAGAAACAAACAAAAAACTAATTCAACAACACCGATAGATATAACAGCGTTAAATCAGAAAGATGTAAAAGAAAATTATATTGTACAAGTAAAGAACACATATCAGAAGCTGCTAGAAGAGAGGATTGAGCAGTACAAAAGAGAAAATCCTGAGGAAAAAGTCACACAAAAATGGCAATGCATAAAAAGCAGCATGCAAGAATCCTGCAACACCTTGCCCAAAAAGGAAAGTAACAAAAAAATAAAAATGGATAGCTGATAAAATCTTAGAAAAAATGGAAGAAAGAAGACAAGCGAAAAACACTACCAGATACAAGGATATTGACAATGAAATACGGAGAATGTGCAAAAAGGCAAAAGAAGACTGGCTCAACCAAAGATGTCTAGAAGTCGAAACAATGGAAAGTAAACAAAACTTAAGAGAGATGCACACAGAAATAAAGAAAATGACTAAAAAATACAAAAAAAAGCTGCAGGCAACGGATGTATTGCAAACAAAGAGGCGAAGAATGCTAACAGACAACAAAGATATAATAGATAGATGGTAGGAATATATAACAGAATTATTTCATGACGAAATGGACAAAAAGCCCTTCATAAAAATGTACAAACAACTATAAATTCCTGAAATCTGAAGTAGAAAAAGCTATGAAAACAATGAAAAAGAGAAAGGCAGCAGGACCTGACAATACACAGATAGAGATGATACAGGCTGTAGAAGATTTTGGCATCGAAGTGATCACAGACATATGCAATGACATATACCATACAGGATACATAGCAAACGAACTAAAAACATTTCATTGCCTAAAAAGAATGGTGAAGTTGAATGCAGTGATTTTAGAACAATGAGCCTAATGAGCCAGGTAACAAAAATTTTACTAAAAGGTATACAGGGAAGGATTCAGAATAAAATCAATACTGAATTAGATGAGCAACAATTTGTATTCTGGAAAAACAGTGGCACAAAAGAAGCCATATTTAGCATGAGAACATTGATTGAAAAGTACAGAGAAGTAAACAAACCAATATATGCCTGCTTTATAGACTACACCAAAGCTTTCGATAGAATACACCATAATCAACTTATAGCCTTCCTAAAGGATATAAATCTAGACGATACAGATATACGACTAATATGTAATTTGTACTGGGAGCAAACAGCAATAATAAAATATAACAAGGAACACTCTACACCCATGGATATAAAAAGAAGAGTAGGACAAGGATGCATCCTATCACCAAGCTTGTTCAATCTATACACTGAGCAAATCCTTAAAAACATCTCAGAGATGCCAGGCCTAAACATTAATGGAAAGATAATCAATAACCGAAGATATGCTGATGATACTGTTCTACTAGCAGAAAATCCTAAAGACCTACAACAATTGTTTAATGTGATAAACACAATCAGCAAAAAATATGGACTAGATATGAATATAAAAAAATTGACTAAAACTATGTTCATAAACAAAGGAAATTCTCAAGACCTACAATTAAATATCACAGTTGAGGGAATACATCTGGAGACAGTCCAGAGCTACAACTACCTGGGAGATACTATAACCAATGATGGAAAATGTAAAATTGAAATAAACAAAAGAATAGGTATGGCAAAAAGTAATTTTAATGCCATAAAAAATATACTAACAACAAAACAAATTTCAGCAGAGCTGAAACTAAGAATGGCAAAATGTTACATCTTCTCAATATTCCTGTATGGTGCATAAACATGGACATTAGACATGAAAACAGAACAGAAAATGAAGCTTTGAAATGTGGATTTATTGAAGAATATGTAGAATTGGATGGAAAGAAAAGAAAACAAACGATGAAGTTTTAAAACAACTGACAATAAAAAGTAAATACAATTAAATCAAGACAAATAAAATTTTTGGGGCATGTTAAAAGACACAACAGCCTACTAAAAGTAATATTGGAAGGGAAAATACAAGGTAAAAGAGACAGAGGCAGACCAAGACTAACATGGACGAGTAACATCAAAAGATGGACAAGTCAATCTATGACAGCCTGCACCATCAAAGCAAGAAACAGAGTAGAATGATGATCCATGGTAGCCAACCTTCGTTGCGGAGTAGGCACTCAATGATGATGATGCAGACATATATGGAGTAATAGAACAAAGAAGTATGTGTTAGCACTCGGAAAAATTGACAGATAAACAACAATAGAAAAAAACGAAGAACAATATATGGTCCGAAGCGGGATCGAACCCGTACTCAGTGGCACCGCGCCTTGCCACGAGAAGCCGTACGCTTGGCACACTGCCACGCAGCCAACTAAAAAATTGGATATTGTAGCAGTGTCTTACACGATGGCGTTCTCAATGACTATAGCATAGGGTAACGATCACAGACCGGAAATAAATTGTATATTTGTACTTTCCTATTAATGCAAGTATCTCCCAGTAGGGCTGAATACTTGTGTTGTAGACAAACATTTATTGGACGAAACAGCACGAATAGTAGTTTCCAGTGGTTATATACTGGGTACAAATAATAATACATAAATATTATTATATGGGGAACTTCCTAGGCGATAATAGGGAATAATAGAACAAAGAAGTATGTGTTAGCACTCGGAAAAATTGACAGACATAGATATGGAGTCTCGGTGGCTGAATGGTTAGTTCGGTCGCTTTCTGATTAGAAGTATCCGGGTTAATTTCCTAGAAGTGGAAATGAAGAAATTTCTTTGGACCGACAAAGTTTTGGACTTCACGAGATTTTCTTGAAAAGTGATGACGACCTGGCGTGATTCCGACCACATTACCCAAAAATGTGCTTAATCATGAAACAATGTGGTCACTAACACCTTATTCCCTAAACGCTCAACAAGGCAATCGAGGGAACCATTACTTTACTAATATGCATCACTATATATGTGTGTGTGTGTGCGTGTGTGTGTATATATATATATATATATATATATATATATATATATATATATAACTGGAAACTCTTTATACAGAGCTTCGCAGCAGGAGGCAATCTGATCATCAGAAGAGAACCCCGTCGAGCAAGTGTTTCAACCCTTCAGTTTTCTGACTCTCTAAGGGAAGTGAGTCCGCCTGAGTCATGACTCCCGCTCCTCCTGGCGTCGGCCTCCTGCTGCATTGAATGACCCCCTACTGTGCATATAACGGAATGAGAATGTTATAGCTTGCTTCATAAGTGGTGCCCAACTTTAAAAATCTATAGCTTTTTAACCGCTTGTTGTAAGTTGTTCAAAATTTGCATGTAAAGTTATAATGATTAGAACCCAACAGGGAATTAATTTCATTAAAAAAAAACATTTGGTTATTATTGTTGCTTATTTGATTTATATAAACTTATAACGACCCATTGATGTAGTCAAAACTTAATGTTTACAGTATTTTAAGTTAAAAATAGCGAGTAAAAATCCATACACGGTAAAATTGACGTGTTTGCACGCTTTCACCGTTCGTTTTTTGACACAATTAGACACATGTAAAGAACACGAGAAATTGTGTGTTCCATTTCCGTTCATTCATAGGTGGAGACGTGGAACGATAACATTTATCATGAGTTTTAAAATGAAATTCTGCAGTTTACAAAACATCGCAATAAAAATGTATGACTATTTTTGCAAAGAGGCTAAACGAGGAAGATTATTTCATTCTTTAGAAAACCCTGAGAATAGGACAAGACACATTTTGGATGTATCTAAACGGTCATTTAATCGCTGGATTCAAGCACGTGACCGTCAATGTTCAAAATATAAAAAATCACAAGGAAGAGCAAAAATGTTGGATAATTTCGACAGTGAACTTCGCAACCTAGTGAAAATTAATCATAGACCAGCAACTACGGTAATTTCTATTATTTAGGGGTTCACAATTTACAATCTTGACAAACATCAAAGAAATTCGCCGCTTTAAGAAAACTGCAGCTGCAAGATATTTGTTAAATATACATTTAAAGGGTCTTTTGCATTCTAATAATATTTGGAAAATTTCAACAGTTTTTAACATACGGTTACTGAGTAATAGCGTTTTGAAATTGGGCACATGATTTGAAACGAGCTATAATCCTAAGCTCAAACTTGCTTCTATATTCTGCCCTGGGACCTCATCATTGAGTGCCGTCTGCGCATCGAAGGTTGGCTACCGTGAAGCGCCATCCCGCTCTGTCGCTTGCTTTGATGGTGCAGATAGTCGTTAGTTGATCTGTCCATACTTTGATGTTACTCGTCCATGTTAGTCTTGGTCTGGCTCTGCCTCTTTTACCTTGTATTTTCCCCCTCCAAGATTACTTTTAGTAGGTTGCTGTGTCTTTTAACATGCCTACAAATCTCATTTGTCTTATTTGAACTGTAATTAGTAGTTCCCTTTTCATTTTTAGTTGTTTTTAGTCTCGATCGTTTGTTTTCTTTTCTTCCCATCCAATTCTTCCCATTCTTCTATAAATCCACATTACTAGAGAAAGATCCCACATCTGGGATCTCAGCCATTAGAAATATTGTAACTTCTCAAAGAGCATGTGCTTGTAGATGACAAGTTAATGGTGCGCAGCGTAAGAAACCACAAATGAACATTACGTTCATTTTACCACAAGCGCGGTTGGAATTCCAAACCTCTTTAACTGCCTATTGTGTTACGTCCCTTTGAAACTCCAGGTGTTTTTCGTTCGGTCCAGTGGGCGTGTCCCAACATAGAAAATAAAACGCACAATTTGTCCAGCATTCAATACAAACGCGACCCTCACAACTGGTGATGCCATCTCAATGCTTGTCAGCATGGGATACTGTATATAAAGTGGACCCTGCAGACCCCCGTGTAGTTTCCAATGTTCCGCTTTTGTTTGTTCGCGCAGTCAGTTTCACTACTGCGATGACTTAACATCTTACTCCAGGACTGCCTGAGCGTATATTTGGATAAACCTAATGCAAGTTATTTCACAATTTCTCAGGTGGATGTACATCTTCAGCCCTACAAGTAATACAGACGCATTCTGTATCTTTACTGCTGGCGTAGGTGATCATGCCTCTTCACGTGGACAACTGCATTTGAAATAGTTATATTTTATTCTGGATAATTTAGTAGCAATTTCCTAGGCAATCTTGTTAAAGACTTGGTCAATTTCAGTGATTGTGTGTGGGTATATCTGCGTATATTGAACTCCAATTCTCTTCGATATGTTATGCACTTGGATGTAAGTGACTGGTAAGGCAGTTTTCTTTATTTTCATTTATTTATTTCTTGTTTTTGCTTGCGTTTGCTCTTGAAAAATACAGATGTGCCTAATGTCGCGAGTTATATCCATAATATATGTGTGCGCGTGTGTGTATATGCATATTTCGACCCGATATATCCGATTGAAGTAAAAAGATAATGAATGTCATTTTCTTTTTTATTTTATTGGGGAGTGGAGCATTAATTAAACGTCACCATACTATGACAATTAACCTGGAGGAGAAACGTAGGCAGATGGTATTTGGAGTTATGTCCCGTTGTTAACACATGTTCCCCGAGCTTACAATGTCTCCATTCATGTCATTGCACTTGTTTGCCCCGAGAGTCATCCAGATATTTGTATTGTCAGTCTAGTGATCTAAGCACAGAGCTACTGACTTGTAGATTTCAGTAGCTACCCTCCCTCATACGTTGAGGATGTCTGAATCTAATATAAGACACTATTGATGACTTTTTGCAACATACATGAGGATACTTTATGCCTTTGCTTAACCAGAACCAATATTGGGTGGCGTAAATTACATAACCGTGTTGTTAATTACGTTTTTAATTTTTAAGTATCAATATTCTTTAATTAAGAGTTCTTATATGTTATGTAGAGCCAGTCTTAACATATGGATGCGAATTATGGACATTAGGAAAACAGACAAGAAAATCACTGGAGTCTGTAGAAATGTGGTTTTACAGAAGAATACTGAGAGTTCCATGGACAGCTAAGAAGAGTAATGAAGATGTTATGAGAGAGGTCAAAGCAAAAAGAGAGCTAATTCCCAATATTAGGAAGAAACAATCATCATTTTTTGGCCATGTAATGAGAAGAGAACAACTGGAATATATTGTAACAACTGGAACATTTGAGGGACGAAGAGATAGAGGGAAGCAAAGAGAAAATAACAGACAGCTTAAGAGAATGGCTTGGCAGAAAGTCAACAACAGAAATGATAAAGAACTGCCGAGATCTAAAGTTGTGGAGAGACATGATCACCTACGCCAGTAGGCCCGGTACTTGATGATGATGATGATGCTTTAATTCCGATGTCTAATTAAATGTATATTTCTATATAGTATTCATGTTTGGATAACCCCCCGAATATTGTCTCTTGTGTCTATTAATCTGAACAATGTTTCGAAATGTTGAATGAGATGATACATGATTCATTTCATTTGTTCATTTTACCTCCCGAGCCGAAGACGTCAATTAGGGCGGCAGCCTTCTCCTTCTTCAGCGATCATGGCTCATTCAGACTAGGACTCTGGACTCTCTTATGAAGGCAGCTGTCTATTTAACTCTTTCCGGACGGAAGCTTTTTATCGATGCAACTGAAGAGATTTCAGAGACAACATTTTTCTTGGTCTAGGACTCAGTTTACATATTTATATTTATCTAACATATAACACATTATATGTGGATATTTAGATAACTGAACAATGTATTAGATTTCACCAATACCAAGATGATACACGACATGTAAAAAGAATATGCTTTGATGACGGTTCACACTGAATAAATTGAGAATGGCGCACAGTGCGTCGAAACGTACGGAAAGATGTAAGTGATTCGGTTGTCCTGTTTAGTTACTCTTCCAAGGAGGTGGGTATCGCCCGCCACATTGCCCTTCTCAGGTCTGTGTACTGGAGGTAAGTCTGTAGAGCATGTTTTGTTGTCATGTTATCCAGGGTACAGTGGCACTGGCTGGTAGTTCCTATTTTGAGTTTGGTGAACATGTGGTTTCTCATTCTGTTGTGGTAGTTCTTGTACGTAATGCTTGTTTCTTAGTTTTTTTTGCGTTCGCCATCTGTTACCTCTGACGAAGTCCCTAGAGACTAGGAACTGAATTTTGCGTGTTAATCCGTTTCCTCCTAGCTGCCGTTTGCAAAGGGGTCCCTCGTCGCACAGGCAGATAGCTCCGTCTTCGGTGGCACTCATATTTTTTCCGTCCATGACGTTTCAAACGGGCCTCGCTGCTGAGACAAAGGGTGGTTGCTGCAGAAAGAAATCATAAATAAAAATCCCAAACGGTGCAGCCAAGATTTAAACCCACAACCTCTTTTGTCTGAAGGCCGGTGTCTTGCTTCGAGACCAGCCAGTCCTCCGGTTGTTTCTTAGTGCCAAGGTTGAACTTTCCCTAGTAATTATTCTCTTGGTCGTTCTTGTTGTCTTTTACCATATAGTTCCCACATTAACACCTGATGGGGAAGTCTTCTTCGTTCATCCTTAACATATTACCGATGTGGGAGCCGCATACAAAGGACAAAGGGTTTACAAAGGACAAGAGGTAGGGTTCGATCCCAACCGACGACTTCCGGGTTCACCCAGCCTTAAACGGGTACCGAATTTTTTTCCAAAAGTAAAGCGGCACGGGCGTAATATCGACCACATTACCACAAAAATCATGTGCTGAAGGTCTGTAAAATCTATTTTGATGCGGTAAATTTTACTACAGTATCGTAATTTAGGGTAAAACAACCATTGGCAAATAGAAAGCGAAAAGAAAAGGAAAATGGATGTTGCCTGGGCAAAATTAATGGGGGAAAAATCTAACCAAAACGTGAAAATTCTTGACGATAAAAATATTTTTTTTTTAAATCTGGAGTCTGAGAATAACTGTATTATAAATATATATATAAAATTGGCAAACGCAAACAAACAAATAATCAAACAAAAACAAATCGATAAAATGTTCTTTTTCATACAAAAAGCCCTTGTAACAGTATAGGTCAAAGAATAGCATGGGTCAGGTAAATCAGCCGGTACCCATTTCTTAACAGGTAATAACTGTTGTATAACAGACGCCAGTAGTTAGTGACAGTACGAAAGCAATGGAAAGGCAATAGAAAGTTGTGCGAATTAAAATTATCCTACCTGTTAGTGGATGAGTAGGTGGAGATGAAGGAAGGGTAGTTAGTCAGACACAAGTTTAGAGAGAATGGAAATTTTATAGTTGTTGTGAAAGTGTAAGTCAACACTTTGCTTGACCCGTCATGTAAATAAGTTGACAAACAACTTCCAGGACAGGTCAAAGTCATGAAGTAAACATTATTTTGAAACACAGGAGAGGTCAAGCTGACCAGAAGTTTATTTGGAAGTCACAGAGCGGTCAACTTCGCGACGATTTCGCAACAATTTCATTGGATGCAGGTATTTCACATGCAGATTTATGTTTGGGTATTTAAGCTTCGACACAATAGGTTTTCAGTAGTTAGGCACGCAATTTAGAATAGACAAGTAGTTAGGCACTCAAATTAGAACAGTCAGTTAGACAGTTTGTAGTTTTCAGTTTTAGACAGTTAGGACAGGCAAGGAAATCAGTGTTAGTTAAGTACAAGTCAGTTAGTTAAGCACAGGAGTCAGTCACGTTAGTAAGGAACAGATATGAGAGTCAAGTACTAAGTAGTAGTAAGCCACAGAGTTAGTAAGAGCAGTAACAATTAGTTGAGCAGTAGACAGAACCAGAACAAGTAAATTAGAACATAGAGAACACTTAGTTGTGAAAGTGTTTTTGAGAGTGTTTCCAAAGTTTGTGCTTCAGAGAACAAAGAAATAAGTAAGTTGTGAGAGAGATTAATTTTTATAATATGCACTTATGGACAGTTCAATAGCTATTCGGTGACAACCTCTGAATGTCCAGAATTAAAGAACAGTAATTCTTAAATTCCAGCACAAAAAAGTGAGCTCTTAAAAAACATCAGAAAGAAGCAATCAACATTTTTCGGGCACATCATGAGAAGAGGAAAGTTGGAATACTTGGTTACAACTGGCAAAATAAAAGGAAAGGGAGATCGCGGGCGACAAAGAGAGAAAATACTGGATAGCTTGGTGTCATGTCATGGAAAACAGTCAACAACAGAACTGATACAATGCACTGTAGATAGAAGATTGTGGAGGGACATGATCACCTACGCCAACCGGTATGGCACATGATGATGATGAATTCTAAGATAAGTGCTTCCACTATTATGTATCACGTGCCAAGTTAAAGATAAATAAACTTGATGTTGTATTATGACTGAGAATAATCTGTGATAATTAACGCTGTTGTCTATAAATGTGCTGTGCTGCGACGACTCTAAGTTTTAACATAAACAACATCCAACCTATTACAGCCCTGCCTTTGTTTGTTTAATTATTTGGTAACCCTACAAACAACAGCGTGTAGGCACACAGTAAGTAAAGACGTTGACGGGGATTCATGTCTTCGATTCGACGATGGCAACCGACAAGATGGTATTTACAAATAACAGTTTCTGTTTTTTTACCAAACGTTTTGAACTCATATATGACATTAGCTACAGGTCGCGCACTCACTTTATTCAACAATATATATAAAGTTGTCAGAATATACAAATTATTCTTTGTCTTTCTCCTGTTGGGGAAGCCAGACACTGATGCTGTTTTCTGTGATATACTGCACTGTGGTCTCCAGACCTTCAGAGAACCGAATATGCTATCTGTCGTCAGTGCGGTGTTTATTTAAACTTTACGGATTTAAAAAAAAGAGAGAGAGAGAGAGAAAGGTATTTAATCTTCGCACCTTACGAGGTGAAAACAGCATAAATCGTAACAGCTCACAGCAGTTGAACCTTGCATAGATGTGGCGTTTTAATTCTGGTTATAAGTTACGACATAGCGGTTGTTTGTAAGGATGTATTGATTATTTCCCTTCTTTCTTTGTTGATGAAAATAATCGTCTTCCCCGCACTTAGATTAGACCCATAGGTGTGCAGTCTTCCCCGACATGTTGCACAAAAGTATGAACCCTGTTACTTCCTTGGTCTTTACATTTCAAAATTCACTGATGTTCTTTATGTTCACCTTGTGACTTCACAAAAAATATAACTGTTCTAATCTAGTCAATATTTGTATTAAGTAAACATATTAGTGAAATATTAGCAAATTCTAGGAGCCGCGATAGCTTAGTGGTTAATTAACTGGACTACAAAGGTGAAGAGGTAGGGTTCAATCCCAACCGACGGCTTCCGGGTTCACCCAGCCTTATGTGGGTACAGGATTTTTTTCTGGGAAAGTAAAGCGGGAAGGGCGTAATACCGACCACATTACCCCAAAAATCATGTGCTGAAGGTCTGTAAAATTTATGGTCACTAACACCATATTCCACATACGCCACTTTGCGTGACGGGGACTCTTTACTTTTTACTCGTAATTAGCAAATTCTGTAATATTTTTCTTGCAAATTTAGTACAGGGAATATAAACAAATTTAAAAGTTCTCGAAAGTATATGATACAATAAGCAATCGGAGTACATGATGTTTTGACTATTGTGAAGAAGCAAAACACATCATAATAATGGTTTGGCTACGTAGATCGATCGTTTGGCCTAGTAAAGACATTGGCTTCAGACACCTTGAGAAAATGTTGTAATCCTAAGTTTTTAGAACATTTTTTTTAATTAACTTAATGTCATATCATCATGTGCAGTACCGGTTGGCGTAGGTGATCATGTCCTTCCACACTCTTCTATCTACAGTGCATCGTATCAATTCTAATTTCGGGCCGTTTTCCATGCCATGACACCAAGCTAAACAGTATATTTCTCTCTCTCTCTCTCTCTCTCTCTCTCTCTCTCTCTCTCTGTCGTCAGCAACTGTATTCACCTGAAATATGTTATCTCTGCTTAACTATGCCTAGGACTGGGGGGGGGGAAGAGACAGAGAGGAGAGAGAGTGGGGGGGGGGGGAGGTTCGCTCCAAAAGGAATTTGAACCGGGACTTATTGTTGTGAGGCGAAAAGCTCGACGCTACAGCAGCTCCTCCTCCCCCCCCCTCTCCCACACACATAGGTTTCCTTCCCTGCGGACTCCCCCTCCCCCTATTTCAATTCTCCTGACAGAGTAATGCAGTAGTATAGGCGAGGTAAGCATCAAGACGTGTATTACTTCCCCTTGGTGATGAAGGGAGACAAGACTGTGCTGTTTCTCGTGTAGTCGACACCGTTACTACCAGCGTGAGCTGACATCGTCTGCTGACAAATAAGCTAGTTCGCGCGCGATTATTCGCCACTAAAACATTTCTTCGTCTCAGATAAACTTCGCACGTCCCTTCCCTTCTTTACAGTCTTGCTTCCTGGCCCATTTTAGATATATCCTGAAGTTATGTATTATGTTATATTATATTATTATGTTTTATGTTCTATTATATTATTAAGTTATATTATATTAATATGTTGTATATTATATTATATTATTTATGTATTTTGTTGTATTATATGTTTTATGCATTGTTATATTATATCATTATGTATTATGTTATCTTATATCATTATGCATTGTGTTATCTTATACCATTATGTTATCTTATATCATTATGTATAATGTTATCTTATATCATTATGTATTATGTTATCTTATATCATTATGTAAAATGTTATCTTATATCATGTAGTATCTGTTTTACATTTTTGTAACCTATTGTTAAAAAATCATAACGAGGTAACATATTCTTCCCAAAGTGTGTGTGTGTGCGATAGAGAAAAAGAGACAGAAAGAAAAACAAGAGGAGAGAGAGAGAGAGAAAGAGAGAGAGAGAGAGAGAGAGAGAGAGAGAGAGAGAGAGAGATATTATTGTAAACACACAGAACCGTATTCAGCTAAATAATATTTTGTAATCAAAGGTTTCTGTTTGTAAGTAAAATGTGCTAGGTAGTTTTCAGCTGTTTAAAATGAAAGACTTTACGGCTTATTTTTGTTTTATTTTATTTTCTAAACAGGATTGTCATATCGGCATTCTAGACTTTCATCGGGATGGAATGTTCATGGGAGTAACTATTTGAATAGTGTACGTTTGGAGTAGAGACCCGTCTAGTTTTCATCTGTTTAATGTAAGGATGACGTGGACACAAGAGAGGAACTTTGATGTGGCAGAATTCTCTTAGTGTTTTCGGTAATGGGATTATTTCCATGATATGGGCTTGTTTTTGTTGATTTACTGTGACTGCTTAATTAGAATCTATGAGCTTTTTGGTTTGTTCACTTCCTGGAGGAAGGTAAGTACCTATCTGAGGTCATTATGAAAACACGACCAGTATCTGCGGTCGACCTGATGTTGTATATAGGCACCTTAATGACACATCTTTCCTCGCTGTTCATTCTGATCATTATCTCAATGGCATTTCAAGAGCATCAAGTATGGACAGCTCGTGAGAAGCAACCCTCGTCCATTCCTCGTGCAACTCCATCATCACATGCCACGTCATCAAAATCAGATGCGAAATCCAATGAACTGCATCTAAAGCCTGATGTTCTAGCTAGACTGTCCAAAGTTTTTGGAATTTCTAGAATCCCACATCAGAGGGTCCACAGATCCCCACCTCAGTATGTGCAAGACCTCTACGCCTCCCTTACAGACGTAGGGGGCCTTACCAAAGCCAGCGGCCCCTACAATTCCAACGTCATCAGGAGCTTTCCAGACAAAGGTGTGTATGTTATTATTATTATTACTACCACCAGTATTACTGTATTAGTATTACTACTACTATTACAACTACTATTACTACTACTTTTACTATATTACTACTACTACTACTATTACTACTACTACTACTATTACTACTATTACTACTACTACTATTACTACTAATTCTACTACTACTATTACTACTACTACTACTACTACTACTATTACTACTAATTCTGCTACAACTACTACAACTAATACTACAACTACTACTACTACAACCACTACTATTACTACAACTACTACCACTTCCACTAATACTACTACCACTACCATTACCACTAGTACTACTACTTCTACTACTACTTCTACCACTACTGCTACTACTACTAGCACTACTACTATTACTACTATTACTACTATTACTACACATACTACCGCTACCATTATAACTATTACTAGTGCGGCTCATACATCTACCACTATTACTACAACAACTACTATTGCAACTACTACTTTTATCTACTACTGGCTACTGCTACTACTGCAGCTACTACTTCTACTAATACTACTCAACAACTACTGCAACTGCTACTTCTACTGCTATAAACACAACTATCACTGCTACTACTACTACAACTACTACTACCACTACTACTGCAACTACTACTTCTACTGCTATAAACACAACTATACTACTACTACTACTACTACTACTACTACTACTACTACTACAACTACTACTGCAACTACTACTTCTACTATTGCAACAACTATTACAGCAACTACTACAGTACGTACTACTACTACTACTGCTACTATTACTAGTACAACAACAACTATTGCTACTAATACTTCTACTACAACAACTGCTACTTATGCTATCTCTACTACTAAAAAGACAGCAACTACTACCACTACTGCTGCTACTACTACTACTACTATTACTACTGCTACCTCTACTACTACAATAACAACACTTACTACTACTACTACTTCTACTACAACAACTGCTACTTATTCTATCTCTACTGCTAAAAAGACAGCAACTACTACCACTACTTGTGTTACTACTACTACTATTACTGCTGCTACCTCTACTACTACAATAACAACACTTACTACTACTACTACTGCTACTACTACTACTACTACTACTACTTCTACTACAACTGCTACTTATTCTATCTCTACTACTAAAAAGATATCAACTACTGCCACTACTGCTGTTACTACTACTACTACTACTACTACTACTACTACTACTACAACAACTACTACTACTATTACTACTGCTACCTCTACTACTACAATTAGAACACTTACTACTACTACTTCTACTACAACAACTGCTACTTATTCTGTCTCTACTACTAAAAAGACAGCAACTACTACCACTACTGCTGTTACTACTACTACTACTACTACTACTACTACTACTACTACTACTACTACTACAACAACAACTACTACTACTACTACTATTACTACTGCTACCTCTACTACTACAATTAGAACACTTACTACTACTACTTCTACTACAACAACTACTACTTATTCTGTCTCTACTAATAAAAGGACAGCAACTACTACCACTACTGCTGTTACTACTACTACTACTACTACTACTACTACTGCTACTGCTACCTCTACTACTACATTAACAATATTTACTACTACTATTATTACTGCTACAACTATAACAACTATTACTATTGCTACACCTACTACTACAACAGCATTTACTACTACTTCTACTACTGCGACTGCCACTACCATTACTGCGACAACTACTGCTGCTACCACCACTATTATTATTACTACTTATACCTGCAACATATAACGTAGATGTTGATCTAATGCTTCGAAGTAGATATAATCGGTGAACTCTTCGCTCAGATTAGTCATGTGACAGACTGCATTTATTTCTTGATTTCCCGTGTTCTACTGGAGAAGGTGTGTCTTGTCTATCTTAGATGTCTTGCAGCCGTCTATACCAATAGTCTCCACTACTGTGTAGGCTACCTTGACATCGTTAACCAGATTTTTTTTTTTTTGGCGCAAAATGTTATCAAGAGAACCCAACTGTTTAAGTTTGGTCGTGATATTCAAGTTTGCCAAGTCAATCGCAGCTTTCACTTTAGAGATTGTGCATCATCTTATCGTGCGTTGTTGGCTGCATTTATAACAGTAATTGGAATTTTATGGGCGCAGCCATTGTTGTGTGTGCTACGTCATCACAATGGCTGATTGTATATCCCTAAAACGGCCGTACGCTAATAGTGTAAGGAGGAAGGAAGTTTCGTATATGATTTTGCAGCATCGGGGTCACTCCTGGAGGTTCATGTTAGTCAGGAGGGATTCATAATTTCACAAATTCACATTGCAGGGAGATCTTACCGTCTGTTGTTTGATGTGCGACGGGGATAGTCCGATGACTAACTGTGTTTCATATGTTCAGATTTGGAGTCAGGGTGATGTCCTAGCATCATCAAACGCTATAATTTTTTTTTTTTTATCACAATCATCATTTTCAGGAAAATGTGAACTTCCGGTCAATATGGTGAATAGGCGGCAGGAACTATTAAAGGTTATGTCTGAAAAGTGTTCCTTGTTGCAGTTTCCTCATATTCCACGCCCGGCTTGTTGCAGGAGCTACTGAGTTAAGTGCTCTGAGCACACTGTGAGCTGTGCGTTATATCTGTTTTTATAGTGTTTCGATATTCCGTATGGAAGGCCCGGTATCACTGCAAACGAATTAAAATCCATAATTCCTCAACCGCCCGTGCCAGTGGAATCATCCGAATTACTATCTCATCTCCCAAACAAAGAAAGGTAGATGTGGCATCACAGCAGTCTCAGCACACGCCAAAAGACATAAGGCGGAACCGCACAGAAAGTGAACACAACCGCCTGTTCCCTGTTATACGATATCATCATTCATCGTAAACAGTCGGAATATTGAAACGCGATTAAAATGGATTAAATGCACAGCTCACGGTGTGCACGGCGCACTTAACTCAGTAGCTCCTGCAACAAGCAGAACTTGGAATATGAGGAAACTGCAACAAGGAACACTTTTCAGACATAGCCTTTAATGGTTCCTGGCGCCTATCTCAACGACGTTCAATTGTGTACACACGTCCATTCATGTTAAATCATTTCTTCTTCTTCTGCGATCATGGCTCATTCAGACTGTGATTCCGGACTTTCTTATGAAGACAGCAGTGTGTTTAAGGGATACGGTTGCCCCATATAGTTTCTTTTCCAGGGAGGTGGGTGTGGGCCACATTTCAAAAATAATAATAGTAGTAACAATAATATAATAATTATAATACCCATTATAATAATACATATAATAATGGTCATGTTTGTGTCCGATGCCATTTACACAGCTAGGGCTGACTATACTGAAGGGTCTACATACGTAAGTCTCTTGCTAACTTGGCACATTCTGTTAGAGGCAAATAATAATTAATAAATATTTTTATGGAGGGAAACTTCCGAAGCGATAGATCAGCGAATCATTTCAAAGGAAGAGTATGTTTACAACACTCGGAAAAAAAAATCACAACTAATCAACAACAAGAAAAAAATAGAAAGAAAAATAGACAGCCCGAAAAAGTACTCGATATTTGTCTTAATAGGAAAATTCAGATATACAATTTATTTCCTAGTTATGTTCGTAACTCTGTGCTATAGTCATGAGTATACATGCTTTGTGAAAGACATCGCCAATTATAGCTATTTTTTTACGGTAGGTTAGTTGGCCGTGTGATCTGGCGTTTATTTCTCGTGGCAAGGCTCTGTGTCGAGGAGTACGGGTTCGATCCTGCTTCGAGCTATTGTTGTTTATTTGTTTCTGTTGTTGATCATTTGTGATGTTGATGATGACTGTCGTAAACTTACCTCATCCCCTGGAACGATTCACATTCTATTACCCTGCTGCTGTCGATGTTTCACCTGATCCTATAAAAGTTATTGTTCTCTAGTTTTGAGTGTTGTAATCTAGGTGTATATGTGTGTGTTGATCTGTAGCTTTGAGTCATGTTCTCTAGCTTTGTGTGTTGTTCTCTAGCTTTGTGTGATGTTCTCTAGCTGTGTGTGTTGTTCTCTAGCTTTGTGTGTTGTTCTCTAGCTCTGTGTGTTCTCTAGCTTTGTGTGTTGTTTTCTACCTTTGTGTGCTGTTCTCTACCTTTATGTGCTGTTCTCTACATTTGTGTGCTGTTCTTTACCTTTATGTGTTGTTCTCTACCTTTGTGTGTTGTTCTCTACCTTTGTGTGCTGTTCTTTACCGTTATGTGTTGTTCTCTACCTTTGTGTGTTGTTCTCTACCTTTGTGTGCTGTTCTTTACCGTTATGTGTTGTTCTCTACCTTTGTGTGTTGTTCTCTACCTTTGTGTGTTGTTCTCTACCTTTGTGTGCTGTTCTCTACCTTTGTGTGTTGTTCTCTACCTTTGTGTGTTGTTCTCTACCTTTGTGTGTTGTTCTCTACCTTTGTGTGTTGTTCTCTACCTTTGTGTGTTGTTCACTAGTTGTGTGTGTAGTTTTCTAGTTTTGAATGTTGTTCTCTAGCTTTGTGTGAATTGTTCTCTAGCTTTGTGTGTTTTGCTCTCTAGCTTTGTGTGCGTTGTTCTCTAGATTTAAATGTTGTTCTCTTGATTTAAGTGTTGTTCTCTAGATGCGAAATCCAATGAACTGCATCTAAAGCCTGATGTTCTAGCTAGACTGTCCAAAGTTTTTGGAATTTCTAGAATCCCACATCAGAGGGTCCACAGATCCCCACCTCAGTATGTGCAAGACCTCTACGCCTCCCTTACAGACGTAGGGGGCCTTACCAAAGCCAGCGGCCCCTACAATTCCAACGTCATCAGGAGCTTTCCAGACAAAGGTGTGTATGTTATTATTATTATTACTACCACCAGTATTACTGTATTAGTATTACTACTACTATTACAACTACTATTACTACTACTTTTACTATATTACTACTACTACTACTATTACTACTACTACTACTATTACTACTATTACTACTACTACTATTACTACTAATTCTACTACTACTATTACTACTACTACTACTACTACTACTATTACTACTAATTCTGCTACAACTACTACAACTAATACTACAACTACTACTACTACAACCACTACTATTACTACAACTACTACCACTTCCACTAATACTACTACCACTACCATTACCACTAGTACTACTACTTCTACTACTACTTCTACCACTACTGCTACTACTACTAGCACTACTACTATTACTACTATTACTACTATTACTACACATACTACCGCTACCATTATAACTATTACTAGTGCGGCTCATACATCTACCACTATTACTACAACAACTACTATTGCAACTACTACTTTTATCTACTACTGGCTACTGCTACTACTGCAGCTACTACTTCTACTAATACTACTCAACAACTACTGCAACTGCTACTTCTACTGCTATAAACACAACTATCACTGCTACTACTACTACAACTACTACTACCACTACTACTGCAACTACTACTTCTACTGCTATAAACACAACTATCACTACTACTACTACTACTACTACTACTACTACTACTACTACTACAACTACTACTGCAACTACTACTTCTACTATTGCAACAACTATTACAGCAACTACTACAGTACGTACTACTACTACTACTGCTACTATTACTAGTACAACAACAACTATTGCTACTAATACTTCTACTACAACAACTGCTACTTATGCTATCTCTACTACTAAAAAGACAGCAACTACTACCACTACTGCTGCTACTACTACTACTACTATTACTACTGCTACCTCTACTACTACAATAACAACACTTACTACTACTACTACTTCTACTACAACAACTGCTACTTATTCTATCTCTACTGCTAAAAAGACAGCAACTACTACCACTACTTGTGTTACTACTACTACTATTACTGCTGCTACCTCTACTACTACAATAACAACACTTACTACTACTACTACTGCTACTACTACTACTACTACTACTACTTCTACTACAACTGCTACTTATTCTATCTCTACTACTAAAAAGATATCAACTACTGCCACTACTGCTGTTACTACTACTACTACTACTACTACTACTACTACTACTACAACAACTACTACTACTATTACTACTGCTACCTCTACTACTACAATTAGAACACTTACTACTACTACTTCTACTACAACAACTGCTACTTATTCTGTCTCTACTACTAAAAAGACAGCAACTACTACCACTACTGCTGTTACTACTACTACTACTACTACTACTACTACTACTACTACTACTACTACTACAACAACAACTACTACTACTACTACTATTACTACTGCTACCTCTACTACTACAATTAGAACACTTACTACTACTACTTCTACTACAACAACTACTACTTATTCTGTCTCTACTAATAAAAGGACAGCAACTACTACCACTACTGCTGTTACTACTACTACTACTACTACTACTACTACTGCTACTGCTACCTCTACTACTACATTAACAATATTTACTACTACTATTATTACTGCTACAACTATAACAACTATTACTATTGCTACACCTACTACTACAACAGCATTTACTACTACTTCTACTACTGCGACTGCCACTACCATTACTGCGACAACTACTGCTGCTACCACCACTATTATTATTACTACTTATACCTGCAACATATAACGTAGATGTTGATCTAATGCTTCGAAGTAGATATAATCGGTGAACTCTTCGCTCAGATTAGTCATGTGACAGACTGCATTTATTTCTTGATTTCCCGTGTTCTACTGGAGAAGGTGTGTCTTGTCTATCTTAGATGTCTTGCAGCCGTCTATACCAATAGTCTCCACTACTGTGTAGGCTACCTTGACATCGTTAACCAGATTTTTTTTTTTTTGGCGCAAAATGTTATCAAGAGAACCCAACTGTTTAAGTTTGGTCGTGATATTCAAGTTTGCCAAGTCAATCGCAGCTTTCACTTTAGAGATTGTGCATCATCTTATCGTGCGTTGTTGGCTGCATTTATAACAGTAATTGGAATTTTATGGGCGCAGCCATTGTTGTGTGTGCTACGTCATCACAATGGCTGATTGTATATCCCTAAAACGGCCGTACGCTAATAGTGTAAGGAGGAAGGAAGTTTCGTATATGATTTTGCAGCATCGGGGTCACTCCTGGAGGTTCATGTTAGTCAGGAGGGATTCATAATTTCACAAATTCACATTGCAGGGAGATCTTACCGTCTGTTGTTTGATGTGCGACGGGGATAGTCCGATGACTAACTGTGTTTCATATGTTCAGATTTGGAGTCAGGGTGATGTCCTAGCATCATCAAACGCTATAATTTTTTTTTTTTTTATCACAATCATCATTTTCAGGAAAATGTGAACTTCCGGTCAATATGGTGAATAGGCGGCAGGAACTATTAAAGGTTATGTCTGAAAAGTGTTCCTTGTTGCAGTTTCCTCATATTCCACGCCCGGCTTGTTGCAGGAGCTACTGAGTTAAGTGCTCTGAGCACACTGTGAGCTGTGCGTTATATCTGTTTTTATAGTGTTTCGATATTCCGTATGGAAGGCCCCGGTATCACTGCAAACGAATTAAAATCCATAATTCCTCAACCGCCCGTGCCAGTGGAATCATCCGAATTACTATCTCATCTCCCAAACAAAGAAAGGTAGATGTGGCATCACAGCAGTCTCAGCACACGCCAAAAGACATAAGGCGGAACCGCACAGAAAGTGAACACAACCGCCTGTTCCCTGTTATACGATATCATCATTCATCGTAAACAGTCGGAATATTGAAACGCGATTAAAATGGATTAAATGCACAGCTCACGGTGTGCACGGCGCACTTAACTCAGTAGCTCCTGCAACAAGCAGAACTTGGAATATGAGGAAACTGCAACAAGGAACACTTTTCAGACATAGCCTTTAATGGTTCCTGGCGCCTATCTCAACGACGTTCAATTGTGTACACACGTCCATTCATGTTAAATCATTTCTTCTTCTTCTGCGATCATGGCTCATTCAGACTGTGATTCCGGACTTTCTTATGAAGACAGCAGTGTGTTTAAGGGATACGGTTGCCCCATATAGTTTCTTTTCCAGGGAGGTGGGTGTGGGCCACATTTCAAAAATAATAATAGTAGTAACAATAATATAATAATTATAATACCCATTATAATAATACATATAATAATGGTCATGTTTGTGTCCGATGCCATTTACACAGCTAGGGCTGACTATACTGAAGGGTCTACATACGTAAGTCTCTTGCTAACTTGGCACATTCTGTTAGAGGCAAATAATAATTAATAAATATTTTTATGGAGGGAAACTTCCGAAGCGATAGATCAGCGAATCATTTCAAAGGAAGAGTATGTTTACAACACTCGGAAAAAAAAATCACAACTAATCAACAACAAGAAAAAAATAGAAAGAAAAATAGACAGCCCGAAAAAGTACTCGATATTTGTCTTAATAGGAAAATTCAGATATACAATTTATTTCCTAGTTATGTTCGTAACTCTGTGCTATAGTCATGAGTATACATGCTTTGTGAAAGACATCGCCAATTATAGCTATTTTTTTACGGTAGGTTAGTTGGCCGTGTGATCTGGCGTTTATTTCTCGTGGCAAGGCTCTGTGTCGAGGAGTACGGGTTCGATCCTGCTTCGAGCTATTGTTGTTTATTTGTTTCTGTTGTTGATCATTTGTGATGTTGATGATGACTGTCGTAAACTTACCTCATCCCCTGGAACGATTCACATTCTATTACCCTGCTGCTGTCGATGTTTCACCTGATCCTATAAAAGTTATTGTTCTCTAGTTTTGAGTGTTGTAATCTAGGTGTATATGTGTGTGTTGATCTGTAGCTTTGAGTCATGTTCTCTAGCTTTGTGTGTTGTTCTCTAGCTTTGTGTGATGTTCTCTAGCTGTGTGTGTTGTTCTCTAGCTTTGTGTGTTGTTCTCTAGCTCTGTGTGTTCTCTAGCTTTGTGTGTTGTTTTCTACCTTTGTGTGCTGTTCTCTACCTTTATGTGCTGTTCTCTACATTTGTGTGCTGTTCTTTACCTTTATGTGTTGTTCTCTACCTTTGTGTGTTGTTCTCTACCTTTGTGTGCTGTTCTTTACCGTTATGTGTTGTTCTCTACCTTTGTGTGTTGTTCTCTACCTTTGTGTGCTGTTCTTTACCGTTATGTGTTGTTCTCTACCTTTGTGTGTTGTTCTCTACCTTTGTGTGTTGTTCTCTACCTTTGTGTGCTGTTCTCTACCTTTGTGTGTTGTTCTCTACCTTTGTGTGTTGTTCTCTACCTTTGTGTGTTGTTCTCTACCTTTGTGTGTTGTTCTCTACCTTTGTGTGTTGTTCACTAGTTGTGTGTGTAGTTTTCTAGTTTTGAATGTTGTTCTCTAGCTTTGTGTGAATTGTTCTCTAGCTTTGTGTGTTTTGCTCTCTAGCTTTGTGTGCGTTGTTCTCTAGATTTAAATGTTGTTCTCTTGATTTAAGTGTTGTTCTCTAGATTTAAGTGTTGTTCTCTTGATTTAAGTGTTTTTCTCTAGGTTTAAGTGTTGTTCTCTAGATTTAAGTGATGTTCGCTTGATTTAAGTGTTGTTCTCTAGGTTTAAGTGCTGTTCTCTAGATTTAAGTGTTGTTCTCTAGATTTAAGTGTTGTTCTCTAGATTTAAGTGTTGTTCTCTTGATTTAAGTTTTGTTCTCTAGGTTTAAGTGTTGTTCTCTAGATTTAAGTGATGTTCTCTAGATTTAAGAGGTGTTCTTTAACTTTAAGTGTTGTTCTCTTGCTTTGGGTGCTGTTCTTTAGTTTTAAGTGTTGTTCTTTAGCTTTGAGTGTAGTTCTCTAGCTTTAAGTGTTGTTCTCTAGCTTTGAGTGTAGTTCTCTAGCTTTATGTGTTATTCTCTAGCTTTAAGTGTTATTGTATAGATTTAAGTGTTGTTCTCTTGTTTTGGGTGCTGTTCTTTAGCTTTAAGTGTTGTTCTTTAGCTTTCAGTGTAGTTCTCTAGCTTTAAGTGTTGTTCTCTAGCTTTGAGTGTAGTTCTCTAGCTTTAAGTGTTATTCTCTAGCTTTAAGTGTTATTGTATAGATTTAAGTGTTGTTCTCTTGCTTTGGGTTCTGTTCTTTAGCTTTAAGTGTTGTTCTTTAGCTTTGAATGTAGTTCTCTAGCTTTAATTGTTGTTCTCTAGCTTTGAGTGTAGTTCTCTAGCTTTAAGTGTTGTTCTCTAGCTTTGAGTGTTGTCCTCTAGCTTTAAGTCTTGCTCGCTAGCTTTGTGTCATGTTCTCTAGCTTGATCATTGTCTTCTGCTCTTGTGTGCTACTCTCTAGCTTTGATCGTTGGCCACTGGTTGTGTGAGCTGTTCTCTAGCTTTGAGTGTTGACCTTCAGCTTCGTGTAATATGCTCTAACTTTGTGTGTTGTCCTCCAGTCTGGTGTGCTGTTCTCTAGTTTTGAGTAATTTCCTTTAGCTTTGTGCTGTCCTCTAGCTTTGTGTGTTATCCTCTAGCTTTGTGTGTTATCCTCAAGCTTTGTGTTCTGTTCTCTAGTTTTGAGTGTTTTCCTCTAGTTTTGAGTGTTTTCCTCTAGTTGTGAATGTTTTCCTCTAATTTAGAGTGTTTTCCTCTATTTTAGAGTGTTTTCCTCTATTTTTGAGTGTTCTCCTCTAGCTTTGAGTGTTTTCCTCTAGTGGTTTATTCTTGTGGTGATTCCCACAAAATAAAATGTCATGCTGAAGACGGATGTACCGAGCTGCAAGGTGCAGATATCGTTGCTTGCTATAAACTAGGGACACAATGTAACAAACGCCCATTTAATGTCATTTTAAAGGCGGAAGAGAAGATGAAGATAAAGATGAAGATGAAGATAAAGATAAAGATAAAGATGAATATGAAGATAAAGATAAAGATAAAGATGAAGATGAAGACAAAGATGAAGATAAAGATGAAGATGAAGATAAAGATAAAGATAAAGATGAATATGAAGATGAAGATAAAGATGAAGATGAAGATAAAGATGAAGATGAAGATGAAGATGAAGATAAAGATAAAGATAAAGATGAAGATGAAGATGAAGATGAAGATGAAGATAAAGATGAAGATGAATATGAATATGAAGATGAAGATAAAGATGAAGATGAATATGAAGATGAAGATGAACAGTCGTTGAATGGACTTAGAATACGAAAGGTTCACGAGCCGACGAAACAACCGGACAGTTTGTGGAGTCATGTACAACGAAAGTAATGTTATCTCTCCATGTTTGTAGATGCGTTACCACCTTCGCATGATACCCAACATGTATCCATTATCTGTATCTCTGCCATCAGGAGGGCTTTTTTTCAGGCGGAACGCGCTCTGGTTATCTTCTAGATTTTAACGGTTCCCAGATAAATATCTGATAAGTATTTATACTTTGATTGGCGAGCTCGCACTTATACAAGCAACTACTGCAATTGTCTTTATCAACTGGCATTGGCGACAAAAGTGTAATAAAGATGACATACTGCACTCTGTGTTCGAAACTCCATAGAAGCCGGTCGCATCTTTTCAAAAGTAACTTCCATCCATCTCCCTTCCTATCGTGGTCTTGTTCTAGATCCTTCTCGCGGCGCTAGATGTTGTTTATGGCTCGTAGTCGTTTTCGCCATCCATCTCTCCTCTTGGCGAAATGTTCTATCTTATCTAATGAGTCTATGCCTGTCACCTTTATTTCTCTTATAAGGGCTCTTTTCAGTGTCTCACTAGGTCTTCCTGATTGTAGCATAGAGTTACGAACATAACTCGGAAATAAATTGTATATCTGTATTTTCCTATTATCGAGGAGTACTTCTTCGGTTTCCAAGATGGTGGATCTAGTCTACGTTCTCTCGATCGCTGCAGAAAGTGCATTCGGGGTCTGATTAATTTAGGTTCTCCGTTGCACTTTTCTGCGTTAAAGTCAAAGTGATGATCAATTTATTACATCTGCGCCGATAAAGCTGTGTCGTACGCCGGCAATAATCCATTTTCGACAAATCAGGTGTTGTGAATGCGACCTTCCACCGTCTAGACTTGATCTGCGCTTTACGTCACATTGGTGCTGTTCATGGCCGCTGTTGGAATTGCTTGACGCAAGTTATTTACATGTTACTCATTAATGTTTACTGCTTCATCAGCCGCAGTTTTATCTCTTTAGGAAACTTGCACCGTGTTTTGTTCGTCGTAGGCTGCATTCACTAGAGTAATCAGGAATCTAAAGGTCGCGTCATTGTTGTGCGTGCAACATTGTTGTGTGTGCTACGTCATCGTAATGGCTCATCGTATATCCCTAGACCGGCCATACGCTAATCTTACGGTCTGTTGTTTGATGTGAGACGGGGATAATCTGACGACTAGCTGTGTATTTATATGTTCGGAATTGGAGCCAACAACGATGGCCTAACATCATCAAGTGCTATATATTTTTTTAAAAATATGACGATAATCATTTTCAGGAGGACGTGAACTTCCGGTATATGGTGGATATGCGGCAGGAACTATTGAAGGCTATGCATGAAAAGTGTTCCTGTTTGCTGTATCCTCATATTCCAAGTCCGGCTTGTTGCAGAAGCTATTGAGTTAAGTGCTCTGTGCACACCGTGAGCTGTGTGTCTCATCCGTTTTGATCATGTTTCGATATTCCAATTGTTTACGATGAATGATGGTATTGTATGACAGGGAACAGTATGCTGTGTTCACTTTCTGCGCGGTTTCACCTTATGTCTTTTGGCGTGTGCTGAGACTGCTACGATGGGGACTACAGTTACCTTTCTTTGTTTGGGAGATGAGATATTAATTCGGATGATTACGCTGACACGGGCGGCTGAGCAATTATGGATTTTAATTCGTTTGCAGGGATACCGGGGCCTTCCATAACCAAATAACCAAATAACTTCTTCGGACTGTCTATTTTTCTTTCTTTTTTGTTTTGTTGTTGTTGATTATTCTGTAACCTGATGTTTTCCATAAAAGAGTCTGTTTTGGAATTACCTTGTTCCACATACTAATGTTAAAAACAAAGATGCACCAAAATATTGATCTCGAACAAACGGTGTCACCTTTAGTAGCCCCTTCAAAGACACCGCATTCTGTGTTCGGCTAATTGAAGACATAAAGTTGAACAGCGAACCTTTTCATCATGAAGCTACAGGAATAGCTGACATTTTCAACTTTCAAGGAGTAGTCTTGAAGAAGAGGACAGACAAATGTTCAACAAATTAAAAACTCTTTCGTTTTTTAATCCTTATCTTGATAAATGGTTGTTCACCAGAGCTACAGAGCCCTGGCATGTCCCGGGCTTCTTCAATTATAGGATTGGTTGATTCTTAAAAGTTCCGGTAAACGTTTTTTTTTCCCCATTTAAAAAAAAAAACGAAAAAAAAACGACCATCGTTATTTTCCGAAATGCTATCCTTTGTTTGCACTCTGTCTCGCCATTCAACCCGGATCTAGAAGCACGAGAGTACTTGTGATGTGTTTTAATTTCTTGTGAGTACGTGACCTCTTCAACTGTTCCTCCGTTGTGACGTATGTGGAAGGATCCTGGCCAAATTACCAGATGTGGTGGGGTTTTTTTTTTGTCCTCTGGAAGTTCTACTCCCTGGGTTATCCAGCCACTGAAAATTTGTACCGTAGGTTTGTTAGTCTCATCATAGAATGTGCCGCTGGTCATTGAGAATAAAGGCGCTAACATCACTTTCCTTACACTACAGAGGTGTAGAGCTAACATCGCTTTCCTTACACTACAGAGGTGTAGAGCTAACACCACTTTCCTTACACTACAGAGGTGTAGAGCTAACACCGCTTTCCTTACACTACAGAGGTGTAGAGCTAACACCACTTTCCTTACACTACAGAGGTGTAGAGCTAGCACCGCTTTCCTTACACTACAGAGGTGTAGAGCTAACACCACTTTCCTTACACTACAGAGGTGTAGAGCTAACACCGCTTTCCTTACACTACAGAGGTGTAGAGCTAACACCGCTTTCCTTACACTACAGAGGTGTAGAGCTAACACCGCTTTCCTTACACTATAGAGGTGTAGAGCTAACACCACTTTCCTTACACTATAGAGGTGTAGAGCTAACACCACTTTCCTTACACTATAGAGGTGTAGAGCTAACACCACTTTCCTTACACTATAGAGGTGTAGAGCTAACACCGCTTTCCTTACACTACAGAGGTGTAGAGCTAACATCCCTTTCCTTACACTACAGAGGTGTAGAGGTAACATCCTTTTCCTTACACTACAGAGGTATAGAGCTAACATCACTTTCCTTACACTACAGAGGTGTAGAGCTAACACCACTTTCCTTACACTATAGAGATGTAAAGTTACCACCACTTTCCTTACACTACAGAGGTGTAGAGCTAACATCCCTTTCCTTACACTACAGAGGTGTAGAGCTAACACCACTTTCCTTACACTATAGAGATGTAGAGCTAACACCACTTTCCTTACACTATAGAGATGTAGAGCTAACACCACTTTCCTTACACTACAGAGGTGTAGCGCTAACATCCCTTTCCTTACACTACAGAGGTGTAGAGCTAACATCACTTTCCTTACACTACAGAGGTGTAGAGCTAGCACCACTTTCCTTACACTATAGAGATGTAGAGCTAACACCACTTTCCTTACACTACAGATGTGTAGAGCTAACATCCCTTTCCTTACATTACAGAGGTGTAGAGCTAACATCACTTTCCTTACACTATAGAGATGTAGAGCTAACACCACTTTCCTTACACTATAGAGATGTAGAGCTAACACCACTTTCCTTACACTACAGAGGTGTAGAGCTAACATCCCTTTCCTTACACTATAGAGATGTAAAGTTACCACCACTTTCCTTACACAACAGATGTGTAGAGCTACCGTCACCTTCCTTACACTATAGAGATGTAAAGTTACCACCACTTTCTTTACACAACAGATGTGTAGAGCTACCACCACTTTCCTTACACAACAGATGTGTAGAGCTACCACCACATTCCTTACACAACAGATGTGTATAGCTACCACCACTTTCCTTACACTACAGAGGTGTAGAGCTAACATCATTTTCCGTACACTACAGAGGTGTAGAGCTAGCACCACTGTCCTTACACTACAGAGGTGTAGAGCTAACACCGCTTTCCTTACACCACAGATGTGTAGAGCTAACACCGCTTTCCTTACACTACAGAGGTGTAGAGCTAACACCGCTTTCCTTACACCACAGATGTGTAGAGCTAACACCACTTTCCTTACACTACAGAGGTGTAGAGCTAACACCACTTTCCTTACACTACAGAGGTGTAGAGCTAACACCACTTTCCTTACACTACAGAGGTGTAGAGCTAGCACCACTGTCCTTACACTACAGAGGTGTAGAGCTAACACCACTTTCCTTACACCACAGATGTGTAGAGCTAACACCACTTTCCTTACACCACAGATGTGTATAGCTAACACCGTTCTCCTCAACCTACAGAGGTGTAGAGCTAACATAACTTTCCTTACATTACAGAGGTGTAGAGCTAACATCACTTTCCTTACATTACAGAGGTGTAGAGCTAACATCACTTTCCTTACATTACAGAGGTGTAGAGCTAACATCACTTTCCTTACATTACAGAGGTGTAGAGCTAACATCATTTTCCTTACATTACAGAGGTGTAGAGGTAACATCCTTTTCCTTACACTACAGAGGTATAGAGCTAACATCACTTTCCTTACACTACAGAGGTGTAGAGCTAACACCACTTTCCTTACACTATAGAGATGTAAAGTTACCACCACTTTCCTTACACTACAGAGGTGTAGAGCTAACATCCCTTTCCTTACACTACAGAGGTGTAGAGCTAACACCACTTTCCTTACACTATAGAGATGTAGAGCTAACACCACTTTCCTTACACTACAGAGGTGTAGCGCTAACATCCCTTTCCTTACACTACAGAGGTGTAGAGCTAACATCACTTTCCTTACACTACAGAGGTGTAGAGCTAGCACCACTTTCCTTACACTATAGAGATGTAGAGCTAACACCACTTTCCTTACACTACAGAGGTGTAGAGCTAACATCCCTTTCCTTACACTACAGAGGTGTAGAGCTAACACCACTTTCCTTACACTATAGAGATGTAGAGCTAACACCACTTTCCTTACACTATAGAGATGTAGAGCTAACACCACCTTCCTTACACTACAGAGGTGTAGAGCTAACATCCCTTTCCTTACACTATAGAGATGTAAAGTTACCACCACTTTCCTTACACAACAGATGTGTAGAGCTACCGTCACCTTCCTTACACTATAGAGATGTAAAGTTACCACCACTTTCTTTACACAACAGATGTGTAGAGCTACCACCACTTTCCCTACACAACAGATGTGTAGAGCTACCACCACATTCCTTACACAACAGATGTGTATAGCTACCACCACTTTCCTTACACTACAGAGGTGTAGAGCTAACATCATTTTCCTTACACTACAGAGGTGTAGAGCTAACATCACTTTCCTTACATTACAGAGGTGTAGAGCTAACGTCCCTTTCCTTACACTACAGAGGTATAGAGCTAACATCACTTTCCTTACATTACAGAGGTATAGAGCTAACATCACGTTTCTTACACTACAGATGTGTAGAGCTAACATCACTTTTCTTACACTACAAAGGTATAGAGCTACCACCGCTTTCCTTACACAACAGATGTGTAGAGCTACCACCACTTTCCTTACACAACAGATGTGTAGAGCTACCACCACTATCCTTACACAACAGATGTGTAGAGCTACTACCACTTTCCTTACACAACAGATGTGTAGAGCTACCACCACTTTCCTTACACAACAGATGTGTAGAGCTACCACCGCTTTCCTTACACAACAGATGTGTAGAGCTACCACCGCTTTCCTTACACAACAGATGTGTAGAGCTACCACCGCTTTCCTTACACAACAGATGTGTAGAGCTACCACCACTTTCCCTACACAACAGATGTGTAGAGCTACCACCACTTTCCTTACACAACAGATGTGTAGAGCTACCCCCACTTTCCTTACACAACAGATGTGTAGAGCTACCACCACATTCTTTACTCTACAGAGGTGTTAAGCAGCGTAGTCCAAGCCATGGCTGGCGAGCCTCTCCGATGATCTCCTCTAAAAGAAGATAAATCAAAAGTGTAATTTTAAAATTGTTGGTATTGGGAAAGCCACCAACGGCGTTTCTGCGGGTTCCATATTTCCCCTATGTAAAATACAACAATAAAATTCACCGCCCTTCCTTCTTCAATGAAAACACCGAGGGGCAAAAACGTCAAACGTGCAAGAAAATAATGGTAGAGCAAATTGAAGAAAATCACAAAAAGAACATACCAACAAAACACGCTGAATTTGTGTAACAATGTGGCCCCTGCTTCATGAAATGTAACAGATGATAATACCTTCGAATAGACCGGAGATGCCAATGGCTTTACCACCACTTCCTCGAGAAGATCGGCCTTTAGATGTGTCCACTTATATTATTGTCGTGGCTGAGGAAACCCTTCCCTTCTTATTTCGCTAGAAATGTTACCAGATCTTGATGCTTCCATCTCATCATCATCATCATCATCATCATCATCATCATCATCATCATCATCATCATCATCATCATCATCATCATCATCATCATCATCATCATCATCATCATCATCATCATCATCATCATCATCATCATCATCATCATCATCATCAAGTACCGTTCCTGCTGGAGTAGGTGATTATGTCTCTCCACAACTTCTATCTCGACAGTTATTTATCATTGCTGTTGTTGACCTTCTTCCAAGCTATTTCCTTAAGCTGTCTGGTATCTTTTTTTTTTTTTGTTTCCCTCTATCTCTTCGTCCCTCAATTTTCCCAGTTGTTACAATATATTTCAGCTGTTCCCTTCTCATTACATGGCCAAAAAATGATGATTGTTTTTCACTAATATTAGATATATAGCTCTATTTTTGCTTTAGCCTCTTTCAGAACGTTTTCATTACTCTTCTTAGCTACCTTTCGTTAACATTCTCCTGGAGTCTGTCTGTCTGTCTGTCTGTCTGTCTGTCTGTCTGTCTGTCTGTCTGTCTGTCTGTCTGTCTGTCTATCCGTCCGTCCATCCATCCGTCCATCCGTCCATCCGTCCATCCGTCCATCCATCCATCCATCCATCCATCCATCCATCCATCCATCTATCTATCTATCTATCTATCTATCTATCTATCTATCTATCTATCTATCTATCTATCTATCTATCTATCTATCTATCTATCTATCTATCTATCTATCTATCTATCTATCTATCTATCTATCTATCTATCTATCTATCTATCTATCTATCTATCTATCTATCTATCTATCTATCTATCTATCTATCTATCTATCTATCTATCTATCTATCTATCTATCTATCTATCTATCTATCTATCTATCTTCAGTCACTCTTTAAGACTGCAAAGCTACCAATTATTTAATATTATTTTCCCATATCATTCTCTGCGAACATCTCCTCGCTCCTCCAAACTTTCTTGCAGAATTGTCTTTGCCAGGCAGGACAATCGATGTATACCATTTCATTCTGCACTTCTTCACAATGGTCAAACTATCATCCTGCATTCCGTTTGCTTGTTTCATCTATTTGCGAGCAGTTTCATTTGTGATACGATTTAAACAAGAGATGCAAAACAATCGTGCGATAATATTTCAACTCCACATCTTGTGTCTTCTTGTGAGTCTCTGCTTTAAGGAATTCATACTTACAACAAGCCATGATGTTTCCGAGACCTTTGAAAGAAATAAGTGCTATTTTCTTAACAAGATTTTTTTCGAAGAATTAATGGTAGGGTAGGATGTAGTAAAAAAAAAGTAAAGTGCCCCCGTCACGCCAAGTGGCGTATAGAGAATATGGTGTTAATGACCACCTCGGTAGCCTAGTTGGGAATTCCACCCTACTTGACTACCGACGTTCGGACAACCCGTGTTCGATTCCCGCTGGGAGCAGTGTGAGTTGTACTCGTGGTTGGGGAAAAAAAAAATACCCCCACGGTCGACCCAGCCGTTGGCAGAAATGGGTACCAGGGTATTACCCTGGGAAGGTGAGGAATGTCGCTTCGCATCTGAGTTTCGATGCTTGAGGCGACACTATACAGAAATATCTGAACATTTCTGGACAGGCGGCTGAGCACTTATGGGTGTAAACTCGCGAGCTAAGACGCCGGCTCAAGTCTCATACTTTACCTTACATTTTACAGACCTTCAGCATATAATTTTTGGGGTAATGTGGTCGGTATTACGCTCGTGCTGATTTACTGCCCCAGAAAAAAATCCGGTACCCATTAAAGGCTGAGTGAACCCGGAAGCCGTCGCTCGGAATCAAACCCAACCTCTTGTCCTTTGTAGTCCACTAACCACTGAGCTATCACTGCTCCGGTAGGATGTAGTACTTCTTTTATTTTCGGCTTAGTTCTATGTCGTTACTTTAACACTACAGTACCATTATGAGAGAGTAGCGTAGGGGTTAGTGGAAGCTTTTGTTGATTGACTAAGTCATCTAGCAGACGAGTATAATTTAAATAAAAGAATATATATCTTGTCGTTGATTGGAGGTGGTATTAACAGCGAGGAGGGGCCCAGTGTTGAAATCATTAACATTCCACTGTGAAGCGGATGGAAGGTGGCGGTGCATGTCAGACCGGGTTGAAAGCGTTTATGAACTCTCTGCTCTCGCTAGGATCGGTAAACAAGAGCTATCCAGATCCTACTCCACCTCCTCGCTGTGCATCTAGAAACAGACTAGCCAGTCTGGCCACGTGAGTAGGGATCGAGAGGAAAGGCAATCCGGTACTCTAAAGCACAATGCAGAAGTTGGATGCGTTGGGCCGAAAGGCGCAAATATAACAAACAGCTGTAAACCACGATACAAAGCATCAACGCCTACTATACATCATTTTAAGGGCGGCCGATGAAGGGTTTTTTCCGGTATTTATCGGGTGAGCGGAAAAGAGAAAGAAAGAAGGACAGAAAGAGAGAGAGGGAAAGAGGAAGAGAGAGAGAGAAAGAGAGAGAAAGAGAGAGAAAGAAAGAGAGAGAGAAAGAAAAAGAGAGAGAGAAAGAGAGAGAGAGAAAGAGAGAGAGAGAGAGAGAGAGAGAGAAAGAGAGGTAAAGAGAGAGAGAAAAGAGAGAGAGAATACTTCACAGCATACCTCCACTCACCTCCCTCTTTACGACATGATATAGTTGATACATGGTATATCCTCTCCCTTTTGTGTGTTTTTTTAAAATTGTTTTATAAACAAAATCTTAACAGAGATTGACAGCGGATGCTGCAAAACAAACCAGGTGTTTGGACATTTGGCTCCAATGTGAAAGAACAAACGTGTAAGATCAGACACAAAGAGAACACTGTATAACACATTGCTCTCCTAAACACGCTGCTACCGGCGCCTGAGGTGAAGATTAGGAGTCTGAGAAGATCAAACAAATAAAATAAAAGGAAAATCCATTTTGATCAGAAATATGACTGTGACAAGATGAGACAAAAGTAAGAAATGTCGACATGTGGTAAATAGGTGGGGTTACGCCGCCCCCCCCCCCCCCCCACCTTCGTATTGGATTAACAAACAGAGGTCATATGGTCTTGAAACGTCACACAAGCATTACCGTACAGAATCTCCCAGCATGTTTTAACACTTTCAAAATCAACCTAAAACGGGAAAACGCTTGCTTAGAAGACAATAGTAAAGTAAAGTACCCCCGTCACGCCAAGTGGCATATAGGGAAATATGGTGTTAGTGACCCTATATTTTACAGACCTTCAGCACATGATTTTGGGGTAATGTGGTCAGTATTACGCCCGTGCTGCTTTACTTTCCCAGAAAAAAAAATCCGGTACCCATTTAAGGCTGGGTGAACCCGGAAGCCGTCGGTTGGGTTCGAACCCTACCCCTTGTCCGTGGTAGTCCAGTTCACTAACCACTGAGCTATCGCGGCTCCCTTAGAAGACAATGGATCAATTAAATGACAGAAATTAGAAGCAAGCACTTTACATGAAACACTGCAGAACTTTGACATCAATTCATCTTGTCATCGACGCTGAGAGGCAACAGAGGGAATGAAAGTAAAAGGAAAGGAAGTATTTTCTAGTTGATGGTCTTTCGGTGAGCCGACGATTCCATATTCACAGATAAATTAAAAGAAAACATCTTTTTTCTTCTACTTCTATCCTTCCTCCATTGCCGTTGGCGTCGAGGGGAGATACAATCTGCGATTCTTTGCTCTTCTATTGGCCTTTTCTGGTGTTATCCCTCCTAGTGACTCTAGTATTCCTTTTAGCCATCTCTTTCTCGGTCTTCCTCTTAATCTGGCGTTTTCGTAGCGTTTGTTTATGGCTCTTTGGGTCATTGTTAGTTCTTTTTGTCTTGTTATGTGGCCGAACTAATTTATCTGTCTTTAATTTTTTTTAAAAAAAACGTCTTTAATTCGTATAATTATGTTTAATAATCCGTAATATGCGTATAATATGTATATATATATATATATATATAATATATATATTATAATAATAAATGTGTATAATATATAGTGGGTCTTTGACCCACGATGAAGGCTTAATAAGCGGAAATGTGTTTTAATTGCCATGTCATTTATATGTAAGCTAAGGTTGTGGAAAAACACCCAGACAGAATCCACAGGTAGGTTGGGCCCAACAACCCTGGTCGGCATCCGTCCTACGAGTAGGAAAACTACGTCAAACCAAGATCCGGCCTGCCGAAGACGGAGTGTGTCAGCAATGGCGCATGTTTAGGGGAAAAATAAGGGCACTCGCATGGTCGGTATTGGTATGCGACCAGCTTATTGTTTGTCCTGATGTTGGTGGTACTCCTCCATCTTTAAACACGTCACAGTCAAGTTCGAATAATTACAAGACTTCAACCCTGAATAAGAGGAAGGTGTAAAGCTGCAACAAAGACTTCTATTTTGTTATAATCCCGAAAAAAACGTTTTTAATGTCCCATACAAAGTTGCAGACACATCTAGATGACATGGACATACGACTAACATGTCATTTATACTGGGAGCAAACAGCATTAATAAAATATAACAAAGAGAACTTAACACCCATTGATATAAAAAAGAGGAGTAAGACAGGGAGGGATGCATCCTATCACCAAGCTTGTTCAATCTATGCACTGAGCAAATCTGTAAAAACATCACAGAGATGCCAGGTCTAAACATTAATGTGAAGATAATCAATAATCTAAGATATGCTGATGATACTGTACTACTAGCAGAAAATCTTGAAGATCTACAACAATTACTTAATGAAATAAACATGACAAGCAAAAAAACATGGATTATATATGAATATCAAAAAAGACTAAAACTATGATCATTAACAAAGAAAATACTCAAAACCTGCAAGTGTGTATCAAAATAGAAGGAATAGACCTGGAGACAGTTCAGCGCTACAACTACCTTGGACATACTATAACCAGTGATAGAAAGTGTACAGATGAAATAAACAAAAGAATAGGAATGGCGAAAAGTAATTTAAGTGCAATGAAAAATATACTAACATCAAGATAACACCAGGAAAAAACAAAAAATAGTTATATCTTTCTCAACATTTCTATATGGTGCAGAAACATGGACATACACAAGAAAACATAACAGAAAATTGAAGTCTTTGAAATGTGGATTTATATAAGAATAGGAAGAACTGGATGGAAAGAAAAGGAAACAAACAATGAAGTCTTAAAAGAACTAAAAATGAAGAGAGAACTATTAAACACGATTCAAACAAAACACATGAGTTTTGTGAGGCATGTTAATAAAAGACACAACAGCCTACTAAAAGTAATCTTGGAAGGGAAAATACAGGGTAACAGAGGCAGGGGCAGACCAAGAATAACATGGACGAGTAACATCAATAGATGGACAAGTCAACCTATGACAACCTGCACTATCAAAGCAAGAGACAGAGTGGAATGGCGATCCATTGTAGCCAACCTTCGATGCGGATACATCACTCAACGATGATGAAAGTCGCAGATAACCCAAGCATAAGTCCACCCCGCCCTTTTCTCAAAATCGTCCCGTTCTTCGAACATTATCTAGCCACATCTACTATGCACGGGTGTAGATCTACTCCCTGGCACCCCTCCAACCAACATCGCTATCAAACAACCAGAAGTAAAGATCTGTTTCTCCCACTTGTTTATTGTGGTATAGAAAGGTAAGCGGGAAGAAAATAGCCAGCGTTTAACTATGCCAATCACTAAGTGGCCAGGTGCGCTGGTGGTGGCATGGCGTAAACAGTTCATCAAGATCCTATTCCACCTCACCGCTGTGCCTCTATCAGTTGCCTATTTTAGTTCATTTTTGCATTTGTGCATTTCCATGAAGATAAAGTACACATATGTAAAGTAAAGAGCCCCCGTCACGTCCAGAGGCGTATAGGGAATGTGGTCGGCAATGCGCCCGTGCCGCTTTACTTATCCAGAAAAAAAATCCGGTACCCATTTAAGGCTGGGTGAACCCGGAAGCCGTCGGTTGGGATCGAACCCTACCTCTTGTCCTTTGTAGTCCAGTTCACTAACCACTGAGCTATCGCGGCTCCTATAAAGTACACATACTTCTTCTAAACATTCAGTTTGATTAGTAGCTGTATCTCAAAATGTAAAAAAAAAAACTACGTGAGTTTAAAAATTGAATGTTGCTTCCCCGGAACTCTGATATCTGCCCTTGTCTTTGATCGTTTTGATACAAGTATTAACTGCTAAAATATTATTCATGCACATTCACTATTGCTAGAAATGTTACCTTTTTTATGTGGTGTCACAAAGTGGAACCACTTCCATAAAATATCATTTTTAAGAATGAGCAGAATGTACGTTTAAAAGACAAAAGGTACAGGAGAAAGGAGACGAGACCAGGCACCACAAATACATCTTGTCCGTTTTGCAGATAGATCTGTCTTTCCAATACTGGCAGATTCAACCACGAGAGAAGCTGTGCAGCAAAGCAGCATCCAGCATAAGTAAAGTAAAGTACCCCCGTCACGCCAAGTAGCGTATAGTGAATATGGTGTTAGTGACCATAAATTTTACAGACCTTCAGCTCATTATTTTTGGGGGAATGGGCTCGGTATTGCGCCCGCTTTACTTTCCCTTTAAAAAATCCGGTACCCATTTAAGGCTGCGTGAACCCGAAGGCCGTCGGTTGGGATCAAACCCTACCCCTCGTACTTTGTAGTCCAGTTCACTAACCACTGAGCTGTCGCGGCTCCCTAGCATCCAACATAAGATACTAATATTTTTACCATACATACACTGATTATGATTGCTTGCTACCTACCAACCGTCTGTCAAGACGCCAAAGGGCATATTAACATGTATACAGTAAAGTCTCCATTATGCGGTACTCAATAATCCGGAATTCTCAATTTAACGGACTTTTTTTTTTTTTAATTATTATAGGGAGAAAGCTTGAATCATGTTTTGTTCAGTTAAATTAAATGCCTTTATCCGGAAATCGAAAACGCTACAACACGGTTTGTGCGCTGCGCTTACTTCTACAGGCTCTATCATTACACAATATTGCGTTTACAATAGTGTATTTACAGTAATATACTTCAAATAGGAGCGAACATATTTTATTCAATCCAGACATTGTGTCTCCAAATATTCCAAGTAAAAGCGACAGACAGTCTATATCTTCACTTTTTCCCCCGACTAAATGTTTTTGTCGGGAAATCTTAGTCGTGCCAAAAACACTTATCTACATGATTTTACAAATTTGCTTAATTTTCTCATAGCCTGCTTTAGATCTAAAGTTGGTCATGAATTTGTCAAAAATATGGCGTTTGACAGTCTGACCGAACATTAGAAGCAGACGTATTGTTTGTGAAAATTGAAGAGCCCATAACTTTGATGATTATAAATCAAAGGTTGAGCAGCCGGCGTGCAGTGACATAGAGATGGTGAGAAGAAAGGGGGAGGGGTTCAAAAATTACCGACTGGAAATTCAAAAAGAGTAAGATACAGAGTTTGACGTTAGTTTGTCTCAGACATTTGTGCAAGCTGAAATTCGTTCCATCAGTATAAATTATACATGATATGCTATAAACGCATGTGTGCATACTTTTTAACGGAATACATTTTTGTGTTAAATAATGGCCTCTGCGAGTGCAAACCACACCTCAATTTCCCGCAAAGGTAAGCGCAAGCGAACTGTATTGACACTGAACCAGAAGATTGAAATCGCTAGTAGACTTGAAAAAGGCGTTAATCGCAACGTTTTGATGACTGAATTTGGCATAGCCTCTTCAACATTATATGACATACGAAATCAAAAAGATGAGTTGTTTAAGTTTGCGTCGGAGTCTGAAAGCAGCAACAATATACACCAGAGACGAAGTATGAAACGGCCAAAATTTGAAAAACTCGACGACGTCCTTTATGTGTGGTTTTTAGAAAGAAGAAGAAAAGGAATGCCAATATCAGGACCCATGTTGATAGAGAAAGCTAGTGAATGTCACACGAATTTAAATATTTCTGAGCATTGCAATTTTTCAATCATGTTTTTTCATAAATTTTGAGTTTGGTTTTCTTACTCTCGATTATCCAGAAAAATTCAATTATCCAGAATGGGTTCTTCCCCGAGCATTCCGGATAATCGAGACTTTACTGTACTATATTCAATACCGTCTTGAAGTATGTATTCAGTTGTCTGTGGCCCCTATCTACATGTGCATAAGGCTGGGGTACTATAATAAACTTGAATTTTGTATACATGTGATGTGGCCTGTTCTGGGGCGTGTAACGATAACTTGTTCGCATCTATTTATATTTTGGTAGACGTCTTGATTGGAATGTTGGTGTCTTCTGATTGTGTTTTATGTGTTATATAAATTTGAATAAAATTATCACGTGACAACGAGACTACCAGTACGTGACTGTTGAATTATTGTTGTGAGTGACGTCAGTATGGGTGTCATTGGCGTAGTGGCACCGTGGTAGTGTAGCGATGAAAGTGAGCGAGGTTTCGGTCGCTGTTTGGCGCTATCCAATCCACCCAGACATGAGCTGGGGAAGGTAAATAACCGCGAAGGAAAACACTGGCAACCTCATCCGCCACGTCACTCCCTGTTACGTACAAGGAATACAATGTTAGTATCAATATTTGTGTTTACCATCGACACATTTTAAGGAAGTGTGTGGTCAGTATCAAACAAGAAGCAGACAGATTCATAGAAAAAGAGAATATACTGCGAAAGAAAAGTAAGTAAGTAAAGTAAAGTACCCCGTCACGCCAAGTGGCGTATAGGGAAATAGTGACCCTATATTTTACAGACCTTCAGCACATGATTTTTGGGGTAATGTGGTCAGTATTACGCCCGTGCTGCTTTACTTTCCCAGACAAAAATCCGGTACCCATTTAAGGCTGGGTGAACTCGGAAGCCGTCGGTTGGGTTCGAACCCTACCCCTTGTCCGTGGTAGTCCAGTTCACTAACCACTGAGCTATCGCGGCTCCCTGAAAGAAAAGAAAAGAAAAAATAACATTTCTAGGGGCGCTGAAAAATCCATAGTCAACTGTGACTGACGGAGGCTGCTATGCTATGGCCAGTTTTACGCACGCACTGTGATTATTTTTTCGAGAACAAAAACGGTATCTGCTTAATGCTGAATGAGTCCTGAAGATCGGAATCGAACTCTACCTCGTTATGTCAGTGCATCTGTTCACTAACTACTGATCTACTAAACTTCCAGTCGAGGATATGGCAATACAACTAAAATAGCAGCACTAAACAGCTGTGCTCTGAAGAAAAAATATAATTACCGGGATGTTCATGTTTTTTTTTTCTTTTCTTCTTTAAGATACACCCCCGCGTGGTGTTACTGGAATGTTAACATTTTGTACATGAAGTGTTAAAGACCCCGTCATGTTCTTCACACTTTTGCTTGCAAGGAAAACATAACTCTGGGATTTTAAAAACATGCAGACAGATTTATCTTCCGTCATTGATTCGACAGCTGCTCGCGCTGTCCTCGTTATGAATGTATCACGAGTGGGTGGACGAGTCTGATGTAGATAGACACACATTACCATGGAGGCAGAAGGTAGCGTCAGCCATTCACAGGCAGCTATTTCTGTCTTCTCGGCGTGGGAAGTTCTTTAATAGACGTTCACTGTTAATTATCGACATTGATGAATTGAGTCGAGCCAGAAGCCGAATTACGTCATTAAGCCGGAATCAACCAATCATTGGTCGAATTCAAAGTATTTTGTAGCCAGTTACGTCACGTAGTGTAACATCCCTTCCATTTTATTAAAACTTTGACTTTGACTCAAAGATCGTGCTCGTTCTCCAGACAAAGGTGGATGCAGGTTCGAATCTCGGAAGGGTGTTAAAGTTTGGGATTTGTTTCTTCTTCTTTCCTTCCTTGTTTGCCTTTCAGCGTCGCGGGGAGACACAATTTTCGGCCTTTTACTCTTCTGATCGCTTCTGCTACTGTTATGTTTCCTAGTGCTTCTAATATTCCGTCGATCCATCTTTTTTCGGTGTCGATCCTTGGGTCTGGTGTTCTCTCAACGTTTATTGAAGGCTCGTTGTGTTATATCTTTATCGTTGAGAGGAAGAGAGTTTGGTGGGGGGGGGGGGGGGGGGGGGGGAGTGGGCGCGTATTGTAATACAAACTTTGCATGAACATCTCAGGTCGTCTGCACTTGAATATTCTCCATCCCCTCCCATCAGACCCCAAAATAAAAATGAAATAAATGCAGTAACGATAGACCGGAATTTTTTTCCCCTTCTTTAAAAAAAAATAATAATTTAGCAAATTTTGTTAGAAATTTTTCTTTTTTCTTTCTTTCTTCACATCCTCTGGTACCCGTTCAGGTGTCGAGGAAGATACAAAGTTCTGTCGCTCGCTCTTTCGCAGATTCTCTCATTATCAATTGATGTTGTAACGTTTCTTTAATTTGTCTGTCCGTCTTACTCTGGGTCTGCCTCTTTCTCTTCTGTCTTCTCCTCTTTTAATATGTTGTTCTTTGTATGGTAAGGAATCACGTGGTATTCTTTCTAGATCAGCAAACCAGTTTGTTTTCAAATCTCAAAAGGATGAACAAGTTTGCGTTTTTCTCGTTGAGAGAAGGGGATAGTAACAGCTTTGCCTGAACATCTCTGGGCGACTGCACTTGCATATTCACTAGATCTCCCCACGCCCTTCCCTCAGACCCCAAAAGTGAGATAAATGCAGTAACGATCATCATCATCATCATTGATTGCCGTCTTTGCATCGAAGGTTTGCTACCATGTAGCGTCATTCTGCTTTATCTATTGCTTTGATGGTGTAGGTTGTCATAGGCTGAATTGTCCATCTTGTGATGTTACTCGTCCATATTAGTCTTGATCTGACTTTTCTTTTTTACCTATTTTCCCTTCTTTTAACATGCCCCACAAATCTTATTTGTCTTGTTTGAATTGTGTTTAGTAGTTATCTTTACATTTTTAGTTGTTTTAAGACTTCATCGTTTGTTTTCTTTTCCTTCCATCCAATTCTATATATTCTTCTATATATCCACATTTCAAAGGCTTCAATTTTCTGTTTTGTTTTCTTGTCTAATGTCCGCGTCTCAACACCATGCAGCAATGTTGAGAAGATATAAAACTGCGCTATTCTTAGTTTTAACCCTGGTGTTATTTGTTTTGATAGTCTCATAGCAGTAACGAAAGACAGTTTTTTTCCTCTTTTAAAACAATAATAATCATAATTTAGCCAATTTTTAGAAACATTTTTTTTAAATTTTCTTTGGCGTTCGAAATGGAGGGAAATTGGAAGGAAAAATCTTTATATTTTTTAATCAATATTTTTATCTTACTATTTTAATCTTATATTTTAGCTTTTACCTTTGAGTTTTTGCAGTTTTTGTTTGTGTGCATTGTCTACGACCCAGCGGAGGGCAGCTTTACACCGCAACGTTAAAACGTTTTGTGTCTTTCTATTAGCGCCGTATTGCTGTAACCATACAATTTTCAGTTCGTTTTCTTTTCTCTGCTATATAAAATTTATACAGAACTTTGAACTATATGACATAAGCAGTTCATAATTTTTAATTCTGGTCTTTCTGATTAAAACATCAAGAGGTACGTTCACGAACGCTTCATCTTGACAGTTTGTCGTGACGTCACATGAATGTAATAAAGGTATATACAGAATGTATTAACAGTGTCGCTGGACATTATTTAGTTCCCATCTATCTTCTAGTGTTGTCTGGACATTATTTAGTTCCCATCTATCTTCTAGTATTGTCTGGACATTATTTAGTTGCCATCTATTTTCTAGTGTTGTCTGGACATTGTTTAGTTGCCATCCATCTTCTAGTATGGTCTAGACATTGTTTAGTTGCCGTCTATCTTCTAGTATGGTCTGGACATTGATTAGTTGCTAAGTTTATTCTAGTGTCGTTTGGACATTGTGTAGTTACCATCTATCTTCTAGTATGGTCTGGGCATTGTTTAGTTACCATCTATCTTCTTGTATGGTGTGGACATTGTTTAGATACCATCTATCTTCAAGTATGGTCTGGACATTGTTTAGTTACCATCTATCTTCTAGTATGGTCTGGTCAATGTTTAGTTACCATCTATCTTCTAGTATGATCTGGACATTGTTTAGTTGCCGTCTATCTTCTAGTGTGGTCTGGACATTGTTTAGTTACCATCTATCTTCAAGTATGGTCTGGACATTGTTTAGTTACCATCTATCTTCTACTATGATCTGGGCATTGTTTAGTTGCCGTCTATCTTCTAGTATGGTGTGGCCATTGTTTAGTTACCATCTATCTTCTTGTATGGTGTGGACATTGTTTAGTTACCATCTATCTTCAAGTATGGTCTTGACATTGTTTAGTTACCATCTATCTTCTAGTATGGTCTGGTCAATGTTTAGTTACCATCTATCTTCTAGTATGATCTGGACATTGTTTAGTTACCATCTATCTTCTAGTATCGTCTGGACATTGTTTAGTTGCCGTCTATCTTCTAGTATGGTCTGGACATTGTTTAGTTACCATCTATCTTCAAGTATGGTCTGGACATTGTTTAGTTACCATCTATCTTCTAGTATGGTCTGGACATTGTTTAGTTGCCGTCTATCTTCTAGTATGGTGTGGACATTGTTTAGTTACCATATATCTTCTGGTATGATCTGGACATTGTTTAGTTACCGTCTATCTTCTAGTATGGTCTGGACATTGTTTAGTTACCATCTATCTTCAAGTATGGTCTGGTCAATGTTTAGTTACCATCTATCTTCTAGTATGATCTGGACATTGTTTAGTTGCCGCCTATCTTCAAGTATGGTCTGGACATTGTTTAGTTACCATCTATCTTCTAGTATGATCTGGACATTGTTTAGTTACCGTCTATCTTCTAGTATGGTCTGGACATTGTTTAGTTACCATCTATCTTCAAGTATGGTCTGGTCATTGTTTAGTTGCCATCTATCTTCTAGTATGGTCTGGTCATTGTTTAGTTGCCATCTATCTTCTAGTATGGTATGGTCATTGTTTAGTTACCATCTATCTTCTAGTATGGTCTGGTCATTGTTTAGTTGCCATCTATCTTCTAGTATGGTCTGGTCATTGTTTAGTTGACATCTATTTTCTAGTATGGTCTGGTCATTGTTTAGTTACCATCTATCTTCTAGTATGGTCTGGTCATTGTTTAGTTACCATCTATCTTCTAGTATGGTGTGGACATTGTTTAGTTACCATCTGTCTTCTAGTATGGTCTGGTCAATGTTTAGTTACCATCTGTCTTCTTGTATGGTCTGGACATTGTTTAGTTGCCGTCTATCTTCTAGTATGGTCTGGACATTGTTTAGTTACCATCTATCTTCTAGTATGGTCTGGACATTGTTTAGTTGCCATCTATCTTCTAGTATTGTCTGGACATTGTTTAGTTACCATCTATCTTCTAGTATGGTCTGGTCATTGTTTAGTTGCCATCTATCTTCTAGTATGGTCTGGACATTGTTTAGTTGCCATCTATTTACTAGTATGGTCTGGTCAATGTTTAGTTACCATCTGTCTTCTAGTATGGTCTGGACTTGGTTTAGTTACACTCCATCGTCTAGTATGGTCTGGGCATTGTTTAGTTGCCATCTATCTTCTAGTATCGTCTGGACATTGTTTAGTTACCATCTATCTTCTAGTATGGTCTGGACATTGTTTAGTTACCATCTATCTTCTAGTATGTCTGGACATTGTTTAGTTACCATCTATCTTCTAGTATCGTCTGGACATTGTTTAGTTACCATCTATCTTCTAGTATCGTCTGGACATTGTTTAGTTACCATCTATCTTCTAGTATGGTCTGGACATTGTTTAGTTACCGTCTATCTTCTAGTATGGTCTGGACATTGTTTAGTTACCGTCTATCTTCTAGTATGGTCTGGACATTGTTTAGTTACCGTCTATCTTCTAGTATGGTCTGGACATTGTTTAGTTACCGTCTATCTTCTAGTATGGTCTGGACATTGTTTAGTTACCATCTATCTTCTAGTATGGTCTGGACATTGTTTAGTTACCGTCTATCTTCTAGTATGGTCTGGACATTGTTTAGTTACCGTCTATCTTCTAGTATGGTCTGGACATTGTTTAGTTGCCGTCTATCTTCTAGTATGGTCTGGACATTGTTTAGTTGCCGTCTATCTTCTAGTATGGTCTGGACATTGTTTAGTTGCCGTCTATCTTCTAGTATGGTCTGGACATTGTTTAGTTGCGGTCTATCTTCTAGTATGGTCTGGACATTGTTTAGTTGCCGTCTATCTTCTAGTATGGTCTGGACATTGTTTAGTTACCATCTATCTTCTAGTATGGTCTGGACATTGTTTAGTTGCCGTCTATCTTCTAGTATTTTCTGAACATTGTTTAGTTGCTAAGTTTATTCTAGTGTCGTTTGGACATTGTTTAGTTACTATCTATCTTCTAGTATGGTCTGGACATTGTTTAGTTACCATCTATCTTCTAGTATGGTCTGAACATTGTTTAGTTGCCGTCTATCTTCTAGTATGGTCTGAACATTGTTTAGTTGCTAAGTTTATTCTAGTGTCGTTTGGACATTGTTTAGTTACTATCTATCTTCTAGTATGGTCTGGACATTGTTTAGTTACCATCTATCTTTTAGTATGGTCTGGACATTGTTTAGTTGCCGTCTATCTTCTAGTATGGTCTGAACATTGTTTAGTTGCCGTCTATCTTCTAGTATGGTCTGAACATTGTTTAGTTGCTAAGTTTATTCTAGTGTCGTTTGGACATTGTTTAGTTACTATCTATCTTCTAGTATGGTCTGGACATTGTTTAGTTGCCGTCTATCTTCTAGTATGGTCTGAACATTGTTTAGTTGCCGTCTATCTTCTAGTATGGTCTGAACATTGTTTAGTTGCTAAGTTTATTCTAGTGTCGTTTGGACATTGTTTAGTTACTATCTATCTTCTAGTATCGTCTGGACATTGATTAGTTACCATCTATCTTCTAGTGTCGTCTGGACATTGATTAGTTGCCATCTATCTTCTAGTGTCGTCTGGACATTGATTAGTTGCCATCTATCTTCTAGTGTCGTCTGGACATTGATTAGTTGCCATATATCTTCTAGTGTCGTCTGGACATTGATTAGTTACCATCTATCTTCTAGTATCGTCTGGACATTGATTAGTTGCCATCTATCTTCTAGCATCGTCTGGACATTGATTAGTTGCTATCTATATTATCTAGTGTCGTCTGGACATTGTTTAGTTGCCATCTATCTTCTAGTGTCGTCTGGACATTGATTCTTTCCATCTATCTTCTAGTGTCGTCTGGACATTGATTAGTTACCATCTATCTTCTAGTATCGTCTGGACAACGCCAGGGTAAGTCCATAAATCGTGTCTGGAAGGAAAAAAAATATATCGTCAAAGTTTAAACTGAACCCTAAGCACCCTGTCAGAATGAGCTCGCAATAAGTGAAGCCATCTCGGCTTCAACCACATCTGAAGTTTAGACACGTTATTTTCTGCCATCGCATTTAAAGCACAGTCAAACAAGGTTATCCTATGGCACTGGAACTACTTTCATTTCAAGATTTCATTAGACCACAACCACTTTTCGATCTATCTGATCCATTTGCCACTTCGCCCTCCGTCTTGACAAAATGAATCACCCACATTTGATTGGTTATTTCCATCGTGGCTACAAACGACACGTGTTTAACAAATTTGTTAAAGTCCCAATGCGAATCATGTCTAATCGCAGTCATGTTTAATCTGGTTCAAACTAACAAAATAACACTCAAGGTGTCCAGAACACCTGGCCAATTTTGTTTGAAAACGCTCCGATAAAAATATTTGTCGATCAGTTCAAGTCTTACGAGCGGGGTTATGTATAGTACAGCGTAATCCCAGCGGGAGGTAGCGATATGATTAGCACTTCAACCCTCTCACACTTTCGACCAGGTCGCATCAACCCCCAGAGTTATTTTGGGAACCTGTTGATTGACCAAACCAAGGGCGTAGCCATGATATTGTTACGAGGATTGCATCCGAAGCAATTTAGTTGCATTTATGACCGGCCACTTCACTCATTATTGCTGCGTTCCCAGACACACTTCCATTCGCGACCCTCCTTTTAAAACTGTCAAGCAACCAACGACCCATTTATGTAAAGGGTAAGTAATATGTAATCCCCCTTTTGTAAAGGGTAAGTAATATACAACCTCCATTTGTAACAGTTAAGTAATATGTAACTCCCTTTTGTAAAGGGTAAGTAATATATAACCTCCATTTGTAACAGTTAAGTAATATGTAACTCCCTTTTGTAAAGGGTAAGTAATATATAACCCCCCTTTTGTAAAGGGTAAGTAATATGTAACTCCCTTTTGTAAAGGGTAAGTAATATATAACCCCCCTTTTGTAAAGGGTAAGTAATATGTAACTCCCTTTTGTAAAGGGTAAGTAATATCTAACCCCCCTTTTGTAAAGGGTAAGTAATATGTGACCCCTTTTCGTAAAGGGTCATCATCATCAAGTACCGGGTCTAGTGGCGTAGGTGATCATGTCTCTCCACAGCATTCGATCTTGGCAGCTATTTATCATTTCTGTTGTTGACCTTCTGCCAAGTCATTCTCTTAAGCTGTCTGTTATTTTTTCTCTTTGTTCCCTCTATTTCTTCGTCCCTCAATTTTTCCAGTTGTTACAATATATTCAAGTTGTTCTCTTCTCATTACATGGCCAAAAAATGATGATTGTCTCTTCCTAACATTGGAAATTAGCTCTCTTTTTGCTTTGACCTTTCTCAGAACCTCTTCATTACTCTTCTTAGCTGTCCATGGTATTCTCAACATTCTTCTGTAAAACCACATTTCTACAGACTCCAGTGATTTTCTTGTCTGTTGTCCTATTGTCCATGATTCGCATCCGTATGTTAAGACTGGCTCTATGTAACATTTAAGAACTCTTTTTCTTGTTTCTATTGTCAAAAATGGATTGCATAGTATTTTCCTCATTTTTTGGAAAGCTGCTTTTGCCTGAGCCATTCTACATCTCACCTCTTTTGTACATCTTCCGTCTGAGGTTAACAAAGTTTCCAAATATTTAAATTCATTTACCTGTTTTAATATTGTTCCACTTGTCTTTATTTTGCACTGAGGTGATGTCTTTTTCTTTGTTGTTACCATTACCTCTGTCTTTTTGCTATTAAGGCTAGTCCTTTATTTTTGCTTTCCTTCACTACAATGTCCAACATTTCTTGTAACTCATGTTCACTCTTAGCGATTAATACTGTATCATCAGCATACCTTAGATTATTTATATTATGACCTCCAATTGTTATTCCAGGCATGCCCCTTATGGATCTTAAAATAATCTCACTATAAATATTAAACAAATCTGGTGACAGCACACAACCTTGTCTAACACCCGGTTTTATTTGTTGAAACATTCCCAATTGGTTTCCAGTTCTTATGGCCGCTGTTTGTTGCCATTACATGTTCTTTATTATTCTTAGATCTTTGCTGTCTATGTTTATGCTTTCTAAAATGTTGATTATTTCTTGGTGCTTACTTTGTCAAATGCCTTGGTGTAATCTATGAAACATAGGTATAGATCTGTTTTCACCTCTATGGCTCTTTCTACTAAAGATCTTATGATATAAATGGCATTGCTTGTTCCTTTATCTCTAACAAAACCACACTGTTCATCGCTAATTTCTGGACTGATTTTGTTTCGCACTCTTCGCATGATGATTCTTAGTACTATCTTAGTCATATGACTCATAAGGCTTATTGTGCGATGACCATCGCATTCAATCGCACCCGATTTCTTTGCTAGGGCTATGAATATTGATTTGAGCATGCCGTCTAGTATATATCCGCTGTTGTAGATATCATTCAATATTTTTGTTATTATGTCTATTCCAAAATCACCCATGGCTTCAATCTCTTCTTTAGTTATGTTATATGGTCCAGGAGCTTTGCCTGCTTTCATATTGCACATGGCGTCTTCCACTTCCTCTCTTAGTATTTCTGGTCCTTCTCCATTATCCTTAATATTTACTTCCGTTCGTTCATCATTATAAAGATCCTTAATGTATTCTGTCCATCGTTCCCTTATGTTTTCTTGATCAATCAACAGTTCTCCTTACTTTGATCTTAGACATCCAGTTTTTGATTGCTCGTAAAAGGTAAGTAATATGTAACCTCCCTTCGTAAAGTATAAGTAATATGTAACCCCGTTTTGTAAAGGGTATGTAATATATAACCCCCATTTGTAACAGTTAAGTTATATGTAACTCCCTTTTGTAAAGGGTACGTAATATGTAACCCCCCCCCCTTTTGTAAAAAAAAATTTCGGGGCCTCGGTAGCCTAGTTGGGAAAACCACCCGACCGGGCTACCGACGTTCGGACAACCCGTGTTCGATTCCCGCTGGGAGCAGTGTGGGTTGTACTCGTGGTTGGAAACAAAAAATACCCCCACGATCGACCCAGCCGTTGACAGAAATGGGTACCAGGGTATTACCCTGGGAAGGTGAGGAATGTCGCCTCGCATCGTGAGTTTCGATGCTTGAGGCGACACTATCCAGAAATTTCCGAACATTTCTGGATAGGCGGTCGAGCACATATGGGTGTAAACTCGCGTGCTAAGACGCCGGTTCAAGTCTCGTACTTTACCCTTTACTTTACCCTTGTAAAGGGTAAGTAATATGTAACCCCCTTTAGTAAAGGGTAAGTAATATTTAACCCCTTTTGTAAAGGGTTAGTAATATGTAACCCCCCCCCTTTTGTAAAGATAAGTAATATGTAACCCCCTTTCGTAAAGGGTAAGTAATATGTAACCCCCTTTTGTAAAGGGTAAGTAATAATATATAACCCCCATTTGTAACAGTTAAGTAATGTGTAACTCCCTTTTGTAAAGGGTAAGTAAAATGTAACCCCCATTTTGTAAGGGGTAAGTATTATGTAACCCCCTTTTGAAAAGTGTAAGTAATATATAACCCCCATTTGTAACAGTTAAGTAATATATAACCCCCATTTGTAACAGTTAAGTAATATGTAACCCCCTTTTGTAAAGGATGAGTAATATGTAACCCCCTTTTGTTATGGGTAACTGATATATAAACCCCTTTTGTAAACGGCTGATGATCAGGTTCCCTCTAATATTGCATAGATATATATTTGTTTTAATCGTATGTGTGTGAAAATAATCATCAAGTACCGGGCCAGCTGGGGTAGGTGATCATGTCTCTCCACAACTTTCGATCTCGACAGTTATTTATCATTTCTGATGTTGACCTTCTGCCAAGCCATTCTTTTAAGCTGTCTGTTATTTTTTTCTCTTTGCTTCCCTCTATATCTTCGTCCATCAATTTTTCCAGTTGTTACAATATATTCCAGTTGTTCTCTTCTCATTACATGGCCAAAAAATTATGATTGGTTCTTCCTAATATTGGAAATTAGCTCTCTTTTTGCTTTGACCTCTTTCAGAACATCTTCATTACTCTTCTTAGCTGTCCATGGTACTCTCAACATTCTTCTGTAAAACCACATTTCTACAGACTCCAGTGATTTTCTTGTCTGTTGTCCTATTGTGCATGATTCACATCCATAAGTTAAGACTGGCTCTACATAACATCTAAGAACTCTTTTACTTGTTTCTATTGTCAAAAATGGATTGCATAGTATCTTCCTCATTTTTTTGGAAAGCTGCTTTTGCCTGAGCCATTCTGCATCTCACCTCTTTTGTACATCGTCCGTCTGACGTTAACAAAGTTCCCAAATATTTAAATTCATTTACCTGTTTTAATATTGTTACACTTGTCTTTATTTTGCACTGAGGTGATGTCTTTTTCTTTGTTGTTACCATTACCTCTGTCTTTTTGCTATTAAGTCTGAGTCCTTTATTTTTGCTTTCTTTCATTATAATGTCAAACATTTTTTGTAACTCATTTTCACTCTTACCAATTAAGACTGTATCAGCAGCATAATAAAAAAGTAAAGTACCCCCGTCACGCCAAGTGGCGTATAGGGAAATATGGTGTTAGTGACCCTATATTTTACAGACCTTCAGCTCATGATTTTTGGGGTTATGTGGTCGGTATCACGCCCGTGCTGCTTTACTTTCCCAGAAAAAAATCCGGTACCCATTTAAGGCTTGGTGAACCGGAAGCCGTCGGTTGGGATCGAACCCTACCCCTTGTCCTTAGTAGTCCAGTTCACTAACCACTGAGCTATCGCGGCTCCCGTATCATCAGTATACCTTAGATTATTTACATTATGACCTCCAATTGTTATTCCAGGCATGCCCCTTATGGATCATAAAATAATCTCACTATAAATATTAAACAAATCTGGTGACAGCACACAACCTTGTCTAACACCCTGTTTTATTTGTTGAAAATTCTCAATTGGTTTCCAGTTCTTATGGCCGCTGTTTGTTGCCAGTACATATTCTTTATTATTCTTAGATCTTTGCTGTCTACGTTTATGCTTTCTAAAATTGTGATTATTTCTTGGTGCTTTACTTTGTCAGATGCCTTGGTGTAATCTATAAAACATAGGTATAGATCTGTTTTCACCTCTATGGCTCTTTCTACTAAAGATCGTATGAGATAAATGACATTGCTTGTTCCTTTATCTCTAACAAAACCACACTGTTCATCGCTAATTTCTGGACTGATTTTGTTTCGCACTCTTCGCATGATGATTCTTAGTAATATCTTAGTCATATGACTCATAAGGCTTATTGTGCGATGACCATCGCATTCAATCGCACCCGATTTCTTTGCTAGGGCTATGAATATTGATTTGAGCATGTCATCTGGTATATATCCGCTGTTATAGATATCATTCAATATTTTGTTATTATGTCTATTCCAAAATCACCCATGGCTTCAATCTCTTCTTTAGTTATATTATCTGGTCCAGGAGCTTTGCCGGCTTTCATATTGCACAAGGCGTCTTCCACTTCCTCTCTGAGTATTTCTGGTCCTTCTCCATTATCTTTAATCATGTCTAACATGTCTTTTCAATCCTTGAGTGCCGTCTCCGCGTCGAAGGTTTGATACCATGGAGCGTCATTCCGCTCAGTTTCTTGCTTTGATAGTGCAGGTTGTTATAGGCTGACTTGTCCATCTTTTGGTATTACTCATCCATGTTATTCTTGGTCGGCCTCTGCTTCTTTTACCTTGTAATTTTCCTTCCAAGATTACTTTTAGTAGGCTGCTGTGTCTTTTAACATGCCTAAAAATCTCATTTGTCTTATTTGAACTGTAATTAGTAGTTCTCTTTTCATTTTTAGTTGTTTTAAGACTTGATCGTTTGTTTTCTTTTCTTTCCATTCAATTCATTCTATTCTTATATAAATCCACATTTCAAAGGCTTAAATTGCTTGTTCTATTTTCTTGTCTAATGCCCATGTTTCTGCACCGTTAAGAATGTTGAGAAGATGTAACATGTTGCCATTCTTAGTTTTAGCCCTGGCGTTGGTGTTAGTTGTTTTGATGTTAGTATAGTTTTCATAGCATTAAAATTACTTTTAGTCTTGCCTATTCTTTTGTTCATTTCAGTTTTACATTTTCCATCATTGATTATAGTATTTTCAAGGTAGTTGTAACAATGATGTCTACGCCCCTGAAAGGAAAACCCCCCAAATATGAACACATACCCTTACCACACTCTATAATCTCAACCTTATCCACCTCTTGAACAAAAAACTCAACAAGTCGCACCTGTGTAATGTCTGACACCTGGTCGCGCTTTCTTTTTATTTCTGGAACTATTTTGCCGACCTTTTCAGAGTGAAGTGTTTTGTAGTTCAGCTCAAGGGGGACAAGTAGGCATATCACGTTTCAGCTGGGCGCTATGCTCTAATGTAAGAGAGATTTGTTTGAACAGGATTTATCTTAAGAAGGCGTAGTCATAAAAGTACTTAAAACATGAAAGCGGTGACAAATTATGTATATTGTCTTTTCTCGTTACCTCGATAGGACTTCCGGTCAATATGGCGGATAGGCGGCAGGAACCTTTGAAGCTTTGTCTTACGATGAATGATGATATCGTATGATGAAGGACAGTTCGGTTCCTTTCACTTTCGGTGCAGCAAAGTCTTATGTCTATTGGCGTGTGCTGTGGCTGCTATGATGGAGACTGCAGCTGCCTTTCCTTGTTTGGATCCTTCAATGATATGAGATGTTAATTCGGATGATTCTACTGGCACGGGCGGTTGAACAATTATGGATTTTAATACGTTTGCAGTGATACTGAGGCCTTGGACTAACTATAACTATATTTCTATTCTAACTCTGGTACTATTCTATTCTGACTGTATTACTACTCTACAACACTCACAGTTGATGACTTGAGCTAGGATCGATGAACCAGAACTGTTCAGACCATACTCCACCTCTTTTCAGTGCCTCTAGTAAAATACTAATCCGTCTATTCTGTCCAAGATAGTGGGGATCGAACAGGGAAGGTAACCGGGTACTCACAAAGTCGTACTGAAGTCGGATGCGTTGTGCCGAAGGGCGTAAATAAACGACAATACAACGCATCTGCATCCACCTTATGTCCTTTTGGGTTGCTGGGTGGTCTCGAGGCAAAACGCCGGCTTCGAGACAGAGAGGTTGTGGGTTCAAATCCCGGCTACACCGGTTGAGATTTTTATTTATAATTTCCCTCTGCGGCAACCACCCCTGTTCTCAGCTGCGCGGCTTGAAACGTGTTAATTACTCATCAACGGAAAAAATATGAGTATCTCCGAAGTCGGAGCCTGTGCGGCGAGGGACCCCTGTGCACACGGCTGCCAGGGAAAAATGGAGTAACACGCAAAATTCAGTTCATAGTCTCTAGGGACTTCGTCACAGGTAAAAAGCTGGCGAACGAAAAAAAAAGTGTCCTTTTAAAGAGGAATGACGAAGATGACTATCTGTTCCCATAGTAGTCATCCTGTGAACGACAGAACGGAAATAAAAGATATCTTTATTTGGCTGCATGATTATATATTTTATTTATTTCTATAATGTCAATATGCGTGATCCACTCATTCGTGTGTGTTTACGAAACCGTCAGTTATATTATTATCTTCTCTTGGTGTAACCGAACCAGTAAGAGGAAAATAACAATATTTGTTTTCGGAGGAATAGCTCCCAACTGGAGGTGGGGCTTTCCTCTTTTCCTGATTTATTTATTTAAACTTTATAACTAATAAGTTATGAATACAGTTTAGACAAGTTATCAAACAGCTCTGATATATAATACACTTGGTATTGTTAACTCAGATTTATGGAGAATATATAGAACTAGAAAAGTGGGAAAGGGCGTAGAAAAAAAAAGTGTTGTCGTTACAGATTTGTTATCAGTTATTATTGAATAATGTGTTATTATTATTTTAAGTTAAATAATAAAAATATTTTCTCTGTCCATTCTACTTTACTCGGATTTACTTTGCGAGACTTCCTTAGTTCCCTAGTTAAACCACGCCGATATGGTACAATCAGACAACAGAAAGAATTATCCATAGTTCTTTCTTTTTTTCTTTCTTTCTTACTTTCTTTCTTTCTTTCTGCCTTTCTGTCTGTCTGTCTTTCTTTCTTTTTGTGTCTGTCTGTAGGGAATATGGTTGTAGTGACCATAAATTTTACAGACCTTCAGCACATGATTTTTGGGGTAACGTGGTCGGTATTACGCCCATGCCGCTTTACTTTCCCAGAAAAAAATCCGGTACCCATTTAAAGCTGGGTGAAACCGGAAGCCGTCGGTTTGGATCGAACCCTACCTCTTGTCCTTTGTAGTCCAGTTCACTAACCACTGAGCTATCGCGGCTCCCTGTCTGTCTGTCCACCTTTAATTCTTTCGCACGTTAAAGAGCCATTATCAGTTAACATTTTTTAATAGTGAGCCAAAATAGATGCTGCTCGGGCAGAAGTATGAAGTAATTAAGACAAGAAATCTCTACCCATATCGACGACGGATGTGTCGGGTCGAAATTCGCATTTATAACTGATTGCTGTAAACTGGCGTCCATGTTCACCTAACTGGGATAAAATGAGAATCACATTTGTTGGGATTAAGGGTGGGGGTGAGTAGGTTGTTGATAAGCTGGTAGTTCAGAGTGCATGACCTACGCTGTCGTCGCGTAGTATACAGGTTATATATTTCACCTCCTGATAGAAAAAATATTAATTGAACAACCTCCACCTTAGTGGCAAATATCCAGTTTAGTTCACTCAATAATTTGGTTTGAAGTCTGATTGATGAGCTGAAAGTGCTTCTTTTTTTCGGCTGTGTATGCACGGATATAGTAGATAGAAGATTGTGGAAAGACATGATCGTCCACGCCAACCGGTATGGCACATGGTGATGCACGGATATGGTTCATTTTATACATGCATTTGTCAACCATACTCAGGTTTAGTTTAGTTTAGTTTAGTTTAGTTTAGTTTAGTTTAGTTTAGTTTAGTTTAGTTCAGTTCAGTTCAGTTCAGTTCAGTTCAGTTCAGTTCAGTTCAGTTCAGTTCAGTTCAGTTCAGTTCAGTTTAGTTTAGTTTAGTTTAGTTTAGTTTAGTTGACAGGTCATCTTTATTGCACAACGGACAAACCCATAGTGCTGAGATCCCCGTATGGAGCACGCTGTTACCCGCTAGCAGTTCACGAACTCCTTAACACCAGCGAAGACCTTGACCCAAACCTCCTTAGTCGCCGCTTAAGGCATGCAAAAAAGATGACAGTTGTTATATTATTTTTCCCTCCTGGCCTTGGCGAAGGCTCCGGTAGCCACATGGGTGGTACTCAGGTCACATTCCGGGAAATTGGTAAATCAGTATTTCTTGTTAATGCAGTTGCCGTATTCGTACTATCTTTCAAGACATATTTCCGTGCGAGAGGAAAAAAAAAAACGTACGAAAAGAGAGAAGGGTAAGCTATAGAAGGAAGTAAGTAGAAGTAAGGGTTGCCTGCAAGTCTAAAGTCGTGTGGAGAAATTAGTAAGTAAAAAAGTAAGGGTTGCCTCCAAGTATAAAGTCGTGTGGAGAAATTTAGATTATGTCCGCAACGATCAATGACGTACTGTACGAGTGATGTGGTCAGTACAGCAGAAAGCCACTCTGCTTTCCGAGAGAGGACAAAAATTATCTGGTACCCATTTTCACATGCTAATTGAATTCCGAAGCGGTATTTGTCTGAGATGTAGTTGCGATGTGTAGAAGTTGAATCCAACTCCTCTTGATTAGCAGTGAGCACACTAACCACTGTGTCACCACGGCTTGAAGCTTACACAACAAATAATCGACGACTATGACAACACCTGAGACTAAAGTGGTTGATTTGTGTTCACGGAATGGACAACAATCGGCATCCCCAAGATAATAATGTCATCATCATTGAGTGCCGTCTCCGCAACGAAGGTTGGCTACCATGGAGCGCCATTCTGCTCTGTCTCTTTCTTTGATGGTGCAGGTTGTCATAGGCTGATTTGTCCATCTTTTGATGTTACTCGTCCATGTTAGTCTTGCTCTGCCAAGATAATAATATATAAGGAGTTTATAGAAGGAGAAAGGCCAACATTGAGACATAAACTTAGTTCTCACGGTATCACATTAGTGGACTAGCTGGGAAAATCTGACAAAAACGTGTAGCACATGTCAGACAAAACTATGGTATAGCAGAACAGCATTTGGAAATTAAATGAAGCCAAAATGAAAACATAAAATACGCAAAAGAAAAATAGGTTATAGTTAATAAATAATTTTTTTTCCTTCTTTTTTGTGCTGTCCAATCCAGTATCAGTAGAACCAGTCACAAGGAAAGGGAGGGTTGAAATTGAAAAAAAATTAAAAAATCTAACCCGAACACCTATAGCAGCCGCAATGGGCAGACGGACTATAATAAACCCAAGCACTGAAGAAAACCTCAGGCACATCTTTATTTTTTTTGTTACGACAGACAGAGAGATAGCAGATGTGGGAAATAGATTTGGTTGAAAGTTCAGGTCAACTAGATCTTGCCACAATGAGCCAGGTAGAACGTGCACATCTGGAGTCCGCGTGCATAAAAGTTTATCAGAGAACTGAGCAAGCATGGGCAGGTAGACAGGAACAGTTGGAAATGCTAACCTGCAGGTGGAAATAATTTCTACTCGTCAATAGCACATGTTACGTGTATCAAGTTATGGGATTTTTGTATCTTAATCTTTTTAAAATAAATTCAGAAGCGACTGGCAAATGGCCAAGCAGGTACACGATTTAGACAGACCGCACCAACACGTGGTAATTAAGAGCTACTGTCGGAAGCGTCTGCAAGATGAAAAGGTCGAGTTAACGATGATTTTGGGCGTCTGCTCTCAATAGCAATCGGTGAAAATATGCCAGATAAAAGGGAGATGATGCAGCCAAAAATAAACATTGGTGAACTGGTAATTTAATCCAGTATTCAAGATGTTTACCATTATATGAAAAGATGGGAACACATTATTATACTCCTCAGAATAGTACGCATTCGACTCCATAGTCACATGTAAACACAATTCAAGATTGGCATCTCAGCGAATGTGCATGTGTGCTTGCGCCCCAGATTGCTGAAAACATCCTTCAAGGCTATTTTAATATAGTAGACTGAAGAAAACCCCCTGGTTCATAGATACAACACTACAGGTAAAATTATATGAGCCTCTGCAAGATTTACAAAAGCCAGTAAAATAAAATTTATACAAGAAATAACGTTGTAGGTATAAACAATATTTTAGACGAACGAAAGAAAGATAGATAGTTCCAGTAGATACTCATTCCATAGGTAAGTCAGCAGTGAACAATAAGGTACCAAAGAACGGTACTTTGTTGCAGGTAAGAAGTATTTCGCATGTAACTTGTCTAGCATTATTCCTCAACAAATTAATATTGATTTGTATTCGTTATTATGAATATGGAACAACTGGTGAAAGAAAAAGACAGCAATAATGTATGAACTATACAACATGAGAACATTGATAGAAAGAACTATAGTTGTTACGGATGAACTATACATGTGCATCATAGTATTCACGAAAGCAGTTGACAAGTAAAGAATGGGGAAATAACCATAAAACTGGAGAAACTAAGCATCGATGGAAAGGATCTAATAACCATACAAAAATATATTGACTTAAACGTGGGTCATTATCATTGCACTCAGAATATGTCCATAGGTGCTCAGATCCCCTCCTCAGCAAGTCTGCAGCGTTCAGTGACTGGCGACTCTAGTTCTATGTTAGTTGATAAGTCTTCTTATACGGACATTAAGTTTCTCGTTCCTAGCTATGCCCATCTTAACTCCCATCTCTTTCATCCGAAGTAGTGACGTGGACTCATGGTTGTCGAAGTCCTGTGCCCTTCCCACATCTCGAAGGGCATTGATGATGTCCTCCTGATCCATTAGTTGACCGTCTTCAACGACAGCGCAGCTAGCCAACCTGTCCACTCTTTCATTTCCCCGTACTTCCGCATGTCCATGGACGTAGCCAAAGGTGACTACGTACTTTAGACTTCTGCATTGACTCTACCCATTACCTGCGTACAGAGCCCGCCTCCACTTTTCTTACCATAGTCATCGAATCGCTTAGTATGCAGAGTGGGTGTAGTCTTGTCACTCTAGCCAGATGAATGCCTTGGTCACTGCCATCACCACCGTCGTCATGCTATACGTAGTCATAACGTATGCACCACTGTCTTCCTTGACTATTCTTCCTGCCGAGCGTGGTGTAAATGCCCATGCACTTCTTTGGTGTTGTATTACGGATCCGTCTGTATAGATGACTGCATCTTCCTCATCTGTGTTATCCCAGATGGGACCGTTGACCTCCGCACTGACCACGACTGAGTTATGTTCCCTACATTTCCCGTTGAGTGTGACAATACACGAGAATGCTCCCCTGAATGACGTAGGCACCGGTATACACTCTTCGCCAGCGTTGATATTGGTAAGCCCACAGACCTGATTGATGACATCTTCTGCTCGGCCCACCCATATTTGCCTCTTTTTAGCCTGTCACCTTCCCCTGTGTTGAGCTCATGATGCAATGGATGCTCTTTATCTGCACTTATCTTTAGGTATGCTCGTGGTCTCCAGATTTTGATCCTGTCATCCATGGTTGGAAAGTCAAGAAGGTACCTAATTGCTACACAGTGAGTGTCCCTCGTACACCCCAAGATAATGCGCATAGCTTCATTCTGTATTTCCTCCAGCCTGTCAATTTGCGTCGTACTGACAGTGAGCATTTGCTAGGGCATACTCGATAGGTGCAATCAATCCTTGGAACAGAATGGTAAGTAGCCTCTGCTCGATGTTGGCAGCTGAAACACGGAAATAAAAAGCAAAATAGCAAAGGCCAAAGTAGCGTTTCTGAAAATGAAAAACATTTTGTGCAACAATTTTATGTCAATAGAAATGAGAACAGAAGTTCACTGGTGTTAAATAGAGTCAGTTCTGACCTAGGGAATCGAATCATGGACAGTAGACAAAGAAGTGAAAAAATGATAAGGCGCCTCAGAGGTGTGATTTCTCAAAAGAATGTTGAGAGTTCCCTGAGCAGCTGAAAAGATCAACGAGGACCTTCTCAAGAGGCAGGCCTACACAGAAAGAAAGGTTCTGGAAAAAAAAACATCAGAAAGCATTAATTTACATTTTCCACATAATGAGAATAGGAAACTTGGAATACTTAGTTGTTATTGGTGTTGTTGTTGTCGACTTGTTGGTTGTGTCTACTTCCTGGCGGGGCACGATCCGGTCCGTCTTTTAGGTTGTTAGACCGCAATTGTCTTCCAAAACTAAAAGTGAACGTTACTTTTTGATATATTACTACTAACCAAGGATCTTAAATACTTGGTTCATCATCATTATGATCGAGTACCATCTCCGCAACGAAGGTTGGCTACCATGGAGCGCCATTCTGCCCTGTCTCTTGCTTTGATGGTGCAGGTTCTTTTGGTTCTATGGTTATGGAAGGCCCCGGTATCACTGCAAACGAATTAAAATTCATAATTGCTCAACCGCCCGTGCCAGTGGAATCATCCGAATAACTCATCTCCAAAACAAAGAAAGGCAGCTGTAGTCCCCATCATAGCAGTCTCAGCACACGCCAAAAGACATCAGGCGAAACCGCACAGAAAGTGAACATAGCCAACTGTTCCCTGCCACACGATATCATCATTCATCGTAAACAATTTGAATATCGAAACATGATCAAAACGGATGAAACACACAGCTCACGGTGTGCACAGAGCACTTAACTCAGTAGCTCCTGCAACAAGCCGGACTTGGAATATGAGGAAACTGCAACAAGGAACACTTTCATACATAGCCTTTAATGGTTTCTGCCGCCTATCCACCATATTGACCGGAAGTTCGCGTCCTCCTTTTATTATAAATCCTGGCTGTAGTTAGATGTACATAAGAGCGGCGATGATCGGGTCCAGACAAGAAAGTTGACAACTGCCATTGTGGTTCGCTATTGCCATCAGTTGTCATAGGCTGGTTGGTTACAACCGGCAAAATATAGGAAAAGAGAGATTGCGAACTACGAGAGAAAATAGACAGCTTGGTGTTGTGACACGGTAAACAGTCAACAACAGAACTGATATGATGCACTGGGGACAGAGAAGAGTGATCGCTTTCACCAACCGGTATGGCACATAATGAATGAAAGAATAAATATGGATAAACCAATAGAATAATTCGTGCTGTCTACGTCATCATTTACTACGTGTCGAAAACGTAAGCGTCCAAGTCTGTATTTTGTATATGCTTCAAAGAAAGACAAAAATATAAACGAACAAATTATTGTCAATAAAGAGTTGCATTCTATATTCTCGGTTGTTCTTGTGTCATCTGGATTTGTGTATACACGAGCGACAAAGTAATTTTTTATTTATTTCTTCTTCTTCTTTACTCCAACATTTCACTTTCAGTAAATCATCATCATCATCAAGTACCGGGCCTACTGGCATAGGTGATCATGTCTCTCCACAACTTTCGATTTCGACAGTTCTTTATCATTTCTGTTGTTGACCTTCTGCCAAGCCATTCTCTTAAGCTGCCTGGTATTTTCTCTCTTTGCTTCCCTGTATCTCTTCGTCCCTCAATTTTTCAAGTTGTTACAATATATTCCAGTTGTTCTCTTCTCATTACATGGGCAAAAAATGATGATTGTTTCTTCCTAATATTGGAAATTAGCTCTCTTTTTGTTTTGACCTCTCTCAGAACATCTTCATTACTCTTCTTAGCTGTCCATGGTATTCTCAACATTCTTCTGTAAAACCACATTTCTACAGACTCCAGTGATTTTGTTGTCTGTTGTCCTATTGTCCATGATTCACATCCATAAGTTTAAGACTGGCTCTACATAACATTTAAGAACTCTTTTCCTTGTTTCTATTGTCAAAAATGGATTGCATCCTCATTTTCCAGAAAGCTGCTTTTGCCTGAGCCATTGTGCATCTCACCTCTTTTGTACATCTTCCGTCTGAGGTTAACAAAGTTCCCAAATATTTAAATTCATTTACCTGTTTTAATATTGTTCCTCTTGTCTTTATTCTGCACTGAGGTGATGTCTTTTTCTTTCTTGTTACCATTACTTCTGTCTTTTTGCTATTAAGGCTGAGTCCTTCTTTCAGTAAAAGGATAAGTAAATATTAAACATTTGCTGTCTTTCACTTTTCTGTTGGCCTCTATTACTGTTATGGGTCCTATTGTTGTTGTGTTTAAGCCCAGGCTAAATAAGCTACAGCTAGGGCCTCACAATCCCAGGGGGTCTCAAATTTGTTTTTATTGTAATCTGTGATAGAGAGACCTTCTGGTGTCTATTGTTTTCTAACCTGGCTGTAGATGTGGTTATACCACGACCGAAGCAACAGACAATGAAAACACAGATTACAACAATAGCACTGTTTCCTGTTAAAATGGAACTGTTCACTGTAACTCGACAAAATCAGAATGATCAGATCGGATATATAATTTTGACTGATGAAAAGAGGTTTGGAGAGAAAGAAACTGAAAGTAAAATAATTGTGAGGTGAATGTGTTGGGGTGGAGGAGGTGGGTGACTGACAGTATTTCTTGGCGGAAACTGTTTGAACTCGCCGAACTGTGAGTCGGCTCTAGAACTATTCCGTGGCTTCTTCCTTTGTTTAAGTCGGTCGCAGGATGATCAAAGGGAAAAAAAAAGATGGGCCGGGAATGACGGGAAGTCGACGTTAAACTAACTACTAGAGTGTTCCGAGTTTTAAACATAGGTATACTAGGGAATTTCTGAGTTAGCTTTCTCCACGGTAGAAGTTAATGTAACAAATTTTAAATCAATTTTACCCAGGACATTTTGCTCAATGCAACCTGATTTTATTTTTTATCCGCCGCGGGCCACAAAAAGGACGTCGCGGGCCACTTGTGGCCCGCGGGCACCTAATTGGCCATCCCTGCTCTAGACTACACAGTCCCTCTAGTACTTTAATGACTATCGGATTCTCATGAAAGGAGTTGTTATTGGCATTGTTGTACTTTGTGATAAATATATCTGTGTACATAGAACCATCATTATCACACTCGGAGGTTAGGGGATGGTTGGTCTAGAAGTCAGACGTAGACCTTTGGACTGGAAGGTCCCTGGTTTGATTTCCACCACGGGCGATGGGAGTTTTTAAAAAATCGAACGTGTGGTTTCTTCGTGATTTTACCCATCCTTGGTCTTTGGATAGTGAAATCCGATGTCTAGGAAAACATTGGAAAAACAGGAGGTCCCCGTGTGCACTCGCGCACGTTAAAGAACCCATGGCAATTTAAAGTTGAAAAGAACGGGCCAAAAATAGTCGCTGTCCGGGCAAAAAAATGTTAAGCAAATCTAGCCCCCCCGTGCTGAAGACGGATGAGTCGGGCCGAAAAGCTCAAATATCGCGGATGTGCCGTAAACTAGCGACACAACACATTTACGCCCACGGGTGAACACAGAAGACACTTTGAGAGTGCATTGTCTGCTTTCTCTGGCCTGACCACCTAGGACGACATGCTGTACGAACTCCAAAGCACTCCGCAAGACTTCTGAATTGCTGTAATAGTAAAATATTTTATTAAATTGTAACTTTTCTTACGTGAGTCAGAAATCACTTTAACTTCATCCTTAAACTCCATCTTTCTCTCTCTCACTCTCTCTCTCTCTTTCTCTCTCTCTCTCTCTCTCTCTCTCTCTCTCTCTCACTGTGTCAGATAAATGATATTTTCCGCCTTTCAGACTTATTCCTGATTTTATCATAAATTCTGCCGAACGAAAAAAAAACCGTAGCGTACTTTTTCTTCTTCTGTCCTTCCTCCATTGCCGTTGGCGTCGAGGGGAGATGCAATCTGCGATTCATTGCTCTTCTGTTGGCCTCTTCTGGTGTTATCCCTCCTAGTGACTCTAGTATCCCCTTTATTAACGTACTTGTTACTGTCTTAATTGTAAACAAACCAACTCGTCTGTGCAAATGTGTTCAATAAATAACTTAGTCTATATCAAATTATGTTTTAGATTTTACTTGGCCTGACTCCAATATATCTTTGTCAAGCAGCGAAGAATGGAGGAATATTGGGAGGGGTGTTAACAAAGAAACAAATAATGTTTTTGTTTGGCGCACAGCCAACGTGGCGTATGGAAGTTAAATGAGGGAATGATAAAAAAGCATTAAGGTTAATGGAATCATCAACATAGGTCTCACTTTGCTCACAGGTGTATGAAAGAAGAAAAAACATGTCAATTAAAAAAAGGTTACAAAGATGAGGAGACGAGGGGATGAGGCAACAACTTAACTGAAAAAGAGCAGTAATTGAATAGCTGCAAAATGAAGTTTTTGTTTATAAATTAAAAGGGACAGTAATTTACAACTGAAAATGGACATTCATTTATAACTGAAAACGGACAGTAACTTATAACTGAAAATGGGCTACAACTAATACACTGAAAATGGCCAGCAACGTATAACTGAAAATGGGCAGTAGTTTATAACTGAAAAGGGGCAGTAACTTATAGCTGCAAATGCGCCGTAATTTGTAATTGAAAATGGATAGTAACTTGTAACTTATAACTAATAAATGGACAGTAACTTATAGATAAAAAAAGAGCAGTAACTTACTATCTGAAAATTGGCAGTCACATATAGCTGAAAATGGACAGTAACAAGTTACTGAAAATGGGCAGTAACTTATAACTGAAAATGAGTAGTAACTTAAAGCTGCAAATTACAGTAACTTATAGCTGAAAATAGGCAGTAACTTATAGCTGAAAATGGGCAATAACGTATAACTGAAAATGAGCAATAACTTATAACTGAAAATGGACACTAACATGTATACTGAAAATGGGAAGACATTTATAACATAACTGAAAATGGACAGTAACTTATAGCTGAAAATGGGCAGCAACTTGTAGCTGAAAATTTACAGTAACTTATACACTGAAAAAAGAGCAATAACTTACTATCTGAAAATGCTCAGTAACGTATACACTAAACAAGGGCAGTCACTTATAGCTGAAAATGGGCAGTAACTAATGGCTGACTGTTTGGGTGAGATTCAGCTATCAACATCTGATAGTGGTCCGACTCTTTCTCTCTCCCTTTGATGACACTTGAAACAGTCTAAGTCTTACCAAACAAGAGGGAAAGCAACCCCGAACAAAAACATATAATGATGTGGTAGGAAGTTAGGGCCAGAATGGACACTACTCGTAGCTTTTTGTACACCGTAGCAGCGGTAATGCTTGTTCTTTGTCTCACCCACTATTCCTGAGGGTTATTGAATCATCGCTGACAGCGTTCACTTTCTTTCTATCTTCGGTCATTCTGTTTGGACTATGCAAAGTCGAGACCTGTCCATTCTTTGATGTTATCTTCCTATTTCTTTTCTACCAACCTCTCCTACTACTTCTTTCACAGTTACTTTCAAAATGGCCTTTGCTGGGCCAGACGATCGAGATATGTGACCAAACCATTTCATTTTTCATTTCTTCACAATAACCAAATGATCATCATAAATAGTAATGCATCTAAGCCTAATTAACGGGCTTTGAGGAATGTGTGCTAGAAATGCAGTAATTGACGGGCTTTGAGGAATGTGTGCTAGAAATGCAGTAATTGACGGACTTTGAGGAATGTGCGCTAGAAATGCAGTAATTGACGGGCTTTGAGGAATGTGCGCTAGAAATGCAGTAATTGACGGGCTTTGAGGAATGTGCGCTAGAAATGCAGTAATTGACGGGCTTTGAGGAATGTGCGCTAGAAATGCAGTAATTGACGGGCTTTGAGGAATGTGCGCTAGAAATGCAGTAATTGGCGGGCTTTGAGGAATGTGCGCTAGAAATGCAGTAATTGACGGGCTTTGAGGAATGTGCGCTAGAAATGGAGTAATTGACGGGCTTTGAGGAATGTGCGCTAGAAATGCAGTAATTGACGGGCTTTGAGGAATGTGCGCTAGAAATGCAGTAATTGACGGGCTTTGAGGAATGTGCGCTAGAAATGCAGTAATTGACGGGCTTTGAGGAATGTGCGCTAGAAATGCAGTAATTGACGGGCTTTGAGGAATGTGTGCTAGAAATGCAGTAATTGACGGGCTTTGAGGAATGTGCGCTAGAAATGCAGTAATTGACGGGCTTTGAGGAATGTGTGCTAGAAATGCAGTAATTGACGGGCTTTGAGGAATGTGCGCTAGAAATGCAGTAATTAACGGGCTTTGAGGAATGTGTGCTAGAAATGCAGTAATTAACGGGCTTTGAGGAATGTGTGCTAGAAATGCAGTAATTGACGGGCTTTGAGGAATGTGCGCTAGAAATGCAGTAATTGACGGGCTTTGAGGAATGTGTGCTAGAAATGCAGTAATTGACGGGCTTTGAGGAATGTGCGCTAGAAATGCAGTAATTGACGGGCTTTGAGGAATGTGTGCTAGAAATGCAGTAATTGACGGGCTTTGAGGAATGTGTGCTAGAAATGCAGTAATTGACGGGCTTTGAGGAATGTGCGCTAGAAATGCAGTAATTGACGGGCTTTGAGGAATGTGCGCTAGAAATGCAGTAATTGACGGGCTTTGAGGAATGTGTGCTAGAAATGCAGTAATTGACGGGCTTTGAGGAATGTGCGCTAGAAATGCAGTAATTGACGGGCTTTGAGGAATGTGCGCTAGAAATGCAGTAATTGACGGGCTTTGAGGAATGTGCGCTAGAAATGCAGTAATTGACGGGCTTTGAGGAATGTGCGCTAGAAATGCAGTAATTGACGGGCTTTGAGGAATGTGCGCTAGAAATGCAGTAATTGACGGGCTTTGAGGAATGTGCGCTAGAAATGCAGTAATTGACGGGCTTTGAGGAATGTGCGCTAGAAATGCAGTAATTGACGGGCTTTGAGGAATGTGCGCTAGAAATGCAGTAATTGACGGGCTTTGAGGAATGTGCGCTAGAAATGCAGTAATTGACGGGCTTTGAGGAATGTGCGCTAGAAATGGAGTAATTGACGGGCTTTGAGGAATGTGCGCTAGAAATGCAGTAATTGACGGGCTTTGAGGAATGTGCGCTAGAAATGGAGTAATTGACGGGCTTTGAGGAATGTGCGCTAGAAATGCAGTAATTGACGGGCTTTGAGGAATGTGCGCTAGAAATGCAGTAATTGACGGGCTTTGAGGAATGTGTGCTAGAAATGCAGTAATTGACGGGCTTTGAGGAATGTGCGCTAGAAATGCAGTAATTGACGGGCTTTGAGGAATGTGTGCTAGAAATGCAGTAATTGACGGGCTTTGAGGAATGTGTGCTAGAAATGCAGTAATTAACGGGCTTTGAGGAATGTGCGCTAGAAATGCAGTAATTGACGGGCTTTGAGGAATGTGTGCTAGAAATGCAGTAATTGACGGGCTTTGAGGAATGTGCGCTAGAAATGCAGTAATTGACGGGCTTTGAGGAATGTGTGCTAGAAATGCAGTAATTGACGGGCTTTGAGGAATGTGTGCTAGAAATGCAGTAATTGACGGGCTTTGAGGAATGTGTGCTAGAAATGCAGTAATTGACGGGCTTTGAGGAATGTGTGCTAGAAATGCAGTAATTGACGGGCTTTGAGGAATGTGTGCTAGAAATGCAGTAATTGACGGGCTTTGAGGAATGTGCGCTAGAAATGCAGTAATTGACGGGCTTTGAGGAATGTGTGCTAGAAATGGAGTAATTGACGGGCTTTGAGGAATGTGTGCTAGAAATGCAGTAATTGACGGGCTTTGAGGAATGTGCGCTAGAAATGGAGTAATTGACGGGCTTTGAGGAATGTGTGCTAGAAATGCAGTAATTGACGGGCTTTGAGGAATGTGTGCTAGAAATGCAGTAATTGACGGGCTTTGAGGAATGTGCGCTAGAAATGCAGTAATTGACGGGCTTTGAGGAATGTGTGCTAGAAATGCAGTAATTGACGGGCTTTGAGGAATGTGTGCTAGAAATGCAGTAATTGACGGGCTTTGAGGAATGTGCGCTAGAAATGGAGTAATTGACGGGCTTTGAGGAATGTGCGCTAGAAATGCAGTAATTGACGGGCTTTGAGGAATGTGCGCTAGAAATGCAGTAATTGACGGGCTTTGAGGAATGTGCGCTAGAAATGCAGTAATTGACGGGCTTTGAGGAATGTGCGCTAGAAATGCAGTAATTGACGGGCTTTGAGGAATGTGCGCTAGAAATGCAGTAATTGACGGGCTTTGAGGAATGTGCGCTAGAAATGCAGTAATTGACGGGCTTTGAGGAATGTGCGCTAGAAATGCAGTAATTGACGGGCTTTGAGGAATGTGCGCTAGAAATGCAGTAATTGACGGGCTTTGAGGAATGTGTTCTAGAAATGCAGTAATTGACGGGCTTTGAGGAATGTGTGCTAGAAATGCAGTAATTGACGGGCACACGCAGACGAATCAGCGTCAACGATGGGAGATCGAAGACGAAAAGCTACATATAAAAGGAGGTCACTAGAAAGACAAGATTGACATTTTGTAAAAAAAAAAAAAAAAAATTAATAAAATAAAATAATGGCGTGATTGGTTATTGGTTATTGGTTATGGAAGGCCTCAGTATCACAGCAAACGAATTAAAATCCATAATTGCTCAACCGCCCGTGCCAGTGGAATCATCCGAATTACTAACTCATCTCCCAAACAAAGAAATGTAACTGTAGTCCCCATCGTAGCAGTCTCAGCACACGCCAAAAGACATAAGGCGAAACCGCGCAGAAAGTGAACACAGCCAACTGTTCCCTGTCATACGATATCATCATTCATCGTAAACAAGCGGGATATCGAAGCAGGATCAAAACGGATGAGACACACAGCTCACGGTGTGCACAGATCACTTAACTCAGTAGCTCCTGCAACAAGCCGGACTTGGAATATGAGGAAACTGCAAGAAGGAACACTTTTCAGACATAGCCTTCAATGGTTCCTGCCGCCTATCCACCATATACCATGGGAGTTCACGTCCTCCCGAAAATGATGATCGTCATAGCACTTGATGATGTTAGTCCATCATTGATGACTCCAATTCCAAACATATAAACACACAGTGGTGGTAAGTTATCATTTCCAATCCAACAGAAGCCACCTGACCTGTAGTTAGTAAAACCACAGAGAGAATATGATTTTGTGACCTTCACTGATTCACTCTTAGATGTGAATGTGTAGTTTACACAAGAGGAGAAGTTTTCAACTACAGTGATCCCATTTAAGGCAATTCTGGGATAGCAAGGCAAGTCTCCTTTATAGCAGCAGAACTTGATGTTCTCCGCTCCCCTTCTTGTAGCTGCCGCCACACGATTCTGATGTCTCATTAACTTGGACATCATTCAAGAACAATGTCAGATTAACATTCCATAGATATGGCTCTGCTGATGAAATGCTTGGTGCAACAGTTGTATCAATCATACTGGAGGCTCCTGGTCTGTGGTCATTAATATCACAGACGGCACATGATGTTGTTATATTCAGTATTTCTTTCTGGGGTGTAAATATGTGGCACACACATGGAGAGTGGTTTGTGGTCACAGTAATTCCATTAAAGGCAATTCTAGGGTAGCATGGTATAGCTGTTTCAGAACAGCACAATCCTGTGATGTTTTCTGTGTTCGCTATAAAGCTGCTGGTGCTACACAATCCTGACCAATTATAGGTGTGGACATTATTCACTTGCAATGACAAAACTGCTTTGTTTACATCATAAACCTCTGGAAGCGAATCATTTATGGGACTAATAGTACAATTTATTCTTCCATTGGGGATATCTTCATTGAGTCCCCCCAAAAAAAGTCTTTGGTTAAAAAGCACATATGCTTTTGAGTTAAACACAAAATGAGCCCACTTCATGGATTCAAAATGATCCTTGCCAATGCCATCCGTTTGCACAAGTTAGGTCCTTAGCTACCAAGGTCACAAACGTCCGAAACGAATTAACGACTTTATCTACAGCGAAGGTTAACGAACTGTGAACAAACATTTATGTTCAAACCCTTGAAAACATTTTCAAAAATCTGCCAACTCGCTGCAATAACATATATCGTGGTGTTCAATGTAAACATTGCTTAGTCCATATCTCGAATATAAATAAGCTGCCATTGTGGTGCGTCCCATGACGTCCAATGGCGTGATATAGTAATATAGTTAATTAATAAATATTCATAGTTTGTTACAATTTAAAGTTCTTCACTGTTGATGGTAATTTTGTGTTGGCTTTTTGTTTTGTCGATGGGCATTGTCTTAGCTTTCTGTGGATAGAGGTTTTGCTCTTTAGTGTGTGTTTTTTTAACACACTAAATCGTCTCTTGTAATCCTTCTGCGCTGTTTGAGAGGAGGACTGTGTCATCAGCGTATCTGAGTTCTGGAATTGTTACCATTTATTGTGAAAATGTTGGACTTCACAAATCTATCATAATATCTTACAATTACCATGATGTTCTCAGCATGGATGTTGAAGAGGTATGGAGATAGGATGCATTATTTATAATTATGTAACAAAAGTAAAATATTAAATAGTGTATATATATATATATCTCTACAAGGTGTTAGAAGGCATAGGCTGCCCTCCTAAATTACTTAGGCTGATAATTTCCTTCCATGAAGACATGAATGGCAAAGTCCATTTTGATGGGATTCCATCAGAGAATTTCAAAGTCAACAAAGGAGTGAAACAGGGATGTGTCCTCGCCCCCACCCTTTTTGGTATATTTTTTGCTGCCCTCCTAAATTACACCTTCGAAAACAGCTCAGGAGATATTTACATTCGCACTAGACCAGATGGCTCACTGTTCAACCTAGCACGACTAAGAGCAAAAACCAAAACAAATGTTGCCCTACTTAAAGAATTTTTATTTGCTGACGATGCAGCCCTAGTCGCTCATAGTGAGGCCACCCTACAGTCGCTGATCAACAACCTGGATAAAGCATGCGACCTTTTTTCACTGTCAATTAATGTTCAGAAGACAGTAATACTAAATCAAGGTGACTTCAAACCTATATCTATTACTCTAAAAGACTGCCCACTAGAATCAGTACATAAATTTACATATCTTGGATCCACAGTTACGCAAACCATCTCTCTTGATGAAGAAATAAACTGTCGAATTGGTAAGGCAGCTACGACCTTCGGCAAACTCACAAAAAGGGCATGGAACAACACGAAACTAACTCAAAAGACTAAACTATTAATATATCAAACTTGTGTGCTTAGCACACTACTATATGGATCCGAAACCTGGACTCAAACCAGGAAAAAAGACTAAATGTCTTCCACATGCGATGTCTCCGCAAAATAATGCACATCAAATGGCAGGACAAAATAACCAACTTAACTGTCCTGCAACGTGCTAAGACCCTAACAATCATGTCGATGCTCAGAAGTCGAAGGCTAAGATGGCTGGGGCATGTCCAACGGATGGAAGAAAAACGCATTCCTAGGCAAATACTATATGGCGAGCTAAAACACGGAAAACGACAAATCGGCAGACCTAAACTACGATATAGAGATATCTGCAAATCATCTCTGAAAGACTTCTCCATCTGTGAAAACGACTGGCAACATCTGGCAAGTGATCGCACATCATGGAGAGCACGTATAAGGAACGGTATAACAACATTTGAGACTGTTCTAAGACAGGACTTAGAAGAGAAGAGACTCATGAAAAAGGATGGTAAACCCTGTGGACCAGCGAGCCTGACCTGTTCATTATGTGACCGCGTGTGTTTGTCAAACATTGGTAGAATTAGCCACGAGAGAAGCTGTTCGGCAAAAACAATACCTCAAAAAATACGCAATAGCCTCCACTAGACCGTCTGACAAGACGAAAAGGGCCATATATATATATATATATATATATATATATATATATATATATATATATACCGGTATCATCATCAAGTACCATGCCTGCTGGCGTAGGTGGTCTTATCTCTCCACAACGTTCGATCTCGACAGTTATTTATCATTTCTGTTCTGACGTTCTGCCATACCATTCCATTCCATTTAGCTATCTGGTAGTTTTTCTCTTTGCCTCCCTCTGTCTCTTCATCCCTCAATTATCCCAGTTGTTACAATATACTCCAGCTGTTCCCTTCTCATTACATGGCCAAAAAGGATGATTGCTTCTTCCTAATATTGGAAATCAGCTCTCTCTTTGCTTTGGCCTCTCTCAGAACATCTTCATTACTCTTCTTAGCTGCCATGGTATTCTTAACATTCTGTTGTAAAACCACATTTCTACAGTCTCCAGTGATTTTCCTGACTGTTGTCCTATTGTCCATAATTCACATCCGTATGTTACTACTGATTATACATACTATTTTAAAACTCTTTCTCGTTTCCAGTGTCAAAAATTGATTGCACAGTATCTTCCTTATTTTTTGGAAAGCTGCTTTTGCCTGAGCTATTCTATATCTCACCTCTGATGTACATCTACCATCTGAGGTTAACATTGTTGCCAGATATTTAAATTCATGTACCTGTTTTAAATAATATTATTCTACTTGTCTTAATTGTGGATTAAGGGACAGGTTGATCTCGATGCAAATCGAGGCCGCCCTCGAGACAGAGAGGTTGTGGGTTCAAATCCTGGTTGGTTGGGATATTTATTTGTGATTTCTCTCTGCGGCAACCACCCCTGGCCTCAGCAGCGAGGCCCGGCTTGAAACGTCAATTACTCACCGACGGAAAAAATATGAGTACCTCCGAAGTCGGAGTTATCTGCCTGTGCAGCGAGGGACCCCTATGCACACGGCTGCCAGGAAAAATGGATTAACACGCAAAATTCAGTTCCTAGTCTCTAGCGACTTCGTCAGAGGTCAAAGCTGGCGAATGAAAAAAAAAAATTGTGGATTGTGGTGGTCTTTTTTTTTTTTTTGCCATTATTATTTCTGTCTTTTTGCTATTAAGGCTGGATCCTTTATTTTTGCTTTCCTTCACTATAATGTCTAACTTTCTTGTAGCTCATTTTCACTCTTAGCGATGAAGACTATCATCAGCCTACCTGAGACTATTTATTGTATGACCGATTATCATCGCATTCAATCGCACCCGATTTCTTTGGTAGGGCAATGAATATTGATTTTAGCAGGTAGTCTGATATATATCCGCTCTTGTAGATATCATTCAATATTTGTTTTATTATCATTTCTATTCCAAAATCACCAATTTCTGCAATCTCTTTTTTAGTTATATAATCTGGTCCAAGAGCTTTTCCTTCTTTCATATTGCGCAAGGTGTTATCCACTTCTTCTTTGAGTATTTCTGGTCCTTCCCCATTATCCTTAATTTAATATTTATTTCTGTTCTTTCATCATCATAAAGATCTTTAATGTATTCTGATCATCGTTCCCTTATGCTTTCTTGTTCAATCAACAGTTCTCCTTCCTTCAATCTGAAACATCCAGTTTTTTATTGCATTTTTCTTTCTGTTAATTCTTCAATTTGTTTGTATGTAGCTTTGACATCTCCTTTTTCTTGCGTTTCATTCTTTTTGCATCTCTGTTCTAGCCATGATTCTTTTTGCTTCATTGCATTTTATTACAATTTCTTTATATAATCTCCTATTCTCCTATACTCATCTTTGCTATCCGTATTCCATTGAATGTAAAATTTCATCTGTCCATTTCTTTCTTGAATTTTATTTTTTCCTCACTTATGGTATGATCTCTTTTGATGTTTGCCGCATTGATTCTCTAAGCATTCCTCATTGTTCATCAATGATAACTAACTTCTCTGTTGCATTGTTCCTGTTATGAATTGTGATGTTATATATTTGTCGTAAATTCTCTTGTCTGATTTGAGTAGATCTAAATTTAACTTTATGTTAACTGCGGCTCTTTTTGCTGTTTTTAATTTTACTCTAAATTTTCACAACTGGTACATGATCACTATTGCAATCTGCCCGTCTAGTTTTCGCACGTATCATCTTGATTCTAAATCTTTCTTTTGTTTAACATTATGCAGTCTATTTGACTACGTGCATTATTTGCTGGGGTTTTCCATGTCCACAAGAGCCATAGGCGGTAGACGTCATTCTACCCACAACCTACTCGAAAAGCTGAAAGACGTCACTCTAGTGGTATCTTTCATGGTTTCACTTTCAGCCCTCAGGATTACTTCTATAGATGGCAATGTCTGAGAACAAAATTTACAATTTCCCCTTTATCTTGGCTCCATATAACGAGGTGTTTTCGTTGATATTTTGTTTGGTCAATTATATAATTCTTCTCTTTATGAAATGAAAGTATTCTCTAGACGCACGCGCGCGTGTGTGTTTTTGTTCTCTCATTCAAATACACACACAAAAATATCGAATGTATTTAATTTGTGTGGCTGGATTCGTTACACCTCGGACTGACCCAAATTATTTAAGCTTCTTGTACCCCTCTTGAAAAATAAATAAAATAAACACATGACATTACATATACTTTAGGGAGCCGCGATATCTCCGATAGCACGGGCGTAATACCGAACACATTACCCCAAAAATCATGTGCTGAAGGTCTGTAAAAATTGATGGTCACTAACACCTTGTTCCCTATACGCTATTTTGCGGGCTCTTTACTTTTTTTTTTTTTTAGTGCATATACTTGCCAGGAAAATACGCTTAATTTAAACCATACTTTTAAGAGGTAGAAGTATGTCAGAAACCTAAAATTGGTGAGGATTGCTGCAAACAATAATATGATATATCAGAAAAATCCTTCGGAATGCAAATAAAAGACATAATTTCAGGTGGGTATCACCTGTACGGCAGACTTCTCCGTGGGACGAGAACAAAATTTCTTCACAATCAAGTGCTGGCAGCTTAACTACCACGCCAGGCATTCTCAGACTGCCCTTCACACCTGTTCGACACCTGTGGTCTGGCTGGGGAACGTTACAACAGCCGACTTTTGTCAGAGGAAAAGTAATTCAAAACGATAGCCAAATTTTCCAGACTTTTCTGTGTGCATCTGCCACATTTGCGTAGGCTTGGCAATACCCGGTTTGCTCAAAAATAATCTCTGATGCTTCTTCCAGATTTTATCATTCCGTGGACACCTGGTATGGGAATCGCTGGCAAATTTATTCAGTGGTCTTCACATTTTCTTTGGAGAGACCCCGAATGTACACAGTGTATGCAGTCCTGATGTCAAGATGACGATTAGGAGAATAACGAAACAAAAAGTATAGTTTCAGCTTTACAGTATAGGGTGACAATACGGGATTTTACCGACGTTTTGGCAAAAAAAAAAAAAAAAGGTATGCGGAAAACCCACAGACGATACAATTATCTTTACTACACATATTACCATTGCTGGTGTATGTCGAGGGGCTCACGACACGTCCAGAGGGATAAAGGCCGCTTGGTCAAAGCAGTCGTCATGACGTATGAGACTCAGAATTTTTATTTCGCTCTCCGACGACATATAGTGCACAAATAGTATTAAATTCAAAGTTTTACATTCTTAATGATGTCTTTCCATTTCTTCCTTTGTCTACCTATTTTTTTTTCTTCTGCTCCTCTCAACTCCCAGCTACGTTATTGGTGAACTGTACTCACCAGTAGTACCACTTCAGTGCATCTTTTTCACCGTAGCAAGAAGAAATATGTCATTTCAAATTAAATTGAATCTTTGTTATTATGTTCATTTGTACGATACAATAGAAAGCAACACACTGTGTATTAGATAAAGGCTGCGTTACAGGGGGAGGGGGCTGGGCACTAGACGGTATCTGGTACAAGGACTTTTGAAAGTTGTCGGACGAGGATCTGACGAACATCTAAAACACTGAGAGTGTTGCAGCTACGGAAAATTGGCTAGAGAGAGTTATCAGTTACCTTTGTCGAAGCTTTTCAAAGACCTCAAGAAAATTCATGGGTAACGTTTGGTCACAAAGCAAAACATGACATTCCATTGGAGCAAACTCAGACCCAATTTAAAAATGAAACGGATCTGAATCCAGGTTATTCTCTCTTATCCAACGGAAAAATAGGGGGCCTCGGTAGCCTAGTTGGGAAAACCACCCGACTTGGCTACTGACGTTCAGACAACCCGTGTTCGATTTCCGGTGGAAGCAGTGTGCGTTGTACTCGTGGAAATAAAAATACCCCCGCGGTCGACCCAGCCGCTGGGAGTAATGACTACCAGGGTAATACACTGGAAAGGTGAGGAATGCCGCCTCACATCGTGAGTTTCGATGCTTGAAGCGACATTACCCAGAAGTCTCCGAACAATTCTGGATAGGCGGCCGAGCACATGTGGGTGAAAACTCACGTAGTAATACGGCGATTCAAGTCTCGTACTTTACCTTTACTTCCAACGGAAAATAACGTTCTTTTAAACTTCTGTTCTAGCTTCAATCGCCATTTCTCCGCTGTTTAATAATAAATCAAAGCTGGTAGCGCCGTTCCTGCAAGCCATAGACAGTGCTGCCATCTACTGAACTATGAATGAAGGCTACTCTTCACCCTAAAAGGAAACGTATTATTAGCCATTGCCTATGCATAACATTTCATTCACTAACCTAAATGTACAAACTGCACATCCAATTAAGTTAACAACTTATGCCTCTGGCAAGTCGGTCTGGGGTTCGAGCTTCCATATAAACAATGGGAATTTCCCGATACGAACCTGTGTTTTTTCTTACACATTCCTGACCTGTGGATAGTAAGACCCGGTGACTTGATCTATTGGAAAACGGCAAGAAACAGGAGGTCCCGTGTGCACTTTGCGCATTTGAAAGAATCCTTAGTAGTTAAAAGTCGAAAAAAATAGGCTAAAATGGTCGAGCAATTTAAAAAAATCGGATCATGCCGAAGTTTTATACTAAATAGGTAAATGAATTTAAATATTTGGGAACTTTGTTAACCTTAGACGGAAGATGTACAACAGAAGTGAGATGCAGAATGGCTCAGGTTAAAGCAGCCTTTCAAAAAATGAGGAAGATACTATGCAATTCATTTTTAACAATAGAAACAAGAAAAAGAACTCTAAAATGTTATGTAGAGCCAGTCTTAATATATGGATGTGAATCATGGAACTATAGGACAACAGGAAAGAAAATCACTGGAGTTTGTAGAAATGTGGTTTTACAGAAGAATGTTGAGTATACCATGGAAAGCTAAGAAGAGTAATGAAAATGTTCTGAAAGAGGTCAAAGCAAAAAGAGAGCTAATTTCCAATATTGGAACAGCTGGAATATATTGTTACAACTGGGAAAATTGAGGGATGAAGAGATAAAGAGAAACAAAGAGCAAAAATACTAGACAACTTAAGAGAATGGCTTGGCAGAAGGTCAACAACAGAAATGATAAATAACTGGCGTGATCGAAAGTTGTGGAGAGACATGATCACCTACGCCAGCAGGCCCGGTACTTGATGATGATGCTCATGCCGAAAACAGATGTATCGGGTCGAAAGGCGCAGATATAAAGGCTTGCCATAATCTAGCGACACCACGCATCCACACTCGCTTAATGGGTAAACACTGCAGAAGTTAATTCGAGGTTCAGAAAATCGGAAGCAAATGATTGTACCCTTTCCCACATTTTTAAGACCCTTGGACTGAAAACTTCCACATCTGGTTATACCTTACCGATCGCAGGTGTATATCTGGGACATATCCAACACTTGCAGCGGTCGGATAAAGGTCATGACATGTGGACAAATATAGAAGACCACGTCAGGCGGACCGTTGGAAATTGATTCTTTGGGACTATTATGACGTCATTAGACTCTCGTGTTCTCCATCAAATTGGTTTGAATGTTTCCCGACATTTTATAAATAATAAGACTGTTACAAATTATTCTTATTATGAGCAAGGAATTACAGCTGACCGAGACTTCACTTCACGACTCTGTGGAATTCTTGCGTAACAATAGGCGGGTAACAGATTGAATTTATCACCATCATCACCAAGCACATGCCTGCTGGTGTAGGTGATCATGTCTCTCCATAACTCTCGATCTCGACAGTTATTTATAATTTCTGTTGTTGACCTTTTACCAAGCCACATTCTCTTAAGCTGTCTGTTATCTTTTCTCTTGGTGTTCCTCTATCTCTTCGTCCCTCAATTTTCACAGTTGTTACAATATATTCCAGCTGTTCCCTTCTGATTACATGGGGGAAAAGGGTTATTGTTTTTTTTTTCTTAATATTAGGAATTAGCTACTTTTGGTTGCTTCGACCGCTTTCAGAACGTTTTTATTTCTCGTCTTAGATGTCCATAGTATTCTCAACATTCTTCTGCAAACCACAGTTCTACAGCCTCTAAAGATTTTTTTTTTAAATCTGTTGTCCTATTATCCATGATTCGCATCCTTATGTTAAGACTGATTCTACATAATATTTTAAAACTCTTTTTCTTGTTTATGTTGTCAAAAATTGATTTCATAGTATCTTCCTCATTTTTTGGAAAGCTGCTTTTGCCTGAGCCATTCTGTATCTCACCTCTGTTGCACATCTACCATCTGAGGTTAACATTGTTCCCAGATATTTAAATTCATTTATCTGTTTTAACATTGTTCAACTTGTCTTTATTGTGCATTGCGATGATGTCGTTTTCTTTGTTGCTACCATTACTTCAGTCTTTTTGTAATTGAGGCTGAGTCCTTTATTTTTTTTCTACCCTTCACTAGAATGTCTAACATTTCTTGTAAATAATGTTCGCTCTTACCCATTAAGACTATATCACCAGCATACGTAAGGTTATTTATATTATGACCTCGAATTGTTTTTCCCTGCATGTCTCTTATGGATATTATCTTATACAGGCTCTCCATGATGTGCGATAACTTGTCAGATGTTTCCAGTCATTTTCACAGACTGAGAAGTCATTTAAAGATGATTTACAGATATCTATATATCGTAGTTTAGGTCTGCCTATTTGTCTCTTTCCGTGTATAGTATTTCGTCAGGAATGCGAATATATATATATACATGTATATATATATATATATATATATATATATATATATATATATATATATATATATATATAAATATAAAGCAATGCTTACATGAAGATCAACATAAACAAAACCGAAGCAATGGCAATAGCGAGAAAGAAAGAAAAACTAAATATCATAATAGATAATACGACTCTGAAGCAAGTAGACAATTTTAAATATCTGGGTAGCACGTTAACACAAAACAATAACCAAGAGACAGAGATAGATATAAGGTGTAACAAAGCATGCCAAATTATAGGCCAAGTATCAGCACTATTGAAAAACAAAGCAATAACTACGGAAGCAAAAAGGGCAATATACAAATCATTTTTTGTACCAACTCTGTGCTATCAGTGCCAGAATTGGACGCTGGACTCTGGAACAATAAGAAAGACAACTGCCACCGAAATTAAATGTGTCAGAAGAATGACAGGAAACAGCTTAAGGGACAGAGTAAGAAACACCGACCTGAGGAAGAAACTCGAAATTGATCCAGCCATCGAATACATAAAGAAACAACAGATAAATTGGTTCGGCCACATAACAAGACAAAAAGAACTAACAATTACCCAAAGAGCCATAAACAAACGCTACGAAAACGCCAGATTAAGAGGAAGACTGAGAAAGGATGGATAAAGGGAATACTAGAGTCACTAGGAGGAATAACACCAGAAGGTGCCAACAGAAGAGCAAAGAATCGCAGATTTTATCTCCCCTCGACGCCAACGGCAATGGAGGAAGGATAGAAGAAGAAGAAGAATGCTAACGTGTTCTATATTAAAGCTTTCCCCAAAAATATATAATCTTTCACTCCTTTGATTTTAATGCATATTTATTTCTCTGGATTCTTTAATTATCATCAGTATCATTTGCTGAGCAATCAACATTTTTCGGGCACATCATGAGAAGAGGAAAGTTGGAATACTTGGTTACAACTGGCAAAATAAAAGGAAAGAGAGATCGCGGACGACAAAGAGAGAAAATACTGGATAGCTTGGTGTCATGGCATGGAAAACAGTCAACAACAGAACTGATACGATGCACTGTAGATAGAAGATTGTGGAGGGACATGATCACCTACGCCAACCGGTATGGCACATGATGATGATGATCATTTGCTGCTGCTGCAATTATGACTCATTCAGGCAGGGATTCCAGACTCTCTTATGACGTTTGCCGTCTATTTCAGAGTTTATTTCCACCGGTTTCTCTAGCATAATTCTTCTCTGGCCTGTTTTTTTTTTCCAGTTGAAAGTGTATAGTCTATATCTCTCATCTAACATTTCTCTTACTCAAATGTAATATAATATTCCTCCACCTGACTCTAACGTAATACTTCTGTCCCCAGACTCTGTTAACAGAATGCACTTCCTATACAACATCTCCTACCTGGAGGAGAAGGAACAAGTGTTACAGGCAGAGTTCCACCTCTTTAAGATGAAACCAGCACCGACCACTAGTCACGAACCTACACCTTCTCACATCATTTTGGTAAGCACACGAAGCTCTTTCTTTCTTTCTTTCTTTCTTTCTTTCTTTCTTTCTTTCTTTCTTTCTTTCTTTCTTTCTTTCTTTCTTTCTTTCTTTCTTTCTTTCTTTCTTTCTTTCTTTCTTTCTTTTTCTTTTTCTTTCTTTCTTTCTTTCTTTTTTCTTTCTTTCTTTCTTTCTTTCTTTCTTTCTTTCTTTCTTTCTTTCTTTCTTTCTTTCTTTCTTTCTTTTCGTTTCTTTCTTTCTTTCTTTCTTTCTTTTCGTTTCTTTCTTTCTTTCTTTCGTTTCTTTCTTTCTTTCTTTCTTATTCTTTCTTTCTTTCTTCCTTCCTTTCTTTCTTTCTTCCTTTCTTTCTTTTCTTTTCTTTTCTTTTCTTTCTTTCTTTCTTTCTTTCCTATTTCTTTCTTTCTTTTCTTTTCTTTCTTTTCTTTCTTTCTTTCTTTCTTTCTTTCTTTCTATTTTTCTTTCTTTCTTTCTTTTATTTTCTTTTCTTTCTTTATTTCTATCTTTCACCCGGTGACTATTAAAGGATTCGATCGACATCTTCGCCATCCTTCCTTAGAAGGACGTCAAGTTGGCGTGGAATTCGAGGTAAAACTGATTACACACAAAATAGACACTGTCTATGAGACACTTTCCTTTGAACATAATTAATATGTGATGCAATGGAAATAGTGTAACACTGTACGCGAAAATACAGTCATCTTTGTAAACTAAGGAGCTACTATGATCTCTGAGTTTCAATTTCAGAACTGAATGTAAATACTTGTTCTTAGTCGTCGAACTATCCTCATAGCACATTGAACGATTGCCAATGAATGATCTGATCTCCTCCAAATCAATCCCTCATATTTAAAAAGAATGTATACAATATTCCAAATGTAAACAATTTAACAGATATCAAGAAAATATTGTAGAAAACTGCGCGGATGTGTGGGGATTATTTACTGTGCTGAAATCTCCCTCTATACTGTTAGAAATCTCTGCTGAAATATCCATATTTACTGTGATGAAATCTTCCTATTTACTGTGCTGAAACCCCCTATTTACTGTGCTGAAATCTTCCTATTTACTGTGCTGAAATCTTCCTATTTACTGTGCTGAAATCTCCCTATTTATTGTGCTGAAATCTTCCTATTTACTGTGCTGAAATTTCCCTATTTACTGTGCTGAAATCTTCCTATTTACTGTGCTGAAATCTTCCTATTTACTGTGCTGAAATCTCCCTATTTACTGTGCTGAAATCTCCCTATTTACTGTGCTGAAATCTTCCTATTTACTGTGCTGAAATCTCCCTGTTTACTGTGCTAAAATCTCCATATTTACTGTGCTGAAATCTCCCTGTTTACTGTGCTGAAATCCCGTGTGTTACCGGTGCCTCATTATGAGGGAGGTAAAGAATAGTGACACTGTGACCTTCCAGGCATGTCGTAAGAGGCGACTAAGGAGGTTGATCGATGGCTTGACAAGCTGTCATTGTAAAAAGTATTGTTATGGAAACAGCGCCATAGATTTTAGAGCAGTGATCTCTGCAATATGTGCCATTTTGGCACGCAAGGTTTCTGTTTTTGAGATTGTGGTTCTGCCCTATGTGCCGTCTTCGGCTCGAAAGGACAATAGATTGATAGATAGACTGTGCTGAAATCTCCCTATTTACTGTGCTGAAATCTCCCTATTTACTGTGCAAAAATCTCCATATTTACTGTGCTGAAATCTCCTTATTTACTGTGCTGAAATCTCCTTATTTACTGTGCTGAAAACTCCCTGTGCTGAAATCTCCTTATTTACTGTGCTGAAATCTCCTTATTTACTGTGCTGAAAACTCCCTGTTTACTGTGCTGAAATCTCCCTGTTTACTGTGCTGAAATCTCCTTATTTACTGTGCTGAAATCTCCCTGTTTACTGTGCTGAAATCTCATTATTTACTGTGCTGAAATCTCCTTATTTACTCTGCTGAAATCTTCCTGTTTACTGTGCAGAAATCTCCCTATTTAATGTACTGAAATCTCCCTATTTACTGTGCAGAAATCTCCCTATTTACTGTACTGAAATCTCCCTATTTACTGTGCAGAAATCTCCATATTTACTGTGCTGAAATCTCCTTATTTACTGTGCTGAAATATCCTTATTTACTGTGCTGAAATCTCCCTGTTTACTGTGCTGAAATCTCCCTATTTACTGTGCTGAAATCTCCTTATTTACTGTGCTGAAATCTCCCTGTTTACTGTGCTGAAATCTCCCTGCACGATACGCCAAGAAGTCCGAATGCTAACTGACAACGGTTGAGTACAATAATGGTTGTTCTTTAAAGAAGAACAAAGAGCAAATAATGTAATCAGAAAGAACCATAATATATGTAGGTAGTGCTCGTAGAAATCAGTTCATAATGACAGAATATAATATTTGTGAAGCTACACTAAGTGCATTTAGGAGCCGCGATTGCTCAGTGGTTAGTGAACTGGGCTACAAAGGACAAGGGGTAGGGTTCGATCCCAACCGACGGCTTCCGGGTTCACCCAACCTTAAATGGGTACCATATTTTTTTCTGGGAAAGTAAAGCAGCACGGGCGTAATACCGACCACATTACCCCAAAAATCATGTGCTGAAGGTCCGTAAAATATAGGGTCACTAACACCATATTTCCCTATACGCCACTTGGCGTGACCTTTTTTTTTACTAAGTGCATTTAAATCGATGCTTAAATTTTAAGTATTTAAAAAAAAAGCGAAATCATGTTCATTTTACAAAATAAATGTTAAAAAATCGTGCATGCAGAACGTGTATTAATGTTTTTAACGTTGATTTATTTATACACTCCTGCTAAAGTAATCAATCCAGCTGTCTTAGAACATAATTTTGGGCTGATTTCCTGAAGGTGACAGTTTTTCTTTTCTTTTCAAATAATTTCCTTCTGACTTTGCAATCTAAAAATAGCTGAGTTGTAAATTAGGATAAAGTAAATTGTGCATATAATAAGGGGGAACATGTCTCCTCAAATATAAATTGTGCGTATAGAAAAGGCAACACATCTCAAATATAAATTGTGCGTATAAAAAAGGCAACACATCTCAAATATAAATTGTGTGTATAAAAAAGGCAACATGTCTCCTCAAATATAAATTGTGCCCATAAAAAAGGCAACACATCTTAAATATAAATTGTGTGTATAAAAAAGGCAACATGTCTCCTTAAATATAAATTGTGTGTATAAAAAAAGGCAACATGTCTCCTCAAATATAAATTGTGTATATAAAAAAGGCAACATGTCTCCTCAAATATATATTGTGTATATAAAAAAGGCAACATGTCTCCTCAAATATAAATTGTGTATATAAAAAAGGCAACATGTCTCCTCAAATATATATTGTGTATATAAAAAAGGCAACATGTCTCCTCAAATATATATTGTGTATATAAAAAAGGCAACATGTCTCCTCAAATATATATTGTGTATATAAAAAAGGCAACATGTCTCCTCAAATATAAATTGTGTATATAAAAAAGGCAACATGTCTCCTCAAATATATATTGTGTATATAAAAAAGGCAACATGTCTCCTCAAATATATATTGTGTATATAAAAAAGGCAACATGTCTCCTCAAATATAAATTGTGTATATAAAAAAGGCAACATGTCTCCTCAAATATAAATTGTGTATATAAAAAAGGCAACATGTCTCCTCAAATATCTCCATATATTTATTTCAGATAAAAATATACCAGGTCCTGGATATTCGGGAAATGGTGTCACAGGAAAGTCTACGCCTATTGGATGCTAGACGAATCAGTGCGCATGCTCATGGATGGAACGTGTTTAACGTGACCAGTGCTGTCCTAAGCTGGCAGTTGGGAACATCCAACAACTTTGGTAGGCGCAAATGGCTTTTCTTATTTTAAAGCAGGGTGTTTCTAAAGTCCCTGTGCAGTGAAACAAAATATCATGACGTAAATTTCATCAATCGGTGACGTATTTTCAAAACTATTTTCAAATCACTGCACAGGGACTTTAGAAACACCCTATACAATAGGCAAGGGGAAAGTACTCATAAACAAAAGCTAGGCTGGGGGTTAGCCAGCACATAGATACGGAAAGTGGGATGTCAAGCGGAGGGAGCGTGCAAAAATAGTGGGGAAAAAATAAACATAGAGGAGGGATTCCAAAATGAGCTGTCCTAAACGTTGTGAATTCTAGATCCATCTCTGTCTGTAGACTTTCAGGTGCCTGTGTAGCTTTTGTTGTTCCTGCAAAAAAAGGGAGTTTTTTTTTTTCTTAATCAAACCAAATGTGCGTATTATGTAGGTAGAGTAGGATTGTTGTCATGTTCATGGTTTTATTCTTGCCAAAACAACAACGTTTATACAATATAATCTACAATACAATCTACAATACAATCAACAATACAATCAACAATACAATCAACAATACAATCAACCATACAATCTACGATACAATCTACAATACAATCTACAATATAATCTACAATACAATCAACAATACAATCTACAATACAATCTACAATACAATCAACAATACAATCTACAATACAATCTACAATACAATCAACAATACAATCTACGATACAATCTACAATACAATCTACAATATAATCTACAATGCAATCAACAATACAATCTACGATACAATCAACAATACAATCTACGATACAATCAACAATACAATCTACGATACAATCTACAATATAATCTACAATACAATCTACGATACAATCAACAATACAATCTACGATACAATCAACAATACAATCTACAATAAAATCTACAATACAATCTACAATATAATCTACAATACAATCTACAATATAATCTACAATACAATCAACAATACAATCTACGATACAATCAACAATACAATCTACGATACAATCAACAATACAATCTACAATAAAATCAACAATACAATCTACAATACATTATACAATATAATCTACAATACATTATACAATATAATCTACAATACATTATACAATATAATCTACTATACATTATACAATATAATCTACAATATATTATACAATATAATCTACAATACATTATACAATATAATCTACAATACATTATAACAACAGCAACAGAGAGAGAGAGAGAGAGAGAGAGAGAGAGAGAGATGTCTTCTTACGTGTTAACCCGGAAAGTGGAGGCGGGTGCGTTATGTCAAGGTCAGACAAGAACAGAGCGCACGTTGGTCGTTAGAGTTGGAGTCTGTCATGAAGAATGACATATTTGTCTCCAGGCTGGAATCGGACAAAAATGACACCTTTGTCTCCAGACTGAGATCAGACAAAAATGACATATTTGTCTCCAGGCTGGAATCGGACAAAAATGACACCTTTGTCTCCCATAACTGAGATCGGACAAAAATGACATATTTGTCTTCAGGCTGGGATCGGACAAATATGACACCTTTGTCTCTAGACTGGGATCGGATGGTTGGATGCGTTCGCCCGATGACTAAAGTATTCTAGAATATCGTAGTAGACTAGAATATTCCTCTTCATCATCCGCCCTTACAAGGACATAGTGGACTTGTCTGCGTTGTGTTGTGGTTTGCAGTATAACTGTTATATTTGCGCCTTTCGGCCCAACACATCTGACTTCAGTACGACATTTTTGAGTACCAGGTTGTTTTCCCTCTTCAATCCCTGCACTTTTGGCCAGACTAGACAAGCTAGTCTGTTAATTGAGGCACCGCTGAGAGGTGGAGCAGGGTCTGGATGGTTTTGGTTCACCGATCCTGGCGCAAGCCATCAGCTGTGGGTCGCTGACAACATCCAGCTCTGGTGCTGGGAGGCGCGCCTTCGCCTCCGGATCGGATTAATTTGACTCATTTTACTCCAGGTTGTGATCGGACAAAAATGACACCTTTGACTCCAGGCTGTGATCCGACAAAAATGACATCATTGTCTCCAGGCTGTGATCCGACAAAAATGACATCATTGTCTCCAGGCTAGTGTGGAACAAAAATGACACCTTTGTCTCCAGGCTGTGATCGAACAAACGTGACACATTGGTCTCCTGGCTGGGATCGGACAAAAATGACACCTTTGTCTCCAGGCTGTGATCGAACAAACGTGACACATTGGTCTCCTGGCTGGGATCGGACAAAAATGACACCTTTGTCTCCAGGCTGTGATCGAACAAACGTGACACATTGGTCTCCTGGCTGGGATCGGACACAAATGACACCTTTGTCTCCAGGCTGTGATCGAACAAACGTGACACATTGGTCTCCTGGCTGGGATCGGACAAAAATACACCTTTGTCTCCAGGCTGTGATCGAACAAACGTGACACATTGGTCTCCTGGCTGGGATCGGACAAAAATACACCTTTGTCTCCAGGCTGTGATCGAACAAACGTGACACATTGGTCTCCTGGCTGGGATCTGACAAAAATACACCTTTGTCTCCTGGCTGGGATCGGACAAAAATACACCTTTGTCTCCTGGCTGGGATCTGACAAAAATACACCTTTGTCTCCTGGCTGGGATCTGACAAAAATACACCTTTGTCTCCTGGCTGGGATCGGACAAAAATACACCTTTGTCTCCTGGCTGGGATCGGACAAAAATACACCTTTGTCTCCTGGCTGGGATCGGACAAAAATACACCTTTGTCTCCTGGCTGGGATCGGACAAAAATACACCTTTGTCTCCTGGCTGGGATCTGACAAAAATACACCTTTGTCTCCTGGCTGGGATCGGACAAAAATACACCTTTGTTTTCCGAAAACACTATTCAGGTTAGAGATCACAGCACAGGGCCAACAACTCAGTGTCATAAGAAATATTATTTATTTTAAGAACAAATTACAAAGATAACAACATAAAAACGTTTTGCCACATGGTGAGCCGAAGTTCGAGTGTTATTTAATGGATGACACAATAATCGTGTAAAAAGTGCATACAGTTTTAGTTAATGCTACAAGACGTCATAAGACAATGCAGCTCCTGACTGCTTTGTCCATTAGCAAATATGGAAGTGCATGATACAATGAAGATAAATTGCAACAATTACACTGAACAATTACAATGAACAATTCACGTAGAGACATGGCATCCAACGCCTGTTGGTATGGACTATGTATAGGGTGTTTATAAAGTCTCACTACACTTGGTATCTAGGTCAATTTGAAAAAAAAATGTTTATGACGTCATCACAATATGTGCTCCCACTGTCAATGAAATTTGTTGAATAAGTTTATTGCTACTGGAAATGTGGAAGATGCTCCACGATCTGGTAGGCCTGCTGTGAATGATGAAATATGTTTAGATATCCAAGACAGAATCCTTAAAAGTCCAGACAAGTCATTAAGAAAACTGTCGCAACAAGTGAACTTACCATTGAGCACATATTGTGATGACGTCATAAACATTTTTTTCAAATTGACCTAGATACCAAGTGTAGTGAGACTTTATAAACACCCTATACATAGTCCATACCAACAGGCGTTGGATGCCATGTCTCTACGTAATCCGAAGCCTTGTTAGCCGTGTAATAGTTCCAGCGTTGATCATTCCGCGTGCCACGCCGTCAAACCATCCAACATCTTTTCTCTTTGACTACCGCTATCCCTTCTCTTTGTCTCCCTCTATCCCTTCTTTTTGCCAACCACAATCCCTTCTCTTTGTCTCCCTCTATCCCTTCTTTTTGCCAACCACAATCCCTTCTCTTTGCCTGCCTCTATCCCTTCTCTTTGCCTACCTCTATCCCTTCTCTTTGCCTACTCTCTATCCTTCTCTTTGCCTACCTCTATCCCTTCTCTTTACTTACCACTATCCCTTCTCTTTCTCTACCTCTATCCCTTCTCTTTCTCTACCTCTATCCCTTCTATTTTTCATGTGATTACATTACCCAACTCACCTCGTCTCCATATGTACCACAATTCTGGATTATATTTTCCTAACTTGTGTTTTTCTCTTCTACCCCTTTCAGTAACTCTTCGTTTTTTTTTTTTTTTTTTTTTTTTTTGTTCTTGTTGTTATGTCCAAGGTACCTTCCTTAAGCTTCCTTCATTAAAATAAAAATAACATCTCAAATGAATCTATCCGGTCCTGCATCTCTTTGTTTACTGTCCATGATTCGCAACCATAAATCAGCACTGATTCGATGTAACACTGTAAAACCCCTCTAGATAGCAGAGTTCGGGGTTATTAATCATTACCTTAACTTGTTTTCTAGCCTATATATTATTTGTAACACTTACGTGGTCAGATGAGCGGCAGTGATTCTTTCTGTGTCTTCTAATCATTAACAGTTGATGTGATTACAACTGTTTAGTTTCTTCAAATCGTTTAAAGTTGCTGAGATTACAACTGTTTAGTTTCTTCAAATCGATTAAAGTTGCTGAGATTACAACTGTTTAGTTTCATCAACTCGTTTAAAGTTGCTGAGATTACAACTGTTTAGTTTCTTCAAATCGATTAAAGTTGCTGAGATTACAACTGTTTAGTTTCTTCAAATCGTTTAAAGTTGCTGAGATTACAACTGTTTAGTTTCATCAAATCGTTTAAAGTTGCTGAGATTACAACTGTTTAGTTTCTTCAAATCGATTAAAGTTGCTGAGATTACAAATGTTTAGTTTCTTCAAATCGATTAAAGTTGCTGAGATTACAAATGTTTAGTTTCTTCAAATCGTTTAAAGTTGCTGAGATTACAACTGTTTAGTTTCTTCAAATCGATTAAAGTTGCTGAGATTACAAATGTTTAGTTTCATCAAATCGTTTAAAGTTGCTGAGATTACAAATGTTTAGTTTCATCAAATCGTTTAAAGTTGCTGAGATTACAACTTTTTAGTTTCTTCAAATCGATTAAAATTAAAGTTGCTGAGAATAGAACTGTTTAGTTTCTTCAAATCGATTAAAATTAAAGTTGCTGAGAATAGAACTGTTTAGTTTCTTCAAATCGATTAAAATTAAAGTTGCTGAGAATAGAACTGTTTAGTTTCTTCAAATCGATTAAAGTTGCTGAGATTACAACTGTTTAGTTTCTTCAAATCGATAAAGTTGCTGAGATTACAAATGTTTAGTTTCATCAAATCGTTTAAAGTTGCTGAGATTACAACTGTTTAGTTTCTTCAAATCGATTAAAGTTGCTGAGATTACAAATGTTTAGTTTCATCAAATCGTTTAAAGTTGCTGAGATTACAACTGTTTAGTTTCTTCAAATCGATTAAAGTTGCTGAGATTACAAATGTTTAGTTTCTTCAAATCGTTTAACGTTGCTGAGATTACAAATGTTTAGTTTCATCAAATCGTTTAAAGTTGCTGAGATTACAAATGTTTAGTTTCATCAAATCGTTTAAAGTTGCTGAGATTACAACTGTTTAGTTTCTTCAAATCGATTAAAGTTGCTGAGATTACAAATGTTTAGTTTCATCAAATCGTTTAAAGTTGCTGAGATTACAAATGTTTAGTTTCATCAAATCGTTTAAAGTTGCTGAGATTACAACTTTTTAGTTTCTTCAAATCGATTAAAATTAAAGTTGCTGAGAATAGAACTGTTTAGTTTCTTCAAATCGATTTAAGTTGCTGAGATTACAACTGTTTAGTTTCTTCAAATCGATAAAGTTGCTGAGATTACAAATGTTTAGTTTCATCAAATCGTTTAAAGTTGCTGAGATTACAACTGTTTAGTTTCTTCAAATCGTTTAAAGTTGCTGAGATTACAAATGTTTAGTTTCATCAAATCGTTTAAAGTTGCTGAGATTACAACTGTTTAGTTTCTTCAAATCGATTAAAGTTGCTGAGATTACAACTGTTTAGTTTCTTCAAATCGATTAAAGTTGCTGGGATTACAAATGTTTAGTTTCTTCAAATCGTGGCGATTACAAATGTTTAGTTTCATCAAATCGTTTAAAGTTGCTGAGATTACAACTGTTTAGTTTCTTCAAATCGTTTAATGTTGCGGCGATTACAACTGTTTAGTTTCATCAAATCGTTTAAAATTGCTGAGATTACAACTGTTTTGTTTCATCAAATCGTTTAAAATTGCTGAGATTACAACTGTTTAGTTTCTTCAAATCGTTTAACGTAGCTAAGATTACAACTGTCTAAAGATGTCACTCCATGAATCGTCAGATGGGTACAATATATTTTTTGGTCAGATAAATTATTTACATATTTTCGCTGGTAAAAAGATTCTGTATTAACGTATCGTCTAGAGTAGTGTCTCTTTGGTTCTCGTTAGACAGAGATTGTGAGCTTTGATCTGGGGGTTTCTCAATGTCCGGGAACACGCTACTGCAGCCGTGGGTTATGTTGTTCCCTTCCGGAACTGACTTAGCTTTTTGTGTTAAGAAAGATTCCAGCGCTGCCTTTTCTTCTTTAAGCTGCTCCTTCAAGGATTTGATAGCCTGTCTCAACGTTTTAATTCGTTCCATGCTATGCTCGTTCTCCTCTTCCACTTGCAGTTTGAAGAGTTCACTTTCTGTCATCTCAATCAGTTTATTGTGATAAGCCAGTTCACAGTCCACATGTCTGTAGAGACACTTGGATAGGAAGTCAATGGGATCGTCTGGTTTGTGTTTCACGACTTCTGAGAGACATTTAATTAGAGCTTCCTTCACTTCTGGACCTACAATGTCCGACGTGGCGTAAAAGGAATTCGGGTTAGACATTTCATTGAAGTAACTAATGAATTGTTAATGCACTGCTTTCATAACGCCATCGTCTGCAATGCAGTTGCAAGTAAACTTACTTGCCTGAAAGGTGAATGAGGCTTATATCCAAACTATGGCTCTATTGTCTTCCTCATATATTCTGATCGACTGCTTTAGCCCGTTTCTTGATGTCTCTTTTCCATAATTTACGCATTTTTTTTTCTTCAGATAGCCTTGCCTCTTAATATGTCTTCATAATTATGGCGTGTTATTTTATATGCATATAATATTACACTTCTACATATATTTTTAATTAAATATTAACTTCTATTGGCATCAGGCTTGATTATCAAAACGGTTGAGTTCAATAACAGTCTGAAGGTCGATCCAGCTGATAAAATTGATATCTTCCTCGTTAATTAGGGAAGGTATTGGCAGCGATAATGAGCACTGGCCATCTCACGTTTTAAAAATATGGCATAATACAGTGACGTTTAATACAAATCTTCTTTATGACATTATGTGTTACAGGGTATGTTTACTATTTGACCGCCGCAATGGGAGGCAGTCTGAAGTGACGTAGCACACAATAAGCTCAACTTGTAAATTGTGAAGGCCGTCCAGGTTTCATTTGAAATATGGCATCCAATCTTGTGAAATTATCCAGCCTGGGATTCCTTCTTTACTGTCGTTGAATATTTGTTGTTGTTGTGAGAATGTTCCAAAACTATTACTATCGCAGGAAGAGTCAGCGAAAGTACAGCAGCTTCGTTACCATTCTTCCTCGGGACAGTTTTCAGGAAGGCGGGGAAAGAGGGAGATAACTCTTTCGTTATCAAATTCAAATGATTAAAAATGTGAACAAATGGGTATAGTTTACAATTTGAATTATTCGGAACCGAAACAAAAAATGAAAACTGCAATCCCTTTGAGAAGGAAAACAAAACCTAACGTTGTTATGCGGATTCATGTTAATTAAGTTTCATTGAAAGTGAATCTGATTGGCCCATTCGTTGCTAACCAACAGTTATCCATCCACTTCAACATTTTAAATTGTCTTCAGAGACACCAAACAAATGATGGCTGCTCACTGCTCTTGATGGTAGCTAGTAGATAGGTTCAAAAAAGATTTGTGATTGTAGGAATGTTAAGGAAATGATGATATAATCAGGATGCATTTCACTGTGTTCACGATAATTCCAATTATGTTATTTCTTCACTTCAAACTGGAAACGAATTTACTCAATTAAATAATTCGAGCTAACCGAATGATTTGAACACAAAGAGCGCAGTCTTACGGTATTATTAATATACTTTTTGGCCTTATTTTCGAATATGTTTCTTCTGTACAGTGTCAGTTCTTGAATGCCGTCGCGGCATTTCAACCACTTCCTTTCAACAGTTGTGCGCATCGTATACCGTCAATATGTTACACATCGCAACGCATCTTGTTTACGCTGTTACGTCATCAATCGTTGGCGATAATCGAGATGATCAAAGTTTTGTTTATGCTAATTCTGCAGAATTCCCTTTGTTCTATGTCATTATATGTTATTCGTGTATAGCCTCTATGTATGTTCCCTATTTTCGCTGGTACACATTGTTCATTGTTGTCAGAATAGGCGTAACTCTCCGAGAAAACTCATGGGTCACCTTCAGAAAAATTATGGTTATGGTTATGGAAGGCCACTATGGTATCACTGCAAACGAATTAAAATCCATATTTGCTCAACCGCCGTGCCAGCGGAATCGTCCGGATTACTATTTCATCTCCCAAACAAAGAAAGGTACTGTAGTTCCCATCATAGTAGTCTCAGCACACGCCAAAAGACATAAGGCGAAACCGCACAGAAAGTTAACACATCCATCTGTTCTCCGTCGTACGATATCATCATTCATCGTAAACAATGGGAGTATCGAAACACGATAAAAACAGATGAAACGCATATCTCACAGGGTGCACAGAGAACTTAACTCAGTAGCTCCTGCAACAAGCCGGACTTGGAACATGATGAAACTGCAACAAGGAACACTTTTCAGACATAGCCTTTCATGGTTCCTGCCGCCTATCCACCATATTGATCTGAATTGAACGTCTTCCTTATGGTCACATCAAAGAAACAATCATCACCACCATGCAGCACAAAAATAAGCGGCCATAAAAATTATAAAGTGTTATAGTTAGTCGAAAACCCCGGTATCACTGCAAGCGAATTAAAATCCATAATTGCTCAACCGCCCGTGCCAGTGCACTTATCCAAATTAGCATCTCATCTCATTGAAGGACCAAAACAAAGAAAGACAGCTGTAGTCCCCATCATTGCAGCCACAGCACACGCCAAAAGACATAAGGTGTAGCCACACCGAAAGTGAATGCAACCGAACTGTTCTTTGTCATACGATATCATCATTTATCGTTAGCAATCGAAATATCGAAATATGATCCGTATTAAAAATACAGCTCACGGTGTGCACAGTGCACTAAACTCAGTAGCTCCAGCAGCAAGCCGGACATGGAACATGAAGAAAATGCACCAAGGAACAATATTCAGGCAAAGCCTCAACGGTTCCTGCCTCATATCCGCATTATTGACCGGAAGTCCATCTCTCTTTATTAATTAAGTTTATGTACACTAAACATATGGTTGTGAATCACGGACAATCTTGTAAACAACAATGAAGAAAATTGGTTCATTCGAAACAAAATGCTGCAGAAAAATCCTTCAGATACCCTGCATAGTGCAAAAGTGCAATGAAGACATTAAACAACCTAAATATTGACAAGAATTTACTTATAAACACCTTACAGAGGAAAGTAAAAAAATACGGCCATGTCAAAGGACACAGTGGGCTAAAGAAAACAATAATGGAAGGAATGGTTCGAGGAAGACGAGACAGGGACAGAACAAGAACAAAGTATTTTCAAGAAAACAAAGAAAATCCTGAATATGACAACAGAAGAAATAGAAAATTTGGCTACAGACAGACATTATTTCAGACGTGTTGTGGTGAGTGTAACATTCTATAGGACATCTCGTTAGAGACAGACATTATTTCAGACGTGTTGTGGTGAGTGTAACGTTCTATAGGACAACTTGTTAAGGATAGACATTATTTCAGAAGTGTTGTTGTAAGTGTAACGTTCTATAGGACATCTCGTTAGAGACAGACATTATTTCAGAAGTGTTGTTGTAAGTGTAACGTTCTATAGGACATCTCGTTAGAGACGGACATCATTTCTGACGTTTTGTGGTGTGTGTAACGTTCTGTAGGACATCTCGTTAGAGACAGACATCATTTCTGACGTTTTGTGGTGTGTGTAACGTTCTGTAGGACATCTCGTTAGAGACAGACATCATTTCTGACGTTTTGTGGTGTGTGTAACGTTCTGTAGGACATCTCGTAAGAAACAGACATCATTTCTGACGTTTTGTGGTGTGTGTAACGTTCTGTAGGACATCTCGTTAGAGACATACATTATTTCAGACTGGTTGTGATGAGTGCAACGTTTTGTAAAAGATATTGCAAACCGACAACACTGAAGGTTCCAGTATCTCGTTGGTTATGCACACACGAAGTTCGTTCTTGCAGGTATTTATTCGTTCTTGATCGGCGTTGTATTAAAATTCTTCGTACTCTCCACTAATTTCCAACGTACACTCACAACTGACCTTCTATGCGTCGAATTTACCGTTATCATCCCCTACACAGGCGCACCCGATGCCAGTACTCATGTTATCTTTAACCCCTTCGTGAATTGGGCAGTATATATATATATAAAGTAAAGAGCCCCGTCACGCCAAATGGCGTATAGGGAATATGGTGTTAGTAACCATAATTTTTGCAGACATGATTTTTGGGGTAATGTGGTCGGTATTACGACCGTACAGTTTTACTTTCCCAGAAAAAAAATCAGGTACCCAATTTAGGCTGGATGAACCCGGTCCCGTCGATCAGGATCGAACCCGATCTCAAGTCCTTCTTAGTCCAGTTCACCAACCACTGAGCAGTATATACACATACACACACACGCGCGCGCACGCACACACACACACGAGCTCCATCCCCCTCCCATCCTTTCCAGATTTGATTCTTTTGTCTGGAGCAGTCAGACCCAACATGGAATATGTCTTAAGCTCCAAGACAACAGCTGCCATGACAAACCTTGGAATATTATAAAAAATTCATCAACATGGGACTTATAACAGTAATGGGAACATTGAAAGGCCAATTAAATGGCCGTAGATTATGGAAATAACTCAGAACAACAGATATAGAATCCAGTAGTCACTAACCCAGTAACCTAATGATTTAGATTTTGCTGATGACATAGCTCTGCTATCACACAACCATCAACAGATGCAAGATAAAATGAGCATGCTTGATGAGAGATCACAACAGATGGGACTGAAAATAAACATAGATAAGACCAAAATTATGAGGATTAATGCAGTAGGAAATAACCAAATAAAAATAGGAGAAATACCTCTACAAGACGTACAATCTTACATATATCTGGGCAGTAATATAGACAAAGAGGGAGGAACCGAGAGTGATACCAGAATAAGGATATCAAAAGCAAGAGGGGCATTCGTTTCACAAGGAAACAAATGGAAGTCCATAGAAATTGGGTTAAATACAACAATTAAAATGTTCAACTCCAGTGTTATGTCAGTATAATTAAATAGCTGTGAAACATGGAGAGCAACAAAAATGACAATCATGAAAATACAGACTTTGATTAATGGATGCTTACGCAGAATAAAATGATGGACATGGCAGACCAAAATCATTAACATAGAATTATGGAAATGTACCAGTCAAATAGGTGGAATTGGATGGAGGGAAAAGAAAACAAACGATGAAGTTTTAAAACAACTAAAAAGAAAAAGAAAAAGAATTAAGACAGGACAAATGAATTTTTGGGGGCACGTTAAAAGACACAACAGTCTACTAAAAGTAATATTGGAAGGGAAAATACAAGGTAAAAGAGGCAGACCAAGACTAACATGGACGAGTAACATCAAAAGATGGACAAGTCAATCTATGACATCCTGCACCATCAAAGTAAGAAACAGAGTGGAATGGCGATCCATGGTAGCCAAACCTCGTTGCGGAGACGGCACTCGTTGATGATGATGATGATGATGACCAGTCAAATACCAGTGGATAAAGAGATACAGCAAAGACGATGGCACTGGATAGGACACACACTGCGGAAGCCAACTGAAAGTATTACACAACAGGCCCTTTTTTTTAAAATCCCCATGGGAAAAGACAAAGACGAAGACCAAGGAATTCTTGGAGAAGACAGATAGAAGCAAAGATGAAGATGATGGGGAAGACATGGAATGATCTTAAAAGAATGCCAAGAAATAGGACGGCTTGGAAAGTGTTTGTCGAAGACATATGCTCCACAGGGAGTTGAAAGGTAGAAGAAGTGGAAGTACAGAAACTTACTCTCTTCCAGCCGAAGAGAGAGGTACACGCATTTTATAGCAGAGGAAATGACACTCCACACACCCATACAAACTCTCAACACACAAGAGTTCCAAGTCCAAAATTTGTGATTTCCACCAATGCAAAGATAGTCATACGAGCAATGTCAAGCCCATTCAAGAAATAAATAACAATATATGCTCGCTTTCAGAAAAGACAGAACTAGTCCTGTAGCGGATACCTGCACACTGTGGCATCCCTGGGAATGAGAAAGCAGATGAACTCACAAAAGCAGGTTGGAGCCTTCAACAGTCCAACCAACCCCAATGCCTCAAAGAAATAACAGTACTGAAGCAAGCCAGGAAAACAAAATGGGGTGAGCTCTATGGAAAATATGAGCCAGAACATGACAGTCTAAACAAACTTAGCAGACATGAGCAGACCAAGATATTCAGACTTAGAACAGGTCATTGTGGCCTCAGAGTACATACATATACACAAGACAAGACTCAGTGACTTTGCAACATGTGACTCCAGAGCAGCCAAACAAACTCCAGAGCATATGCTACAGGACTACAGCACTCTAAACACCCTAAGAGCACAAATATGGCCAACAGAAACAACCCTTATTGATAAACTATGGGGATTCGACCTCAAACGCGCTGTCTTGTTCGTGAACCAAACTGATCTAGATGTCTTAATTCCTTTACAATCAGCTTTATTGCAGCTTTTTATGCATTTCTTTGCCTTGACTCTCACCTCCGCCCTCTCTAAATGTCTTAATTCCTTTACAATCAGCTTTATTGCAGCTTTTTATGCATTTCTTTGCCTTGACTCTCACCTCCGCCCTCTCTAAATGTCTTAATTCCTTTACAATCAGCTTTATTGCAGCTTTTTATGAATTTCTTTGCCTTGACTCCCACCTCCGCCCTCTCTAAATGTCTGAATTCCTTTACAATCAGCTTTATTGCAGCTTTTTATGCATTTCTTTGCCTTGACTCTCACCTCCGCCCTCTCTAAATGTCTGAATTCCTTTACAATCAGCTTTATTGCAGCTTTTTATGCATTTCTTTGCCTTGACTCCCACCTCCGGCCTCTCTAAATGTCTGAATTCCTTTACAATCAGCTTTATTGCAGCTTTTTATGCATTTCTTTGCCTTGACTCCCACCCCTGCCCTCTCTAAATGTCTGAATTCCTTTACAATCATCTTTATTGCAGCTTTTTATGCATTTCTTTGCCTTGACTCCCACCTCTGCCCTCTCTAAATGTCTGAATTCCTTTACAATCAGCTTTATTGCAGCTTTTTATGAATTTCTTTGCCTTGACTCCCACCTCCGCCCTCTCTAAATGTCTGAATTCCTTTACAATCAGCTTTATTACAGCTTTTTATGCATTTCTTTGCCTTGACTCCCACCTCCGCCCTCTCTAAATGTCTGAATTCCTTTACAATCAGCTTTATTGCAGCTTTTTATGAATTTCTTTGCCTTGACTCCCACCTCCGCCCTCTCTAAATGTCTGAATTCCTTTACAATCAGCTTTATTGCAGCTTTTTATGCATTTCTTTGCCTTGACTCCCACCTCCGCCCTCTCTAAATGTCTGAATTCCTTTACAATCAGCTTTATTGCAGCTTTTTATGCATTTCTTTGCCTTGACTCCCACCTCCGCCCTCTCTAAATGTCTGAATTCCTTTACAATCAGCTTTATTGCAGCTTTTTATGCATTTCTTTGCGTTGACTCCCACCCCGCCCTCTCTAAATGTCTGAATGCATAGCAATAGCTGATCGCCAAGAAGAAGAATCTATGTGACTCATCCTTGCAGGAGACTTCGTTTGTGTACCTTTCGTCACAGTCATTGCCCCAGTCAGATGATGTACACATCTGTATTCAAGTCTAACTGAGTGTATTCTCCACTTGAATATGTGGCTCCGCAAAACGAGCTTTATCCCAACGTTGCACAATCTGTGTTCAACTCTATAGTAACCAGTGCTTGTTCTTTAACATAACGTTTACAGGACCCGTATCCTAATGAACAATCTACCTATGGCTAGCTGCGCTGTCGTTGACGGCGGTCAACCAATGGATCGAGTGGACATCATCAATGCCCTCCGAGATGTGGTAAAGGCACAGGATTTCGACAACCATGAGTCCACGTCGCTCCTTCGGATGAAAGAGATGGGAGTTTAGATGGGCACAGCCAGAAACGAGAAACTTAGTGGGCGTGTAAGAAGTCTTATTAACCAACACAGAACTGGAGTCGTCAGTCGCTGGACACTGCGAGAATTGCTGAGGAGGGGGTCTGAGCACCTATGGACATGTTCGGAGTGCAATGATGATGACCCGCAAATAACTTAATAACATTATACACCTGACCCCTGAAGCTCTGGAGTACTTACGATTGTGTTACAGTTGTCAATGACTATAGCATGGAAGTGTAAACTGGAGGCAATTACAGACTTTTAGCTACGTATATAATATGTAGTTGGAAACCACCAAGTCCTAACAATTTATCGAAATGTGTATCAGACATTTGTGACTGAAAAATGGCAGATTAAAATCATAATTTTAAGGCAGTTGGGTTCGTCATTTTCTCAGTCATTGTACACATCATGTGAGGTTTTCGTCATTTTCTCAGGCATTGTATACATATCTTGTGGGGTTTGTCACTTTCTCAGTCATTCTCTCTCTCTCTCTCTCTCTCTCTCTCTCTCTCTCTCTCTCTCTCTCTGTGTCATTTCGTCTCAATCAGTGTTGGATTCCAGACTCTATTATGAAGTCAGCTGTCAGTTGAAGTGATTCGATTGCCCCATATAGTTTCTCTTCCAGGTAAGTGGGTGTGGACCACGTTGTTCTTCTCAGGTTCTGTGTACTGTGTACATCTTAACTCCCATCTCTTTCATCCGAAGGAGTGACGTGCACTTGTGGCTTCCACTGATACATTGGAGCGTGGTCTCAGATCTGATAGATCAGACCTCGGAGCTGCTGCATGTTAAAATGTTCTATATTATCAAACGCGCAACCATCATCATCTAGCTTATCCCTGTTGGAACTTCACTCCCATGGCACCTAATCTGATGTTTTCACTGTCGTGGGAAAGTTGTCCAGTGTCAGTAGCAAGCAATCCCAGATCGTCTGTGATATTTTGCGCCCATTTTCTTCTAGATTCTCCTCTCTGTCGTTTACATGAAACTATGCCATTCACACTTAGTTCCTCTATATCATAATGCTATTTTACATGGCCAGAATATTTTATATTCCCTGTTTTCATGCGCTTTATTTGTCTGTTTTCTAGAATGTTATATCTGTAAAAACTGGCATGCGCAGTACAGCTTAGATATTAAAATAATGCTCCGGAGAACGAATTAAAAAGAAACAAGGAATGGTTCATTTCAGTTTTGGCAACCATGTTGTTTGTTTATCTCCGAAACAAATCTTCTGCCAATTAGATAAGAAGTGTTTTGTTCAAATATTATTACGTCCTCTAAACTATATTGCCCGTATTTTGTAACATTCTTTCTTAAATTTAAATTTGTTAAAAATTAATTCATCATCATCATGTGCTATACCGGTTGGCGAAGGCGATCATGTCCCTCCACAATCTTCTATCTACAGTGCATCGTATCAGTTCTGTTGTTGACTGTTTTCCATGCCATGAGACCAAGCTATCCAGTATTTTCTCTCTTTGTCGTCCGCGATCTCTCTTTCCTTTTATTTTGCCAGTTGTAACCAAGTATTCCAACTTTCCTCTTCTCATGATGTGCCCGAAAAATGTTGATTGCTTCTTTCTGATGTTTTTTTAAGAGCTCCCTTTTTGTGTTGGCCTCTTTGAGAACTTCCTCATTGGTCTTTTTAGCTGTCCAGGGAACTTTCAACATTCTTCTGAGAAATCCCATCTCTGTGGCCTCTAATCATCTTGTCATTTGTTTGTCTACTGTCCATGATTCTCTTCCATAGGTCAGAATAGGTTCTATATAGCACCGATGAACTCTCTTTCTCGTTTTTATTGACATATATTTGTTGCATAAGATATTTTTCATTTTCTAAAATGCTATTTTGGTCTGAGCCATTCTGCTTTTTATTTCTGTGGTGCATCTCCCATCTGATGTTATTATTGTGCCCAAGTATTTGAAACGTTGCACTTGTTTCAGATTTGTCTCGTTTATTTGTATGCTGCATGATGGTGATGATTGTTTCTTCGATATAACTATTACTTCTGTTTTCTTACTATTCAGACTGAAAAACGAAAAATTAATTAGGCAATACAAAAGTACAATACAAAAGTACAATACAAAAGTACAATACAAAGATTGTAATTTGACAGCATTTATTTGTATATTGTCCTGTTTCCTCATCGATGATTGACTACCATAGAGCGCCATTGTATAACTCTTGCATTGATAGTGTGTGCTGTCATGGGTTCTCCAAACCTCCTAGTAATGTCAATCCAGGTCAGTACTTCTCTATGCCTCATTTACCCTGTATATTCACGTTTGGAAATGACTTTCAATAACTGTGTGCCCAGAAGTGTCATTTGTCTCGTTTACATTGTGTTTAATAGCTCTTTCTGTCTCCCTTTGTCAGCTGTTTCAAAGGTGATTGCATTAGGTAGACTACCATGACAATTCAACTAATTCAGCCAAGCAAAGAAAAGTATTGCGATGTTCATTAGGTAAACTTGACTAGAATATCAACATCAAATAGACCGCTGACAATTATAGCGGTTGGAAGAAGTCTACCTAAGAAATCTACCTAAGAAATCTACCTAAGAAGTCTACCTAAGAAATCTATCTAAGAAATCTATCTAAGAAATCTACCTAAGAAGTCTACCTAAGAAATCTATCTAAGAAATATATCTAAGAAATCTACCTAAGAAGTCTACCTAAGAAATCTACCTAAGAAATCTACCTAAGAAATCTACCTAAGAAGTCTACCTAAGAAATCTGCATAAGAAGTCTACCTAAGAAATCTACCTAAGAAGTCTACCTAAGAAATCTACCTAAGAAGTCTACCTAAGAAATCTACCTAAGAAGTCTACCTAAGAAATCTACCTAAGAAGTCTACCTAAGAAGTCTACATAAGAAGTCTACCTAAGAAGTCTACCTAAGAATTCTACCTAAGAAGTCTACCTAAGAAGTCTACATAAGAAGTCTACCTAAGAATTCTACCTAAGAAATCTACCTAAGAAGTCTACCTAAGAATCTACCTAAGAAATCTACCTAAGAAGTCTACATAAGAAGTCTACCTAAGAAGTCTACCTAAGAAATCTACCTAAGAAGTCTACCTAAGAAGTCTACATAAGAAGTCTACCTAAGAAGTCTACCTAAGAATTCTACCTAAGAAGTCTACCTAAGAAGTCTACATAAGAAGTCTACCTAAGAATTCTACCTAAGAAATCTACCTAAGAAGTCTACCTAAGAAATCTACCTAAGAAATCTACCTAAGAAGTCTACATAAGAAGTCTACCTAAGAAGTCTACCTAAGAAATCTACCTAAGAAGTCTACCTAAGAAATCTACCTAAGAAGTCTACTTAAGAAATCTACCTAAGAAGTCTACCTAAGAAGTCTACCTAAGAAATCTACCTAAGAAGTCTACCTAAGAAATCTACCTAAGAAGTCTACATAAGAAGTCTAGTGAAATAAGATAACAAAAATATAAACAGCAGAAATAGAAGCAAGACGCAACAAAAACGCTTGTACAATGTATTCTTGTTACGCTTGTACAATGTATTCTTGTTATGCTTGTAAAAGTCATTCTTGATATGCTTACTGGACATACATCACCAGTATTGTCCAACCAACAACAGATACAACATAATATTTGTTCGAATGTGGTGCTACCTGCTCCATACCTGGGCTCTAAACTCAAGGACAATAAGAGAAATAAACGCTACTGAAATGAAATGTATTAAACGCATGCCAGGAAACAGTCTGCGAGATGTTTGCTTGCTTTCGTTCGCCCAATGACTAAAGTATTCTATAATTATGAATTAGATTGTAGAATTCCTCTTCATCATCCGCCCTTAAAAGGACGTTAACTGGACGTCTCTGCGTTGTGTTGTGGTTTGCAGTATAACTGTTATATTAGCGACTTTCGGCTCAACACATCCGACTTCAGCACGACATTTTTGAGTACCGGGTTGTCTTCTCTCTTCGATCCCTGCTCGCTTGGCCAGACTAGACAGGTTAGTCTGTTACTAGAGGTACCACGGAGAGGTGGAGCAGGGTCTGGATGGTTCTGGTTTACCGATCTTGGCGCAAGCCATCAGCTGTGGATCGCTGACAACTAAGATTACAATTGAAGAAGCGAGAGAAAAAAAAAGCTAGGAATAAGTCCCGCCATAGAATACATAAAGAAAAAAAACAAATAGAATGGTTTGAACACGGGATAGGTCAAAAAGGTAAAAAAAAAAAAAAATACAGCACAACGAGCCTTCAATAAACGATACGAGAATACCAGATTCAAGGGTCAAACACGAAAAAGATGGACTGATGGAATGTTAGAAACACTAGGGAACAGCAGGAGAGGCCAACAGAAGAGAAAAAAATGGACTGATGGAATGTTAGAAACACTAGGGAACAGCAGGAATGGCTAACAGAAGAGGAAAAATGGACTGATGGAATGTTAGAAACACTAGGGAACAGCAGGAGAGGCTAACAGAAGAGAAAAAGATGGACTGATGGAATGTTAGAAACACTAGGGAACAGCAGGAGAGGCTAACAGAAGAGAAAAAAGATCACAAACTGCCTCTTCTTTCGGTGCTAAAAGTCAAATGAGGGAGAAGGGAGCTGGTTAGTCTCGAGGCAAGATGTTGGCTTGACACAGAGAGGCTGTGAGTTCAAATCCCGGCTGAACTAGTTGGGATTTGTATTTATAATTTCTCTCTGCGGCAACCACCCCTGGTCTCAGCAGCGAGGCCCGGCTTTAAAAGTCATTTACTCATCGACGAAAAAAAATATGAGTACCTCCGAAGACGGAGTTATCTGCCTGTACGGCGAGAGACCCCTGTGCACACGGCTGCCATGAAAAAAATGGATTAACACGCAAAATTCAGTTCCTAGACGTCAGGAACTTCGCCAGAGGTGTGCTGGCGAACGCAAAAAAAAAAAAAATTAGGGAGAAAAGAATAACTACTACTACCTTTTTAGCTCCCTGTGGAGCATAGGTCTTCAAGAAACACTTTCAGCTCCATGTGGAGCATAGGTCTTCAACAAACACTTTCCAAGTCGTTCTGTTTTTTGCCATTCTTTTAAGATCATTCCATGTCTTCCCCATCATATTCATCTCTGCTTCTATCTGTTTTCTCCAAGAATTCCTTGGTCTTCCTCTTTGTCTTTTCCCCTGAGGATTCCAAAAAAGGGCCTGTTGGCCCTCTCAGTTGGCTTCCGTAGTGTGTGTCCTATCCAGCGCCATCGTCTTCGCTGTATCTCTTTATCCACTGGTGTTTGACTGGTACATTTCCATAATTCTGTGTTAGTGATTTTGTCCGGCCATTTCCATCCTTTTATTCTGCGTAAGCATCCATTAATGAAAGTCTGTATCTTTGTGATTGTCAATTTTGTTGTTCTCCATATTTCACAGCCATATAATAGGACCACCTTAACATTTGAGTTGAAAATTTTTATTTTTGTATTTAGCCTAATTTCTTTGGATTTCCATATGTTTCCCAGTGCAATGAAAGCTCCTCTTGCTTTTGATATCCTTATTTTGGTATCATTTTCTGTTCCTCCCTCTTTATCTATATTACTACCCAGATATATGTAAGATTATACATCTAATAGAGGCAATTCTCCTAGTTTTATTTGGTTATTGCCAACTGTATTAATTCTCATAATGTTGGTCTTATCTCTATTAATCTTCAGTCCTAGCTGTTTTGATCTCTCATCAAGTATGCTCATTTTATCCTGCATCTGTTGATGGCTGTGTGATAGGAGAGCTATGTCGTCAGCAAAGACTAAATCATCAAGCTGTTTGGTCAGTGACCACTGGATCCCATTTCTGTTGTTTTGAGTTATTTTCATAATCCAATCTATGGCCAGTAGAAAGAGAAATGGAGACAGAAGGCATCCCTGCCTTACTCCTGTACTTATTTCAAATTCTTCTGTAATCTGTCCTTCATGCACCACACTACATTTCGTTCCTTCATACATTGTTTTTATCAGGTTAATAAACTTTATGGGGATTCCGTAATGACTCAGCAACTTCCAAATCATTCTTCTGTCTAAACTATCAAATGCCTTTTCGTAATCTATGAATCCAATATAAATGTGGGGATTTTAGTTCTAAACTTTGTTCAACTATTATACGTAGAGTAGTTATTTGATCAGCACATGATCTGTTCTTCCTAAAACCTGCTTGTTCATCTCTCAAATGTTTCTCTATGGCCTCTTTTAGTCTCTCCAGAATGATTCTGCTTAATATTTTTCCTGGCACTGATACATGTAGTAGCATAATTCCCCTATAATTTGTGCACTCCTGTAAACTTCCTTTCTTTGGTAGTTTGATCATATAACCTTCTTTCCAGTCAGTCTTTAGGTATTTCTTCCCTCTCCCAAATTTTATCTAATAGATTATGTAGCATCTTGGTAGAGGTGTTAATATCTGCTTTGATGGCTTCCGAAGGAATTTCATCTGGTCCTGTGGCTTTACCATTTGTTAATAGTTTGATGGCTTTCATTATTTCTTCTTTGCTTGGTTTTCCACAGTTAACGTGTAACTCTTCTTCTGCTGGTGGTATATCTGGAGGATTATTTGAGCCGGGTCTATTCAAAAGGTCTTCACTCTTTCCATCTCTCCATTTGTTCCCTTATATTACTAATCAGATTTATTTTCTTATCTGTAATAAAGGCATTGATCTGTTTGTATTTTCCACTTAATTTCTTTGTGCTGTTGTACAGTTCTTTCATATTCCCTTTATTTGCTGCTTCTTCTGCCTCTTTAGCTAGTTCGTCTATATATTTCCTCTTATCCCTTTTAATGCATCTTCTCACTTCTTTGTTCACCTCTGTGTAAGCTTCCTGTGTCTTGGCTTTATTACTTCTCGTTTTGCTTTTACTTATGTCTGCTTTCTTCTTATTCTTTCTTTCTTTAATTTTGTCCAGGATCTCTGCTGTCATCCATGCCTTATTCTGGCGTTCTCTTTTCCCCCAGTGTTTCTTCGCATGTCTCTTTCCATATATCTTTTACCTGTTTCCAATGATCTTCTATATTTATTGTATTTCTAGTTGTTGGAGGACTTGGTATTTGTTTGATATTGTGACTGCGAATTATCTTTAATTCCTTGTTCTTTAAGAAACCCTACATTGAAATACATTCTACCCTTATTTGTTGTAGTATATCTTTTTAGTTTAAATTTAAGTTTGGCTATCAGAAGATGATCCGAAGCTACATCTGCCCCTCTATATACTTTTACATCCTGTAAGGACGACTTAAACTTATTATTAATACATATGTGATCAATTTGATTTTCCGTTCTATGATCTGGTGACACCCATGTAGCTTTGTGTATTCTTTTATGTTGGAATATTGTTCCTCCTAGGCTTACTTGATTAAGGGCACAGAAATTCATAAACATCTCTCCATTCTCGTTTATATCTCCAAGTCCATGTTTTCCAATAATCTCTTCGAAGCCTCTGTTGTCTGATCCTACCTTAGCATTTAGGTCTCCCATCAAGATTATAATATCCTTGGCTCGTCTTGCATCCATCTGACATTGTAGCTGTTTTAGAAATTATCTTTAACTAGATCATCTTTATCGTTGGTTGGTGCATAGCATTGGATAATGTGTACTTTTATTTTGTTTTTGGTTGTTTTAAATATTGCTCTCATTAGTCTCGGTCCTACTGCTTCCCATTCTATTAGTGTTTTCTGTGAATTATAGCTAGCCCTTCACTATGTTGTACTCCAGGTTCCTGGTGTCCTGATGATAAAATCATCTCTCCTGTATTTAGTTTTATTTACCCGTTCCTAGCCATCTTGTTTCACACATTCCCAGAATATATATCTTGTAGTTTGTCATTTATGCTGCTACTTGTGCAGCTTTTCCTTGTTCGTTTAGAGTACGAACATTCCAGGTGCCAATTCTGGAGGATTTCCTGGTAGACAAAGGGTGAGTCGGCAACCCGGACTCCTTACGGCTTTCTCTGGCTTGCGTCATATGTCTCTTAGAGAGCCCTTCTCTTTCTTGGATGGCGGATTAACTTTTTCTCTCTTTGACATGTCCATGTTTGTGAAGTTTTTTCGGCTTAATTTTTTACAGTATGGGATAGCCAGCCCCATGCCCAACTCTCCTTTCTCGCCTCTTACGAACATGCCTGGTAGGGTACAGCGCCACTATTCTTTACTCCCCTTTCGGGCCCCGGCAGCGCACGGGCGAGAAAAGAATAAGATGAAGCAAAATTATTCAGAATTACAGTGAATTCCTTGAAACGTCCCTTATTTCTAACTTAACGACACTGCAGTCAATGGCATAAAAGCTCTCTAACGCCGTCAGATACACACGTTTTGGTATTATTTTATCAAGATAAATATTTATCTCCTATATATTCCCAGGATTTTTGGTGACTGCGGAAACAACTACCGGCGTCCAGGTCAAAGGTAACTACATCCGGTTTGCTCAACGGAACGAGCACCATGACAGCAAGCAGCCTATTCTGGTCGTCTTCACTGACGATGGACAACGGAAACACCCGAACTATATATCACCTGATGACGAGGGTAGGTACTTGTATTGATTAAAATATATATCTAAAATTAAAAAGGGGGGGGGGGGTAAATTGCATACCGAAATGTTATTTGCTTGCAACATTTTTTTAAAGGAAAATCATCATCATCATCATCGAGTGCCGTCTCTGCATCGAAGGTTGGCTACCATGGAGCGCCGTTCCACTCTGTCTCTTGCTTTGATGGTGCAGGTTGTCATAGATTGTCATCAAAGGAACAGTGTTAACATGTGTGTGTATGTGTGTGTGTGTGTGTGTACTCATGTACTGATCTAGCCATGCATCTATCATACATGCACTTGCCTATCCATCTGCCATTCTGTAAGTCTGTGATCACTCAAACAATTTGCCTGTTTGTCTGTCTGGCAATACCTTAACTATCAGTCTGTCGATCTACGTGAATGTGTTTATCTCTTGCTTTTTATCACTTCAAAAACTGTTGAACACTTTGTTTCGTATTTTTCCCAGTTGAACTTTCCAATAAGATTTTCTCGTAAAAAGATTACAGTTTACGTTGTCTTTTTTTTTTTTTTTTTTTTATCTTTCTGCAGGGTATCTAGAAATCAAGGAAGACATTCTGAGACGACAAAGGCAGAAGCAACGTCATAAATCTGACGACTTCCGGGGCGCCATTCGCATGCTGAACGAGAAAGAACGGCTCGGTCACCGGACGTCCGCTGTAAACAGGTTGAAACGCGCTGCTAAAAATCGAAACACAGACAGGAAAAAGAGAACCTATGATTCATATCGTTACAGACACAACAATCGTTCTTGTACACGATACGAGATGTTTGTTGACTTTGAAGAGATTGGCTGGTCCGGCTGGATCATATCTCCAAACAGTTACAACGCTTATCATTGTGCAGGCGAATGTCCTTTCCCGCTAGGTCAAAGCCAGAAGCCAACCAATCACGCTACAGTTCAGAGCATAGTCCACGCCCTCGGGATGGGTCAAAATATAAACACCCCGTGCTGTGTTCCAAACAAACTGTACTCCATCAGCCTGCTCTACTTTGATGACAACGAAAACGTTATCCTAAAACAATATGACGACATGGTTGTTGCCAGTTGTGGCTGCCACTGAGACAATGAACCTAATAATGAGTTGCTCTATCAACTTGAAGTTCCAAGAAAACCGCGGAACATAATTTGCTAGTTATTCTTCTTTCCATCCTCATTTACCGTTCAGCGTTGAAGGAAGATATAATTGCTGGCCTTTTGCTCTTTTGTTGGCCATTTCTGGTATTACGTTTCTAAGAATTTCTAATATTCCATCAATCCATCTTTTCGTGATTGACCCTTAAGTCTGGTGTTCTCACAACGTTTATTAAATGCTCGCTGTACTGGTCTTTCCTTCTTATCACGTGGCCAAATCATTGTATTTGTTGTTTCTTTATGTAATCTATCTTCTTCTTTTCTCTTTCTCACTAGTACCGAAAAGGTGTCGTGGTTATATCATCTGTCGTTCTTGCGCTGCTCGAACTGTCTGAATTAGTGATTTTCATTTGTTGTTACATGTCTCTGTCACTGCATCCATCCATCTTCTTTTGGGTCTTCCTCTTGGTCCTTTCCTATGCATTCTCGAGAAGAACACCCTTGATGGTGGTTGGTAATGATTCATTCTGACCAGGTGGCCAAACCATTTAAGTTGTTGTTCTATATATTCTTGGCAGGGTTTTATTCCTACCTTTTTTCTTATGGTTTCATTTGGTATTCTATCTCTTCTTGTGTTGTTTATGTATCTATGGCTGGAATTATTCCTAGCTTTTTTCTCATTTCTTCATTTCTGATTTTATCTCTGGAGTTGTATCCTGTCATTTAAAAAAATAATGTGATTACGTCATCCTCAGGTGGCTTGTCCTCTGCAGAGCGATTCATTCAATGTAGACCGTCTGAAAGAATCTCTGCCTTTAGTCAGATCACCCACTTCTTATGTTGTTATTTGTCAAGAGGTCCCCTTGATGTCTTGAAACCACCTTCTTCTTGGTCTGCTCATGATGCCTCGCCCAGGAACCATACCTTCCATTATTGGAATCGTTATTTCCAGCCCGCTGTGTCTTTTGACGTGGCCATATTATTTTAATTTCCTCTGTAGAATGGTGTTTATGAGCCAGTTCTTTTTTAATGTTTAAATATTTAAATATTTCTTCATTGCTTATTTTTTATTTGCTTACAAGTAAGAAAACAACTGTCTCATCAATAAGTGAAACTAATGTTCATTTATGAATGAATTAATGCATAACATGAATGAAGTGCAATGGTTTTGGTTGTTCTAAAAAGTGGATAAATGTTGCTCTCCCTCCCTTTCTCTCTCTCCCCTCTCTCTCTGTCTGTCTGTGTATGTGTGTACGTGTGTCAGTATAGTAAGTTGGGAGCGGTTTTATTTTAATTTTTAAATTTCGGGGCCCAGTAACCTCGCAACAGGGATATCTCCAATGCGCTGATCTGTACCTCTATAACATTATGAACTAGCAACACCACAACAATGAGCGTCATAGTGTAGCTTTAAAACAGATAAAATGTTTACAAACATCAGGACTCTTTAGCAAATTTTTAAAATCGTTTTGTTAGAAAACATATTTTTTAAAACGGTTCTTTTATACTTCTGGAATAGTAGAGATTCATATCTGCATCATAATCACGTGACTTGAAAGCTGTTTTTGAAGTTTTGAAAGGGGGTAGTAGGAGAGGGCTAACATGATTAAAACATCGCCAATTACTTACCCACTGTTATTATTGTTTCATGTTTGACAGTTTCAAATAAGCATAGTTAAGGAGCCAGATAATCATTAACATAAAATAAAAGAGTCAACTCAGATTTGATAAACTTTCTTCTTCTTCTTCTATCCTTCCTCTGTTGCCGTTGGCGTCGAGGGGAGAAACAATCTGCGATTCTTTGCTCTTCTGTTGGCCTCTTCTGATGTTATTCCTTCTAGTGACTCTAGTATTCCATTTATCCATCTCTTTCTCGGTCTTCCTCTTAATCTGACGTTTTCGTAGCGTTTGTTTATGGCTCTTTGATTCATTGTTAGTTCTTTCTGTCTTGTTATGTGGCCGAACCAATTTATCTGTTGTTTCTTTATGTATTCGATGGCTGGTTCAATTTCGAGTTTCTTCCTCAGGTCAGTGTTTCTTACTCTGTCCCTTAAGCTGTTTCCTGTCATTTTTCTGACACATTTCATTTCGGTGGTCGTTATCTTTCTTATTGTTCTAGAGTCCAGCGTCAAATTCTGGCACTGATAGCTCAGAGTTGGTAGAAAAATTGATTTGTATATTGCCCTTTTTGCTTCCGTAGTTATTGCTTTGTTTTTCAATAGTGTTGATACTTGGCCTATAACTTGGCATGCTTTGTTACACCTTATATCTATCTCTGTTTCTTGGTTATTGTCTTGTGTTAGCGTGCTACCCAGATATTTAAAATTGTCTACTTGTTTCAAAGATGTATTATCTATTATTATGTTTCAAATATTATGATTTGATAAACGACAGATCGTAATCTGCTTAGGGGAATTAACGAGCATAATTTTTCCTGTTTCGTTTACAAGATTGTCTACCTTGAATTAAAGGCATTGGTTAAAAAGGGGTCAAAGCAAAGAAATGCATATAAATGCGAAGCTGCAGTAAAGCTGATTGTAAAAGATAAATGAAAAAAATAAAAATTATATAATTATCATCAAGTACGGGCCTGCTGGCGTAGGTGATCATGTCTCACCACAACTTTCGATTTCGACAGTTATTATCATTTCTGTTGTTGACCTCCTGCCAAGTCATTCTCTTAGGCTGTCTGATATTTTTTTTCTCTTTGCTTCCCTCTATCCATTCGTCCCTCAATTTTCCCAGCTTTCACAATATATTCCAGCTGTTCTCTTCTCATTACATGGCCAAAAAATGATGATTGTTTCTTCCTAGTATTGGAAATTAGCTCCCTTTTTGCTTTGACCTCTTTCAGAACGTTTTCATGACTCTTCTTAGCTGTCCATGGTATTCTCAACATTCTTCTGTAAAACCACATTTCTACAGACTCCAGTGATTTTCTAATCTGTTGTCATATTGTCCATGATTCATATCCATATGTTAAGACTGGCTGTGCATAACATTTAAGAACTCTTTTCTTGTTTCTATTGCCAAAAATGGATTGCATCTTCCCATTTTCTGGCCATGTAAATTTAATATATAAAAAGGTATAGTTAAAGCTTTACGTAATAAATAGGCGACACAAATATGAACGCCCTTTCGATATGTGTGTGTGTGTTTTGTTTGTTTGTTCCTGCTGAAGGCATATTGAGCCGAAACGTCGTTACAATTGATGCCGTCCATTTATTACATGAAGCTTTAGCAATGCAGTTTTTTTTTCCTTTTTTTCATTAAAATGTTGCTAGAACACCAAACCCAAGTTCCGACAATGAAACAGATGAATTGACGGAATATTAGAAACACTAGGGTACATAACAGCAGCAGAGGCGAACAGTACAGCAAAAGGACAACAATTTATATCTTCCCTCGACGCTGAAAGGCAAATGAGGAAGGACAGAAGAAGAAGAAGTTAGCAAAATTCTTTCCAATCTAAGTTTGTGATAAATAAATTAGTTTATAAAATGTCAGATGTAACCATTCTCACCCTTCCAGCGTCGGCACTCAAATTCATCTCTTCTAAAGTGAATTCTAGCCAAATCTTTGCATAATCTCGCTTTCTTGTACTTTTTTTATACGTTAAACTCCAAAGTTTATTTGGATTGTAAGCAATCGTTTATTTCACATTGTTCATGTGCGAAGGGAACTACAAAACACAATTCAAACAAGGTAAATGAAAATGTGCACATTTATGCACATTTGTGCACATTCACGACAGCCACACTCAGGTTACCATTTCCTTTTCATTTTGACCTCGGCCTGACATACAGGATAGACATTTTTATTTTCTTTAACATATTTCGATTATTTTTGTTTTGGATGTTTCGTTATTAGTTTTACTTACATATCCGTGTGTGTTTTTTTTGTTTTGTTCCTGCTGAAGGCCTATTGGGCCGAAACGTCGTTTAATCTGTGTCGTCCACTAATCAGGTAAAGCTTCTAACATACCATTTTTTTCTATTTTTTAATTTTTCCTCAAATGAAATTTTTGGATCATGTTAAAAGACATAACAGCCTACTAAAAGTAATCTTGGAAGGAAAAATTCAAGGTAAAAGAGGCACTGGCAGACTAACATAGACGAGTAACATCAAAGATGGAAAAGTCAGCCTATGACAAGACGCACATGCATAAAAATGCGAACTGCATTAAAGCTAATTGTAATGAGAATTTTAAAAAATATATAGAAAAAAAACATAATAGTCAAAGTTTTACATAATAAGTGGGGAGCACAAATTTGAACAGCCTTTTTGGCTCAATAGGCCTTCAGCAGGAACAAACATACAACATACACAGATATGTACTTACAATTTTTTTAAATATTAATAATTAAAAAGATAATAATAATTTTGAACTACAATAACAAATAAAAAAATAAAAATAAAATTTTAATTTTAAAAATAATATTAAAAAAAACTTTAAAAAAACTTTCAAATTTAAACAACAAAATTTTGAAGGAAAAAATAAATAGTTAGAAATTATTATTTTATTAAATTGATTATTTTTTTATTTTATTTTAAATACATATCTGTATGTTTGTCCCTGCTGAAGGCCTATTGATCTGAAACGTTGTTCTAATTTGTATCATCTACTTATTACGTAAAGCTTTAATCATACCTTTTTTCGATATATTTTTTTTTCAAATTTCCCGCTCCATGGTTCCCCAACCTTCTATGCGGACACGGCACTGAATGATGCTGTTCATGTGGAGCCTGGTAGTATAGTTGTCTTTTAAATTTGAAATAGATGATTATATTTTAGAATGGATTTATATGTATATGGATAAATTGTATATTAGTTAACTTAATAGATGTTACAATAGTTAACGTGATACGTTTTATAATAGTTAACTTAATAAATATTACAATAGTTAACGTGATAAATTGTAAAGAGACTGCAATCAATATAGAGGTATATCTCTTCTCAGCCATGTAAGAAAGCTATACGCCAAAATCTTGAAAAAATGCTGAGACCAATAATAGAACTACAGTTAAGCGATTCTCAAATGGGGTTCCGAAAAAAACAGACGATGTACTGACGCACTATTCAGAAAAAACGACAGAACACAATCAAAACTTATACATAGCCTTCATTGACCAGGAAAAAGCATTCGACAGAGTAAACAGAGAACAACTGTGGGAGATACTAAAACATACGGAGTAAGCCAACATCTAACCAACCTTATTAAAAGCCTCTATGTCAACAGCAGCTGCAGGGTCAGAACATCAGCAGGCTACACAGACCACTTTGAAGTTAGATCAGGCGTAAAACATTGGTGCGTACTATCCCCCCTACTGTTTATTACATACATGGACCATATATGCAAGATAGCCAACCCATCAGAGACAGAGGAGATCAACGAGCTTCTATTTGCAGACAATCAGGCACTAATACATGAAACAAAGAAGACCTACAAGAACACTTAAACAAACTCAACATCTCAGGCACAAAATACAACATTAAAATCAACATTAACAAAACAGAAGTCATGAATGTCGCCAAAAATAAACAGAACATCAACATAACTATAGAAGGCAGACAACTAAAACAAGTAGAGGAATTCAAATACCTAGGAAGTCTAATGACAAACGATAATTCTCAAACAGCAGAGAGGAATTCAAATACCTAGGAAGTCTAATGACAAACGATAATTCTCAAACAGCAGAGAGGAATTCAAATACCTAGGAAGTCTAATGACAAACGATAATTCTGAAACAGCAGAGAGGAATTCAAATACCTAGGAAGTCTAATGATGATGATGATGATGATGATGCGTTCGTCCGATGATTTGAGGTATTCTAACGGATACGAACCGTAGACTTCCTCCTCGTCATCCGCCCTTAAAAGGACGTTAAGTGGACGTAGTTACGTTGTGTTGCAGTTTGCAGTGAAACACTGTGATATCTGCGCCTTTCGGCCCAACACATCCGATTTCAGCCGACGCTTTTTTGTGTACCGGGTTCGTCTAATGACAAACGATAATTCTCAAACAGCAGAGAGGAATTCAAATACCTAGGAAGTCTAATGACAAACGATAATTCTCAAACAATCAAGATGCAACAAAGCTTGTCAAATCATCGGACAGTTATCACCACTATTGTCCAACAGGAAATAACTCTGGAGGCAAAACGAGCACTATACAATACAATCTTCATCCAACGTTGTGCTACCAATGCCAGACCTGGACCATAGATGCAAGAACAATAAGAAAAATAACCTCTACAGAGATGAAATGTGTTAGACGAATGACAGGAAACAGTCTGAGAGATAAGATCAGAAATGAAGAACTGAGAAAAAAGCTAGGAATAGCCCCCGCCATAGAATATATAAGGAAACAACAGATAAAATGGTTTGGCCACGTGACAAGGCAGAAAGAACAAAACACTACACAACGAGCCTTCAACAAACGTTGTGAGAACACCAGACCCAAGGGTCGACCACGAAAAAGATGGGTCGATGGAATATTAGAAGCACTAGGAAACATAACAGCAGCAGAGGCGAACAGAAGAGCAAAAGACCACAAATTATATCTCCCCTTGACGCTGAAAGGTAGATGAGGAAGGAAAGAAGAAGAGGATAAATTATATGATAGTTAACTTCATAAATGTTACAATAAATAATGTGATAAATTTTATAAATAGTTAACTTCATAAATTTTACAATAGTTAACGTGATAAATTGTGTGATAGTTAACTTCATAAATTTTACAATAGATAATGTGGTACATTTTATAATAGTTAACTTCATAAATTTTACAATAGTTAACATGATAAATTGTATGATAGTTAACTTAATAAATTTGCAATAGATAATGTGATAAATTTTATAATAGTTAACTTCATAAATTTTGCAATAGTTAACGTGATAAATTGTATGATAATTAACTTCATAAATGTTACAATAGATAATGTGATAAATTTTATAACAGTTTACTTCAAAAATTTTGCAATAAAAAAGAAAACAATTAAAGTACCCCTGTCACGCCATGTGGCGTATAGGGAATATGGTGTTAGTGACCATAAATTTTACAGACCTTCAGCACATGATTTTGGGGTGATGTGGTCGGTATTACGCCCGTGCCGCTTCACTTTCCCAGAAAAAAAAAATCCGGTACCCATTTTTTTAAGGCTGGGTGAACCCGGAAGCCGTCGGTTGGGATCGAACCCTACCCCTTGTCCTTTGTAGTCCAGTTCAGTAACCACTGAGCTATCGCGGCTCCCAAATTTTGCAATAGTTAAGGTGATAAATTGTATAATAGTTTACGTCATAAATTTTACAATAGTTAATGAGATAAATTGTATAATAGTTAACTTAATAAGTTTTACAATAGTTTATAAAAGGGATTAATTTTACAATAGCAATAGCGTTAAAGGTTTTAAAATAGTTAACATGATAGTTTTTACAATAGTTACCAAGTCAATTTGTACATTATTAAAAGTGATAATTTAACAATAATTAACGTAATAATATTTTTCAATAGCTGGTGTGATCAATTTTACAATAGCTAACTTCATAAATTTTACAATAGTTAACGTGACAAATTTTGCAACAGTTAATGTGGCAAATTTTATAATAGTTAACTTCATAAATTTTGCAATAGTTAACGTGACAAATTGTATAATAGTTAACTTCCTAAATTTTGCAATAGTTAACATGACAATTTTTATAATAGTTAACTTCATAAATTTTGCAATAGTTAACGTGACAAATTGTATAATAATTAACTTCATAAATGTTGCAATAGTTAACATGACAAATTTTATAATAGTTAACTTCATAATTTTGCAATAGTTAACGTGACAAATTGTATACTAGTTAACTTCATACATGTTGCAATAGTTAACATGACAAATTGTATAATAGTTAACTTCATAAATTGTGCAACAGTTAACGTGATAAATTTTTTCAATGGATGATCATGATAAAAAATATGCAACGGCCAGGTTTTATAGGAAAAGAAAAGAAAAAAATCCTGTAATATCAAGTGGTGACATATAGGGAATATGGTGTTAGTGCCCATTTGTATTTTAGACCTTCGGCTGGTTATTATTTTGAACAATATGGTCAGCATTACACCTGTGCCGCCTTTCTTTCTCATAAAACATTTGATCCCTACATAAGGTTGGCGAACCTAGAAGTTATCTACCAGGAACGAAAAAAAAACATCTTGTCCGTAGTGGGCCAGTACACGAACCACTGAGCTACCGCATCTCTCTTGTTGTATAGAAGATTTGACTTTTTCCATTACTTCGAGACGTGATTAGTTGTGTTCAATTTATCTTGTTTGTGTTTTTTTAAGTTTCTCACCCAAGTATGTGTGTGCGCGTGTGTTACATGCATACATATATATATATATATATATATATATATATATATATATATATATATATATATATATATATATACAGAGAGAGTGAGAGAGAGAGATAAACTGTTGCTACCAAAAGACAAATGGAAATGCACACGTTAGTAATAAACAAATACTGGAGGTTGAATCGATTGCCCCATATCTTCCATATAGTTTCCTATATTCTGTAAAGGATTTTTCTAAATATTGGACTTTTAAACCTTATGAGATAATGTGAAAGGGAAAACAGACCATCTAAGTGACTTTATTGGTGTGCATATCTTATCTAAAATAGTTTGCAGAGGTGTAACAATAGCTCTGCTTATACAGGTGCTATCCAATCAAATCGCAACAAATCTAACAAACCACGCTACATATATCCAAATAACCAATATAAATGTTGTTTTACTACAGTTTGTTAATGACAACTGTGGTCTAGTATAATCTAGAAGACTTAGAGACTGAACTGACTGCACTATAGTCAAGAAGAAAACAAAAAAAGTCAAGATCAACCAGATATGCTACCGGGATCAGGGGAAGAAAGAATGGACATACCAGGTTTTTCCCCATTTGTAGGACTTTCATTGTCTGGTGTACAGGTTTGTCTTTTAAAAAAAAATATGAAGGGTGTGTACTTGAAGGAGATTTAGAATCTATCATTGCCATACAGTGGGTTCTAGGGTAAAGGCAAAACAAGTGGGAACCAAAGATAACTGTGGGGATACTGAAAATAAGATGTAAAATGTGGGCCATCTAGTTGCACTCTGTGGGGCGAAACGTGGATACATTTAGTTTGTGTCTTATAAGACTCAGCAAGTAAATGAGTTACCAGTCCGTTGCCAAAGACAAGAAGAAGAAGAAAATTTGCGAGCAGATGGGACAGTTGTATTATGTTATATTATTTGTCTTTATTGGCTGGTAGCATCTAGTTTTTGCTTTGTTGATTCAAAATAATTTACTTGAAATTATGTTGCTCTTGTTAATTGTTATTAATCATTGCTTTAAATAATTGGTACTATTTGTTTTGTACATTGTCACCGACGACGGCTTACATTATAACCGTAGCTCTGTTCCCAACTGAGATATTTTACTAATACCAGCATCAAACTGGTGTTGATCTTTTCGCCGTTTATTTTATCTTTAGAGTTTGTTCAATTGATTATGGAGTCCTCACACTTGAGGTTTGTTATAAACTTTAGACGCCGATGCCGAAAATAACAATTTATATCACGTGATTTATAGCATAATAACGTGAGGCGGAAGATGCACAATAACAATAAAAATAGAATAGCACAGGCGAAAGTAGCATTTCAGAAAATGAAAAACATCTTGTGCATCAAGTCTATGTCAATAGAAGTGAGAAAGAGAGTTCATCGTTGCATAATAGAGCCAAATCTGACCTTTAGAAGCAAATCATGGACAGTAGACAAACAGATGAAATAACGATTAGAGGCTTCAGAGATGGGTTTTTCTGAAAAGAGTGTTGAGAAATAAACAATCGACATGTATAGAACACATGATAAGAAAATTAAAGTTGAAAACACTTGGTTTATTCATACATTCAGCCATTATCCTCTTGGGCCAAAGACGGCACATAAGGCGGAAGTCATAGTTCTCCACGACTGACGATTTCCTGCTACTTCTTGAGTGTCTCTTAGTCCCATGACTGCGCCTTATTTAGTAAATGTTTTGCATAGCGATTCTCTGGGTCTGCCTTGTTTTCTTTTACCAGAAGATATCCACCTGGTGGAGAAGTCCTTCCCCATCACCTTCTTCATATAAAGCTCGACACGCCCTGTTTAGATTCGCCTCGTATCTGTTCGTTTGAAAATGTATTCCGTTCTGCTATATTTAATGTTTAAAGATGCAAAGCAGTGATTCTTACATGAGGCGCTAGAAAGGACTATCGCCTATTGGCTCTACTTCGTTATGTTTCGATAAAGAGAAAGAGCGCGATCTCATTAGTCGTTCTTCTGTTGCCACGACAACAAGGATCTGTTTGCTGAAGTGGCCTAACTAGTTCTCATACACATTGCAAGGTCGATAGATGCAGTTGTACGGTTGTAGTAGGTTTGGCCTTTATAAAGATTGAAGCCTATTGATTAGAAATGGTTTGAATTAATTGAACTATATCACGGCTTTACTAGGGAATATGATTACTGGTTGTACATTGACATTTAACTCATTGAGCTGGAATGTTATTTTGTTATGTATTGTGATAAGACATTAGAAGAGTCAAATCTCCATCGATGCTGACCTATAGTTAGCTGTACGCTTTGTCCATAGCCATCTATAGCTTTACAAAAGCCTAGAGTAAGTAAGCAAAGAGCCTCGTCGCGCCAAGTGATCGATCAGGATCGAACCCTACGTTGTAGTCCAGTTCACTAATCACTGGGCTATCCCAGATCCCTGCAAAGGCCTACAGGCTGAAAGAAAATCCCAGGAAAACCTCCAACTACAATGACGTTTTCAGCTTTGCGAGCAGGGGGCTGGTGTTAGTAGAATGACGTCAGTCGTCTATAGTTTATATAGTTCTTAATGTCATGCTAGTTGCTGGGTTTTCCGGTTTTTATTTTCTGCCCGCGGGCCTTTACATTAAATATACATAAGGCTATAGCATTGGTTATAGAATAGGTAGAATTGGATGGAAACAAAAGATAACAAACGATAAAGTTTTAAAACAACTGAAAATAAAAGAGAACTACTAAATACAATTAAGACAAGACAAATGAAATTTTTGGGCATGTTAAAAGACACAACAGCCTACTAAAAGTAATATTGGAAGGAAAAAATACAAGGTAAAAGAGGCAAAGGCAGACCAAGACTAACATGGACGAGCAACATCAAAAGATGGTCAAGTCAATCTATGACAGCCTGCACCATCAAAGCAAGAAACAGAGTAGAATGGCGATCCATGGTAGCCAACCTTCGTTGCGGAGAAGGCACACGATGATGATAACATTGGTCATGTGACGTAAAATCAGACAACTTTAAATTCATGCGTATACTAGAGATGAACACATTTTGGGAAACTCCCATACTGAAATGTCCACCCCCTCCTTTTTTTTCTCACCCCCTAAAAAAAATTGTTGTACATAAAAATATCTTCTTTCGTTTAATATATTGAAAGTGTCTATTTCACGTGTAGTAAGCCTGTACATTAGTCGTGAATTATATTATTCTAGAGATATGTCACTGATTTAACTATATCGGGAAACAAAATTGAGAATGTTATTTAGCAAAGGATTTGTGCTAGTGATTTGTTTCAGTATATATATTTATATATATATATATAGTCCCGTCACGCCAAGTGGCTATAGGGAATATGGTGTTAGTGACCATAATTTTTACAGACCTTCGGCACATGATTTTTGGGGTAATGTGGTGGGTATTACGCCCGTGCCGCTTTACTTTCCTTCATAAAAAAATCCGGTACCCGTTTAAGGCTGGGTGAACCAGGAAGCCGTCGATCAGGATCGAACCCGACCTCTAGTTCTTCTATATATATATATAACAAATGACTATCTCGAATGTTTTCTGTGAGAACATTCTCATCCCAGACACTGCTTCGGAAAATTCATCTGAAGTGAAGGTATAAAGTTTAATAGAAATGTTGATTTAATGTTTTGGTAATTATTACTTGGTTTAAACACACATACACACACGCACACACGTACGCACGCACACACACACACACGTACGCACGCACACACACACACATTTAAGTGTTTTGATTGTTTGGTGTTTACGGATGAAATAGTGATTTGGCCTAATTTGCTAATAAATGTATTTTTAAAAGAAAGTATCAGTGTTGTTGTATTGCATTGTGTAGTTGTGTTCACGTAGGTTGTAGATTATCAGAACTTTTGAAATATTCATTTTTTGCTGGACTATCCATTCTTCCTGGTGTTTGCAATTGAATGTTTCCCTTAGCTTCCAGCAGTTTTCTTGAATTCTAGTGCTTGTTAATGAGTCTCAACCAATCACTTTTAGGACTTTTAATCGCAAAAATTCAGCCAATTTTATTGTCTTTCCCCCCCCCCCCCCCTCCTACTTTCTTCTTCTTCTCTTCTTCTACTTCTTCTTCTTCTTCGTTTCCCCGTCGATAACTCTTCTGTAATGATGTACAACAAACTACAATATCGCATTTTTCAGCTCAACACATCCGACTTTACTACTTTTTTGGGTACCGGATTGCCTTCCACTTCACTTCCTACTCGCTTAGTTAATCTGTTCCAAGAGTCTTCACTGGGAGGTGGAGTAGCACTTTGGCCAGCTTTAGTTAATTAATTCTGACACAAGCAGTCAGCTAGGAGTCGTCTACCACTTCATCCCAGGTACTGTTGGACGTATTGACCCCAAAATATCTCACAGTAAATAATGAATGGTGAAAGGCATAGACCGAGGGAAATAAGAAAAGTACCCCCGTCCAAGTGGCGTATAGGGAATATGGTGTTAGTGACCATAAATTTTACAGACCTTCGGCATATGATTTGTAGGGTAATGTGGTCGGTATTACGCCCGTGCCGCTTTACTTTCCCAGAAAAAAATCCGGCACCCATTAAAGGCTGGGTGAACCGGAAGCCGTCGGTTGGGATAGAACCCTACCTCTTGTCCTTTGTAGTCCAGTTCACTAACCACTGAGCTATCGCGGCTCCAAAAGGCATAGGCCGAGGGAAATAAGAAAATGAAAAAGAGATCAGGCAGGCAAAACAAAACCCCTGTCTAACTAAATCGTCGTTCTAAATGAGAGCCCTATCACTTATCATGCCCCAGGAAAAAAAACAAACCCATAAATATGTGTTTTCAGAGATGGATCAGCAATTGAAGCATCAAAGAAGAAGGTAATGACATTTATCTAACTTACCCAAGTGGAAAGACACTAATATACTCTTCTCTAGCCGAAGAGAAAGGAGCACAAATTTTAGAGCAGAGACAATGACACTCCATGCAGCCACACACTCTCAATACACAAGGGGTCCCAAGTCCAGTGACTGTCATCCTCATTGATGCAAAGTCAGCCACACACTCTCAATACACAAGGGGTCCCAAGTCCAGTGACTGTCATCCTCATTGATGCAAAGTCAGCCACACACTCTCAATACACAAGGGGTCCCAAGTCCAGTGACTGTCATCCTCATTGATGCAAAGTCAGCCACACACTCTCAATACACAAGGGGTCCCAAGTCCAGTGACTGTCATCCTCATTGATGCAAAGTCGGTCACACACTCTCAATACACAAGGGGTCCCAAGTCCAGTGACTGTCATCCTCATTGATGCAAAGTCAGCCACACACTCTCAATACACAAGGGGTCCCAAGTCCAGTGACTGTCATCCTCATTGATGCAAAGTCAGCCACACACTCTCAATACACAAGGGGTCCCAAGTCCAGTGACTGTCATCCTCATTGATGCAAAGTCAGCCACACACTCTCAATACACAAGGGGCCCCAAGTCCAGTGACTGTCATCCTCATTGATGCAAAGTCAGCCACACACTCTCAATACACAAGGGGTCCCAAGTCCATTAACTGTCATCCTCATTGATGCAAAGACAGCCACACACTCTCAATACACAAGGGGTCCCAAGTCCAGTGACTGTCATCCTCATTGATGCAAAGTCAGCCACACACTCTCAATACACAAGGGGTCCCAAGTCCAGTGACTGTCATCCTCATTGATGCAAAGTCAGCCACACACTCTCAATACACAAGGGGTCCCAAGTCCAGTGACTGTCATCCTCATTGATGCAAAGTCAGCCACACACTCTCAATACACAAGGGGTCCCAAGTCCAGTGACTGTCATCCTCATTGATGCAAAGTCAGCCACACACTCTCAATACACAAGGGGTCCCAAGTCCAGTGACTGTCATCCTCATTGATGCAAAGTCGGTCACACACTCTCAATACACAAGGGGTCCCAAGTCCATTAACTGTCATCCCCATTGATGCAAAGTCGGTCACACACTCTCAATACACAAGGGGTCCCAAGTCCATTAACTGTCATCCTCATTGATGCAAAGTCGGTCACACACTCTCAATACACAAGGGGTCCCAAGTCCATTAACTGTCATCCTCATTGATGCAAAGTCGGTCATCCAAGCGATGTCAAACCCGAAACGGGAAAGACTCATTCAAGAAATCAACAACATACGTTCACTGTCAGAAAAAAAAACAAAAAACATAACTAGCCCTGTAGTGGAAATCAGCACACTGTGATATCCCTTGAAACGAGAAAGCATGTGAACTTTCAAAGTAGGTGGGAGCCTTTAACTAGACTCAGAGCTTCAAAGAAATAAAAATAATCCTGAAACTCGCTAGGCAAACAGAGTGTAGGAAGTTATATGGAAATTATGAGCCAGAATGGACAGCTTAAACAAACTTAGCAGACATGAGCAGACCAAAATATTCAGACTCAGAACAGGTCATTGTAGCCAAAATTATTAGATTTAGTTTGACAGATTTTTGGAGGCAGCTAATGGATAAATTATTAGACTCAGTTTGAAAGATTTTTGGAGGTAGCTAATGGATAAATTATTAGACTCAGTTTGACAGATTTTTGGAGGTAGCTAATGGATAAATTATTAGACTCTTTTTGACAGATTTTTGGAGGTAGCTAATGGATAAATTATTAGACTCAGTTTGACAGATTTTTGGAGGTAGCTAATGGATAAATTATTAGACTCAGTTTGAAAGATTTTTGGAGGTAGCTAATGGATAAATTATTAGACTCAGTTTGACAGATTTTTGGAGGTAGCTAATGGATAAATTATTAGACTCAGTTTGAAAGATTTTTGGAGGTAGCTAATGGATAAATTATTAGACTCAGTTTGACAGATTTTTGGTAGTAGCTAATGGATAAATTATTAGACTCAGTTTGAAAGATTTTTGGAGGTAGCTAATGGATAAATTATTAGATTCAGTTTGAAAGATTTTTGGAGGTAGCTAATGGATAAATTATTAGACTCAGTTTGACAGATTTTTGGAGGTAGCTAATGGATAAATTATTAGACTCAGTTTGAAAGATTTTTGGAGGTAGCTAATGGATAAATTATTAGATTTAGTTTGACAGATTTTTGGAGGTAGCTAATGGATAAATTATTAGATTTAGTTTGAAAGATTTTTGGAGGTAGCTAATGGATAAATTATTAGATTCAGTTTGACAGATTTTTGGAGGTAGATAATGGATAAATTATTAGATTCAGTTTGAAAGATTTTTGGAGGCAGCTAATGGATATAAATTATTAGATTCAGTTTGACAGATTTTTGGAGGCAGCTAATGGATAAATTATTAGATTCAGTTTGACAGATTTTTGGAGGTAGATAATGGATAAATTATTAGACTCAGTTTGACAGATTTTTGGAGGTAGATAATGGATAAATTATTAGATTCAGTTTGAAAGATTTTTGGAGGCAGCTAATGGATAAATTATTAGATTCAGTTTGACAGATTTTTGGAGGTAGCTAATGGATAAATTATTAGATTTAGTTTGACAGATATTTGGAGGCAGCTAATGGATAAATTATTAGATTCAGTTTGACAGATTTTTGGAGGTAGCTAATGGATAAATTATTAGATTTAGTTTGACAGATTTTTGGAGGTAGCTAATGGATAAATTATTAGATTTAGTTTGACAGATATTTGGAGGCAGCTAATGGATAAATTATTAGATTTAGTTTGACAGATTTTTGGAGGTAGCTAATGGATAAATTATTAGATTTAGTTTGACAGATTTTTGGAGGTAGCTAATGGATAAATTATTAGATTTAGTTTGACAGATATTTGGAGGCAGCTAATGGATAAATTATTAGATTCAGTTTGACAGATTTTTGGAGGTAGCTAATGGATAAATTATTAGATTTAGTTTGACAGATTTTTGGAGGTAGCTAATGGATAAATTATTAGATTTAGTTTGACAGATTTTTGGAGGCAGCTAATGGATAAATTATTAGATTTAGTTTGACAGATTTTGGAGGTAGCTAATGGATAAATTATTAGACTCAGTTTGACAGATTTTTGGAGGTAGCTAATGGATAAATTATTAGATTTAGTTTGACAGATGTTTGGAGGTAGCTAATGGATAAATTATTAGATTTAGTTTGACAGATTTTTGGAGGTAGCTAAGGGATAAAGACTCAGTTTGACAGATTTTTGGAGGTAGCTAATGGATAAATTATTAGACTCAGTTTGAAAGATTTTTGGAGGTAGCTAATGGATAAATTATTAGATTCAGTTTGACAGATTTTTGGAGGTAGATAATGGATAAATTATTAGATTCACTTTGAAAGATTTTTGGAGGTAGCTAATGGATAAATTATTAGATTCAGTTTGACAGATTTTTGGTGGCGGCTCGAGTCTCTGTGTTATTTGGTGAGCGCAGTTCAAATAATAAGATTCATTTGTTGGAGATCATGTTTATGTCTGATGTCGAAAGCGTCATCACTTGCCATGTATTTTCTTGTTGCAATCCACATTTTTTTGACTGATGTTTTCTAGATTGCCAAAATAGAATGCTAATCTAATGCTCCAAGATCATATTGATATAGTCTCTCTCCAGCATGTCCACTCTGTGAACACTCACATGCAACAGTAGAACATCATCTTTTTTGACTGTCTAAAGCACACTGACATCAGAGCAACTCTACTTCCTTAAAGTACAGAGCAGGCCAATAATTGTAGTGTTGCGGTAACGCTGGTGGCTGGAACAAGTAGTGGGGTGTAACATGCAGTCCTACAAGGTATGGTGACAGCTTTACAAAAAAGGAACACAACACAATACTGACGTTCGAGACTACATGGGGCCTTCCTCAGAAAGCGAGAAAAACACAAACGAACAACGAAATAAAGATAACTCTACCACCTGTTCCGCTTATCCTAGATGTAGTAGTGTTATCTTTATTTCGTTGCTCGTTTATGTTGTTCTTGTTTTCTGAGGAAGGCCGCGTGTACGCAAAACGTCAGTATTTTGTTGTGCTCCTTTTTGTAAAGCTGTCACCATACCTCGTAGGAGTGTACGTTACACCTCACTACTTGCTCCTACTTCTTCAAAGACCTGTTAAATGGAATACCTTGTTCGGAACTACAAGAGACCTAAGAAATACCTGGAGATATCATTTCATGGCATTGAGCTGAAAAGCCTCAGCTCACTGGCTTCTGGATCCATAGCAACAACAACATAGTCTCTCTATTTCTTTTTTAATCTTGTGATCATTTGCTTGTGGACGATCGGGTATTATCTTAAGCACATGGCGCTCCTACCGGATGAGATGACTGCTTTGGTTAAGTGTCGACATTGCATTGTTTCTTGATATGACTTTCCTTGGCGAATGTAGTCTCGCATTCAAAAAGAAGATTTAGGAAAGGCTGTCGAAACATAACCAGGAGACGATTGAAATAGTGACCAGTAGTAGGAAAAATGACAAATAAAATCGAGGAAGACACAAAAAGTCTTGAAAAATATGAAGCCACCCAAATTTATCTCTCAACGTGTAGAGACTAACGACACCGGTGTTGTGTTGGTTGACAAGTATTTTTTTGCATATTCACTCCCGTCTGACATCATTCACCTTGACAACATTTTCTTGAAGTCAGGATGTGTGAAAACATATTCGTGAAGTCAGGATGTGTGAAAACATATTCGTGAAGTCAGGATGTGTGAAAACATATTCGTGAAGTCAGGATGTGTGAAAACATATTCGTGAAGTCAGGATGTGTGAAAACACATTCTTGAAGTCACGATGTGTGACAACATATTCTTGAAGTCACGATGTGTGACAACATATTAGTGACGTCTGTTCATAGATACAGTAAAGTAAAGTAAAGTACCCCCGTCACGCCAAGTGGCGTATAGGGAAATATGGTGTTAGTGACCCTATATTTTACAGACCTTCAGCACATGATTTTTGGGGTAATGTGGTCAGTATTACGCCCGTGCTGCTTTACTTTCCCAGAAAAAAATCCGGTACCCGTTTAAGGCTGGGTGAACCCGAAGCCGTCGGTTGGGATCGAACTCTACCCCTTGTCCGTGGTAGTCCAGTTCACTAACCACTGAGCTATCGCGGCTCCCTTCATAGATACAGATTGAGGGTAATTATTAAAATCGTTTTTTCGTCCACCGTCCGTGAGGACATGTGGCAGTCCATTGTCCTTCCGACCTCAGCATCAGTAAAACTAGCAAATGTGCTAGCTCGTTCATTACCTCTTAAACTCTCCTGCCCTGATAAAAAAAAAATGAAGCACAGTTTTGTTAGACTAAACGTCAGCCCTCTTTTATTAATGTATGCTTACGCAGAATAAAAGGATGGATATGGCAGGACAAAATCAATCACATAGAATTATGGAAATGTACCAGTCAAACACCAATGGATAAAGAGATACAGCGAAGACGATGGGTCTGGATAGGACACACACTACGGAAGCCAACTGAGAGTATTACACAACAGGCCCTTTTTGGAATCCCCAGGTGAAAAGACAAAGAGGAAGACCAAGGAACTCTTGGAGAAGACAGATGGAAGCAGAGATGAAGATGATGGGGAAGACATGGAATGATCTTAAAAGAATGGAAAAGACAGAACGACTTGGAAAGTGTTTGTTGAAGACCTATGCTCCACTGGGAGCTAAAAAGGTAGAAGATTAAGAAGAAACGTTAGCCTGACCCTATCCGGGAGATACTTGTCTTAATAGGAAAATATAGGTATACCATTTATTTCCGAGTGCACATGTGTGAACAAATGCGATATTTTTGGCCATGTTAAAAGACACAACAGCCTACTAAAAGTAATATTGGAGGGGAAAATACAAGGTAAAAGAGGCAGAGGCAGACCAAGACTAACATGGACGAGTAACATCAAAAGATCGACAAATCAACCTATGACAACCTGTTCATCAACTGCACCATCAAAACAAGAAACAGAGCAGAATGGCGTTCCATGGTAGCCAACTTTCGTTGCGGAGAAGGCACTAGATGATGATAATGACATGCGTGAAAGACATCGCTAATGAAAGCTATCTTTTTAAGTAGCTGAATTGACCGTGTGCTCTAGCGTTTGGTTCTCGTGACATGGCGCTGTGCCGAGGAGTACAGGTTTGATCCTGCTTCGGACTATCTCTTGTTTTCAGTTTGTTTTTTTTCTCTTGTTGATTATTTGTGATTTTTTTCCCCCGAGTGTTGTAAACACACTTCTTCCCCTGAAATGATTCGTTAATCTATCGCCTCGGAAGTTTCCCTCCACAAAAATATTCATTTATGATTATTTGTCTTTAGACTAGACCTCTCCAGAGTCTCTAATCACTGCCGTCTAGACCAGCCAGTTGCGATCTTTCTGAAGATTCTCATTGAGTCACTTGTGTATAAGTGTGTGGCTCAAGCCACGCTAATGCTTTAATGACAGCCATAATTTCCATAGTCAAACTACTTGTAGTCAATGTGAAAGCACCACTGTCTTATTTCATGGTTCTACTTCCGATATGAGCAGTGAAAGCCCACGAGCTCCGTACGTGCCAAATAACAGAACAGTGTAAATGGCTGCGTCACTCTCAGAGGAATTGTCTCAAATCAAGGCCTACACTTCTGCCTCAACGACCAAGCTGTTTTGTTGTCTATATTCTCTGTCCAGTGTGCTGACGACGGAAAAGGAGGTACTGCACTCTGACGTCACTCGTACCCATTCTTCCCCGAGTTATTTGTACCAGATATGCCTTTTCTGGCTTTCATACCTTCTGGTCTGCTTGTTAAAAGTGTGTAAAATAAACATAAATGGTATTAAGCAGTTAAACTTGTTGAGAGTCGAGACAAACTTCAACGCTTCGACAAAAGTCTTAATTTGGTACACAACAACTCATATAAATACCAAAATTTACACGAAAGGCAAATACTAATCTCAGACTGAGACGGCCATTTTGAGATAAGTAATTCATAGTGTATCAATAACAACACGATGTATATAACGGTGTTCGTATCTTTATCTCCAACAAATCAATACTATTCATGTTTACTTTCTTGTTTACTTTTGTTTCTCACACCTTGCATGACGATTCATAAAAATACTTTAGTCATGTCACTTATAGGACTTTATATATATATATATGGGGTGCCACGATAGCTCAGTGGTTAGTTAACTGGACTACAAAGGACAAAAGGTAGGGTTCGATCCCAACCGACGGCTTCCGGTTCACCCAGTCTTAATTGGGTACCGGATTTTTTTTCTGGGAAAGTAAAGCGGCACGGGCGTAATACCGACCACATTACCCCAAAAATCATGTGCCGAAGGTCTGTAAAATTTATGGTCACTAACACCATATTCCCTATACACCACTTGGCGTGACGGAGGTACTTTACTTTACTTATATATATATATATATATATATATATATAAGGTATCTATTGTTGTAGATGTCTTTCAATAGCTTTGTTATTATTTCTGTTCCAAATTCTCCCATAGTTTCCATCTTCTTTTTAGTTTTATTATCGCGCCCATGTGACTTTTCTTTTTCATGTTGCACCAGATCTCATCACTTCTTTTGTTCGAATTGGCGATCCTTCCCAGTTATTATGAATGTTTACTTTTGGTCATTTGTCGTCAAAGTATTCATTGTTTTATTCTGTCCATCTTTCGTTTATGTTTCTTTGCTCCGTCAACAATCTTCATTCCTTTGAATCTAAACAGTCGGTTTTAGGTCGTGTTTTTCTTATCATTTTTTTTTTAGCTGAATTGAAGTTTCATTGTATCTATGGTTTAACAAGTCTCGATATGTTGTATCACATTTATTTGTTATTTCTCCATTTAATTTAATTAGAGAGCTTGCACATGTTGAAGTATGGTGGCTAGTGTTTTTCTGTGTAGTCAATGCCGATACCTTCAGTTTTAGTTTAATTTAGTTCAGTTCAGTTCGGGTCAGTTCAGTTCAGTTCAGTTCAGTTCAGTTCAGTTCAGTTCAGTTCAGTTTAGTTTAGTTTAGTTTAGTTTAGTTTAGTTTAGTTTAGTTTAGTTTAGTTTAGTTTAGTTTAGTTTAGTTTAGTTTAGTTTAGTTTAGTTTAGTCTTAACTACCGTGAGGTCGGGTAATTTTACCTGCTACTGTATGCAGTAAACAGTACAACCTGTGGCTGCCCTGCTGCCTTGCAGGAATGCTCGGGAGAGTAAAAGGCTAAGGGAGGCTACCCCGAAGTAAAACAACCCCACTGCCTTGTGGGTGAGACTTTTTAGTCAAAGGCTAGCGGAGTCAACAGTAAACAAACCGACGGAAGGCAACAGAAAACCACCGTCGTAATTTCTTTGTACAGTCATGAATCGCCACAATTTTAGAAATCACGACAACAGTGTTAAGATGGATTCCAATGGAAAACCCTCGTTCGGTAGGGGACATCATGTGCAACAGGTGATACCTGATCGTCATCAAGCTACTGTAAGCAAAATAAAGACAAAACAGACTATAAAGATAGGTACTTGGAATATGAGAACACTCATGCAGAAGGGTAAACTGGAAACATCAAACAGGAAATTAAAAGAATGGGTTTACATTTACTGGGACTTTGCGAAATGAGATACATTAGATCAGTGGGGATATATTCTGATGAACATAAACTAATCTATTCTGGACGTGCTGAACACCAAAGAAGAGTAGGTATTATATTGGATGCAAAAAGAGCAAGAACAGTGAAAGACTTTTTACCCAATATCTGACAAGAGCCCTTTTAGCGAAATTGAATGGAAAGCCAATAGATATAAATCTTATACATGTTTATGCACCAACAGCAGACAGTCTAGAGGAAACAATTGATAAATTTTACAACGAGTTAAATGAGGCACTTCGTGAATGCAAACCACATGAAAACACCATAGTTTTAGGGGATCTTAACGCAAATGTAGGAAAGGAAAGAGTTGAGGAAGTAGTTGGTCATTATGGCTTTGGCGAGAGGAATGAAAGAGGTGACAAATTATTGACTGAGCAAGAACACACAACACGATGATAGGAAACACCTGGTTTAAGCAACATCCAAGACGTCTGTGGACATGGAAAAGCCCAGGAGACAACGCACCTAATGAAATTGATTACATAATGATAAGCAATAGATTTAGAAATAGTCTGGTGTGTGTGAAAACTAGACCAGGGGCAGATTGCAATAGTGATCACGTACCAGTTGTGGGAAAGCTTAGAGTAAAATTAAAAGCAACAAAACGAGCCTCAGTTAACATCATGTTAAATCTAGATTTACTCAAATCAGACATGAAGTTGCAAGACGAATATAAAATCATAATTCAGAACCGGTACAATGCAATGGAAAAGATACAAAGCATTGATGAACAGTGGGAAATGCTAAAATAATCAATGCAACAAAAATCAAAAGAGTTCATACCACCAATGAGATCAACTTCAAGAAAAAAATGGATGACAGAGGACATTTGCAGCTAATGGATACAAGAAGGAGAAATAAAGAAAATAAAGATGAGTATAAGAGATTAAATAAAGAAATTGTAATAAAATGCAATGAAGCAAAAGAGGCATGACTAAAACAGAGATGCAAAGAGATTGAGATGCAGCAAAAACGAGATGCCAAAGCTATGTACAAACAAACTGAAGAATTAACCGGAAGTAAAACGCAATCAAACATTGGATGTTTAAGATCAAAGGAAGAATTGTTGATTGAACAAGAGAGCATAAGGGATCGATGGACAGAATACATTAAAGATCTTTATAATGATGAGCGAACAGAAGTAAATATTAAGGATAATGTAGAAGGACCAGAAATACTCAAAGAAGAAGTGGAAGACGCCTTGCGCAATATGAAAACAGGAAAAGCTCCTGGACCAGATAATATAACTAAAGAAGAGATTGAAGATGTCCTCTGCATCTGATACTGATGAGAGTAGAGTCTACAACGATTTGTTCGTGTGCAAAATATAATATTCTTAAAAGAAGACCTAGGTTTGTAGTTTGTTGTGGTCTCATCAAAGTGAAAATACAGATTGCAGCTTTTGTGTGCACTCCTCAAAGGATGATTGAAAATAGTGGTTTATTTTGCTCTCACTAATGGAAGACAGAAGTATGTAGTTTGTTGTGGTCTCACCAAAAGAAGACAGAAGAATGTAGTTTGTTGTGGTCTCACCAAAAGAAGACAGAAGAATGTAGTTTGTTGTGGTCTCACCAAACGTGGACAGAAGAATGTAGTTTGTTGTGGTCTCACCAAACGAGGACAGAAGAATGTAGTTTGTTGTGGTCTCACCAAAAGAAGACAGAAGAATGTAGTTTGTTGTGGTCTCACCAAAAGAAGACAGAAGAATGTAGTTTATTGCGGTCTCACCAAAAGAAGACAGAAGAATGTAGTTTATTGTGGTCTCACCAAAAGAAGACAGAAGAATGTAGTTTGTTGTGGTCTCACCAAACGAGGACAGAAGAATGTAGTTTGTTGTGGTCTCACCAAAAGAAGACAGAAGAATGTAGTTTGTTGTGGTCTCATCAAAATGAGGAGTCAGAAGAATGTAGTTTATTGTGGTCTTATCAAAATGAGGAGTCAGAAGAATGTAGTTTGTTGTGGTCTCACCAAACGAGGACAGAAGAATGTAGTTTGTTGTGGTCTCACCAAACGAGGACAGAAGAATGTAGTTTGTTGTGGTCTCACCAAACGAGGACAGAAGAATGTAGTTTGTTGTGGTCTCACCAAAAGAAGACAGAAGAATGTAGTTTGTTGTGGTCTCACCAAACGAGGACAGAAGAATGTAGTTTGTTGTGGTCTCACCAAACGAGGACAGAAGAATGTAGTTTATTGTGGTCTTATCAAAATGAGGAGTCAGAAGAATGTAGTTTGTTGTGGTCTCACCAAAAGAAGACAGAAGAATGTAGTTTGTTGTGGTCTCACCAAACGAGGACAGAAGAATGTAGTTTGTTGTGGTCTCACCAAACGAGGACAGAAGAATGTAGTTTGTTGTGGTCTCACCAAAAGAAGACAGAAGAATTTAGTTTGTTGTGGTCTCACCAAACGAGGACAGAAGAATGTAGTTTGTTGTGGTCTCACCAAACGAGGACAGAAGAATGTAGTTTATTGTGGTCTCACCCAAAGAAGACAGAAGAATGTAGTTTGTTGTGGTCTCACCAAACGAGGACAGAAGAATGTGGTTTGTTGTGGTCTCACCAAACGAGGACAGAAGAATGTAGTTTGTTGTGGTCTCACCAAAAGAAGACAGAAGAATGAAGTTTGTTGTGGTCTCACCAAACGAGGACAGAAGAATGTAGTTTGTTGTGGTCTCACCAAACGAGGACAGAAGAATGTAGTTTGTTGTGGTCTCACCAAAAGAAGACAGAAGAATGTAGTTTGTTGTGGTCTCATCAAAATGAGGAGTCAGAAGAATGTAGTTTATTGTGGTCTTATCAAAATGAGGAGTCAGAAGAATGTAGTTTATTGTGGTCTCATTAAATAAACAGAGAAGTATGTAGTTTGTTGTGGTCTCACCAAACGAGGACAGAAGAATGTAGTTTGTTGTGGTCTCACCAAAAGAGGAAAGAAGAATGTAGTTTGTTGTGGTCTCACCAAAAGAAGACAGAAGAATGTAGTTTGTTGTGGTCTCACCAAACGAGGACAGAAGAATGTAGTTTGTTGTGGTCTCATCAAAGTAAGGCAGAAGACTAGCTAATTGAGTACCCAGCAAAGATAGAAAGAATGTACCCTTTGTATTATTCTCAAGTTAGGTCATAAGATTATAGTTTTCTATGTTCCTCAAAAAAATAAATAAATAGGGAGACTATATTTTGTTGTGCTCCCTCAAAGGAGGATAGAATTTTGTAGTTTGAGGTGCTCTCTTCAAAATTAGCAGAATATAATTATTTGTTTTTTCCTGAAAGGAAAGCGAGAGCCTTTTCATTGTTGCGCCCTTCTCGACGGAAGACAAAAGATTGGGGTGTGTTTTAGTCTCCTAAAATGAAAGCAGAAGATCGTAGTTTGCTTTTGTCTCTTCAACGGTAGAATAGGATCTTAATGGAACTTGTTTGTTGTCAGAACAGCAGCAGGCTACACAGACCTGTTGTTCTCGTTGAGTTTTTAAAATTTATTTATCGCTTTTACTTTTTTCATCCATACCCAAATAATTGAGTGACATAATTGCGACGAGATATTGCTACTTATTTGTGAGATTTATTGTCCATACCAATATAGGATCTCCACCTTTTTCAACAACTTTCTCCTAAGAGTTATCAGTGTGATTACGTGTCTACTCTGAGCGACGATTGGTCGATATTTGAGATCACCCAGAGAAGCCAGATTTTTCAATTTGTGAAGTCACGTATATAGAACCAATTCTGACCTATGGAAGCGAATCATGGAAAATAGACAAACAAATGGAAAGACGATCAGAGGCCACAGAGATGGGATTTCTCAGAAGAATGTTGAAAGTTCCTTGGACAGCTAAAAAGACCAATGAGGAAGTTCTCAAAGAGGCCAACACAAAAATAGAGCTCTTAAAAAACATCAGAAAGAAGCAATCGACATTTTTCGGGTACATCATGGGAAGAGGAAAGTTGGAATACTTGGTTACAACTGGCAAAATAAAAAGAAAGAAAGATCGCGGACGACAAAGAGAGAAAATACTGGATAGCTTGGTGTCATGGCATGAAAAACAGTCAACAACAGAACTGATACGATGCACTGTAGATAGAAGATTGTGGAGGGACATGATCGCCTACGCCAACCGGTTTGGTACATGATGATGATGATGATGATGATGAAGTCACGTGACCTTCTTGTTGATGTCATAAACGCTTATTTTTACACCAGCTTCTTCCAAAAGATGGGAAATTTAAAAGTTGGTCCAAAAAATCACTTAAAGCAGTAACTGACAAACAACTGCATTTATCACGAACTTGTAATCAGTCAAACGATAAAAGAAAATCATCATCATCAAGTAACATGCCTGCTGGCGTAGGTGATCATGTCTCTCCACAACTTTTTATGTCGACAATTTTGTATCATTTCTGTTGTTGACCTTCTGCCAAGCCATTCTCCTAAGATGTTTGATATCTTTTCTCTTTGTTTCCCTCTATACCTTCGTCCCTCAATTTCCCCAGTTGTTACAATATTTTCAGCTGTTCCCTTCTCATTACATTGCAAAAAATGATAATTGTTTCTTCCTAATATTGGAAATTATCTCTCTCTTTGCTTTGGCCTCTTTGAGAACAGTTTATTTACTCTTCTTAGCTGTTCATGGTATTCTCAACATTCTTTTGTAAAACCACATTTCTACAGACTCCAGTGATTTTCTTGTCTGTTATCCTATTGTCCATGATTCGCATCCATATGTTAAGAATGGCCCTATATAACATTTAAGAACTATTTTCTTGTTTCTATTATCAAAATAGATTGCACAGTATCTTCCTTAAAATTAATACTGAATTAGATGAGCAGCAATTCGGATTCAGGAAAAACAGTGTGACAAAAGAAGCCATATTCAGCATGAGGACATTGATTGAAAAGTACATAGAAGTAAACAAACCAATATATGCTGCTTCATAGACTACACCAAAGCATTTGATAGAATACACCATAATCAACTTATAGACTGCCTAAAAGATATAAATCTGGATGACACAGACATACGACCGATATGTAATTTGTACTGGGAGCAAACAGCAATAATAAAATATAACAAGAAGAACTCTTCACCCATGGGCATAAAAAGAGGAGTAAGACAAGGATGCATCCTTTCACCAAGCTTGTTCAATTTATACACTCAGCAAATCTTTAAAAACATCACTGATATGCCAGGCCTAAACATTAATGGGAAGATAATCAACAACCTAAGATATGCTGATGATACTGTACTACTAGCAGAAAATCCTAAAGATCTACAACAATTACTTAATGAAATAAACATGACAAGCAAAAAATATGGACTAGATATGAATATCAAAAAGACTAAAACTATGATTATAAACAAAGAACATTCTCAAGACCTACAATTAAATATCAAAGTTGAAGGAATAGACCTGGAGACAGTTCAGAACTACAACTACCTGGGGACATACTATAACCAGTGATGGAAAATGTACAACTGAAATAAATAAAAGAATAGGTATGGCAAAAAGTAATTTCAATGCCATGAAAAATATACTAACATCAAAACAAATAACACCAGGGCTAAAACTAAGAATAGCAAAATGTTACATCTTCTCAATATTCCTATATGGTGCAGAAACATGGACATTAGACCAGAAAACAAAACAGAAAATTGAAGCCTTTGAAATGTGGATTTATAGAATAATAGGTAGAATTGGATGGAAAGAAAAGAAAACAAACGATGAAGTTTTAAAACAATCAAAAATGAAAAGAGAACTACTAAACACAATTAGAGCAAGACAAATGAAATTTGTGGGCCATGTTAAAAGACACAACAGCCTAATAAAAGTAATATTGGAAGGGAAAATACAAGGTAAAAGAGGCAGAGGCAAACCAAGACTAACATGGACGAGTAACATCAAAAGATGGACAAGTCAACCTATGACAATCTGCACCATCAAAGCATGAGACAGTGTTGAATGGCGCTCCATGGTAGCCAACCTTCGATGCGGTGACGGCACTCAATGATGATGAGTATCTTCCTTATTGTTTTTTGGAAAGCTGCTTTTGCTTGAGCAATTCTGCATCTAACCTCTGTTGCGCATTTGCCAAATAAGAGAAAATAAGCTACTGAATCTAATCAATAAACTAAGCAAATTCAGACATCAACGGAAAATAGTTATGTTGTTATAAAGAGTAATAAATGTTCACAAAATATAAATCACTACAGATACAGCTCATGGGAGCCGCGATAGCTCAGTGGTTAGTGAACTGGACTACAAAGGACAAGAGGTAGGGTTCGATCCCAACCGACGGCTTCCGGGTTCACCCAGCCTTTAATGGGTACCTGATTTTTTTAAAGGGGAAAGTAAAGCGGCACGGGCGTAATAACGACCACATTACCCCAAAAAGCATGTGCTGAAGGTCTGTAAAATATAGGGTCACTAAGACCATATTCCCTATACGCCACTTGGCGTGACGAGGCTCTTTACTTTACTTTTTTTTTACAGATACGGCTTGCAACAACTCGAAACAAATAAATCAGAAATACAAACTAACATTTTTCAAATTTATGATCCATTTATCTATAGGCTACAAGTTTACTGATCCATTTATTTACATGCCAGAAGATCAGTGCTCCATTTATTTACATGCCATAAATGTACTGCTCCATTTATTTACATGCCGCAAGTTTACTGCTCCATTTATCTATATGTTACAAGATCGTGAAGAAGAACAAGAACTTAAACTACAAGTTCAGGCTTCAACTGTTTCAGCTCAAACTAAAAGTGTCAGGTTCCCCGACCACATCTCACCTCGACCTCCGCGTTCCTGAACGTTTTGTTGACAGCGACGTAAATAACAAAGTTACCAACGCTGTTGATTGAAAACAGTAAGTTCTTACACAGTCCTAGTATAATTATTAGTGACTGATCGTTGAGAGCAGGGATTCTAGTGACGTAGGTTATAACAAAGCCAAACCCGCTACACACGATGTACAAGATGCAGATACTGAATAAAGTTTTGGTTGTTCTGGAGACTGTTTTGTTGAACGATTGTTTGTTTGTTGCTAGGGTTGATGTGAGTTGTCTGCGCTTGTTGGTGATCAGAGTGACCTTCACTCCAATCACAGCGGAACCCAACATAACCAGAAAAATGGGCACCGCCCCTGTAAACCCGTGGTTTACTAAATCTACAAACATTTGGTAGAATCCGCTCCTGGCGTCATTGTGGTAACGTTCTGTATAATAAAAAAGACCTACAGAGATGCCTTGGACCGTGACTTGTCTAAAACCAAGACACAAGATAGAGCTGTAGATGAAGGCAAATATACTCACAACGATGAGACCAGATATTACAACCATTATTCGTATCGGAGTCACGACTCTTGTGAATGTTAATGGAGTGAATATCGCTAGTAATCGTTCTCCTGTGATAAGTAACGGGATCAACATGGAGCAGCAAAGGCCTACAGTATAAAACATTACAAAAATCAAATAGAAGATATACAAAATGTAATTAACTGTCTCAGAGTACTGGAAAACTTGGGGCACGCTCACAAACAAAACAATTTTAGAGAAATTGTTCAGACCAACCAAAAACACCGTATCTGATAATGCGAGGGATATCAGTAAAACATTTGAAGCCTTGGTTATGCTATTTCTGACAACTAAGGCAGTGCTGGTGACGTTTGCTGCAATACCAACAAGACTGGTCGCTGGGAAAATGACAAAGTAAAACGCCCATCTCATCTTCATGCTGGTTTCATAATTGGCGTGGGAGATGAGTTTAGTTGACTCCGTCACAGGCGACCCGTGAGTTGTGTTCGCCATATCGGAGACTTAGTAGAGGATGGGCAGCAAAGACGTCGATTATTCGATTTTCTGTGGAAAGATCAAGTGTTTGAAATGCGTCCTCTAGTCAACTCAGCTGATGAAAATGAGCACCTGACATTCGGTCAGGGAAGACATGCGAGGTGTGATCATGTGACTGCAAGATGTGTCCAAGAGAAGTGGATGCCCCACACTCCACTCTCTACAAGATGTGTCCAAGAGAAGTAGATGCCCCACACTCCACTCCCTACAAGATGTGTCCAAGAGAAGTGGATGCCCCACGCTTCATTCCCTACAAGACGTGTCAAGAGAAGTGGATGCCCCACACTCCACTCCCTACAAGATGTGTCCAAGAGAAGTGGATGCCCCACGCTCCACTCCCTACAAGATTTGTCCAAGAGAAGTGGATGCCCCACACTCCATTCTCTACAAGATGTGTCCAAGAGAAGTGGATCCCCCACACTCCACTCCCTACAAGATGTGTCCAAGAGAAGTGTATGCCCCACACTCCACTCCCTACAAGATGTGTCCAAGAGAAGTCGATGCCCTACACTCCACTCCCTACAAGATGTGTCCAAGAGAAGTGGATGCCCCACACTCCACTCCCTAACGACAGCAATGCTATGAGGTTACCTATAACCACCTTTACCTCTCTCAATATTTCAATCAATTTAGTCTCTGTACGAGACAGAGAGCCCACTGCCTATGTCTATATATTTAAGACTGACTGGTCCCAGGATTGGATCTATGGCTTATTTATAGAGGCCCGCACTGGTCTGGGCTATCTACAGAAGAGTAGATGAAAGATGTTGCATTTCAGTGATTATTTTGTAGATATTGCTATTTATCAGTTCTGTGTTATCTCCCTCTTCATCAACGTAGACGCAGTGAGCACAGAACACAGCGTGTATTATGTACAAGTGACACATTGAATGACTGAGTAAGATTAACACATTTTTTTTTGGCAACCCGAACAAGTTTCTTTTGCAACCCAAAACCTGTGAATAAAAATTCCGCTTATGGAGTTACATGGAGCGCATGATTAGTGAGCGGACGGCCAGCTCTTTTATCCCGAGAGGCGTCGTCCAACTTCACTGACCAGATTTCTTCGAAATTTCCTTTCACCGGGGCCTGCAAGATTTCACTAATCTGTTGCTCTTTCCTCGATGGGAAATCCCATTCTGGTGAATGCTACATTGTCTTGAACGTCACTATTGTCCCAATAAAGCTCAGTTAGAACAAATTAACGAATGAGTTTGTGAGCGGCAAGTCGTTTCATCTTGGCGGTAAAACTCATTGTTTCTACACAAGACATACCGAGATATACCCTCCACCGTTTATGATTCTGTTTCTACTCAAATCAACAATCAACGGATTCTTCTCCTCTCGCCATTCCCCGAAGACCGCACCGATCATGTCTTGGTTCATCGAGTGTAAAACACTTTAGTTATATAGAAACGGGAATTATGGGACATCCCCATAACAATGAGACGTTTGTTCCGCGGCTGAAATTGTTATTAGGTTAAGATTTTGTGGTTAATGAAAAATGTGATAATATCGGTGAACCTTTCGTTGTATCATCTTGATGTTTCTGCAAGGCGAAAGTTCTCGATGAAAATAAAGGCAGCGATAAGAAATTAGATGACGTGTTCTGTAATCTTTGTTATTTGTGTTATCACTTTGTGAAGATAACATTCTCGCAGGTCGTCGCTTCTTGCCACACGTGATATCGATTGTTCTCAGCTTCCGACATCCCGGCTAGCTATAGCATCACTAGGACAGGCACAAACTGTTGAGATCGATAAATTTACCGGTATTGATCTCAGGGACTGTCACTAACTTGCAACACAGTAGATTTTTTTTTTGGGAGGGGGGGGTGGAGGTGTGTAGTAGGCAGGGGAGATCGTGTAGAACTTTGTTGGGGGAAAAGATGAATAAAATATCGTAGCTTAAAGTTAGGTCCTAAACCTTTAATATTTTATACTTTTATTTTTGGTAATTGAAGCGATCAAGTATTTGTTCAAATGCAGACTTTAATATCTTAGTAGGGGGCAGTCGCTGGTCACTCACTGAACAGTCATATGACAGTCATTGAATAATCATTTGGCAGCAGCTACATAACAATCATATGATCATAATCATCAAGTACCGTGCCTACTGGCGTAGGTGATCATGTCTCTCCACAATTTTCGATATCGGCAGCTATTTATCATTTCTGTTGTTGACCTTCTGCCAAGCCATTCTCTTAAGCTGTCTGTTATTTTTTTCTCTTTGCTTCCCTCTATCTCTTCGTCCCTCAATTTTTCCAGTTGTTACAATATATTCCAGTTGTTCTCTTTTCATTACATGTCAAAAAAAATGATGAGTGTCTCTTCCTAATATTGGAAATTAGCTCTCTTTTTGCTTTGACCTCTTCTCAGAACATCTTCATTACTCTTCTTAGCTGTCCATGGTACCCTCAACATTCTTCTGTAAAACTATATTTGTACAGACTCGAGTGATTTTCTTGTCTGTTGTCCTATTGTCCATGATTCGCATCCATATGTTAAGACTGGCTCTACATAACATTTAAGAACTCTTTTTCTTGTTTCTATTGTCAAAAATGGATGGCATAGTATCTTCCTCATTTTTTGGAAAGCTGCTTTTGCCTGATCCATTCTGCATCTCACATCTTCCGTCTGAGGTTAACAAAGTTCCCAAATATTTAAATTCATTTACCTGTTTCAATATTGTTCCACTTGTCTTTATTTTGCACTGAGGTGATGTCTTTTGCTTTGTTTACATAACAATCATATGATAATCATGGAATAATCATTTGGCAGCAGCTACATAACAATCATATGATAATCATGGAATAATCATTTAGCAGCAGCTACATAACAATCATATGATAATCATGGAATAATCATTTGGCAGCAGCTACATAACAATTATATGACAGTCATGGAACAGTCTTTGGACAGCTACAGAACATATGACAATTATGGACCATCGTGGAATAATCATTGGGTAGTCACAGAACAATCATATGGCAATCATAGGACAATCACGGAATAGTCATTGAGCAATCACAGAACAATCATGAGGCATAGTAGGACACTCATTGAATAGTCATTGGGCAATCACAAAACAATCATATGACATTCATAGGGCAATCATGGAATCGTCATTGGGCAGTCTCAAAACAGTTATATAACAATCATAGGACAGTCATAAGACAATCAGAGACTACACTCTTAATTAAACCAAGTAATCGTGTCCCCTTTGAAACTTTGAAAGCCCCGGATCTATGTACAATTTGAGAATCTTCCTTGTCTTACAAGTTACCTTAACATCTCAATTAACGGTATGTCTGTGGCCACCAATCGCTGGAGACTAATGGTGGTCGATACAAAATGGGCGTCGTTGGTTTCAGATGGGAGGCTCCACCCTCGAAATCTGATCTGATCTATTCAGACAATCTCAGACAGAACTCGTCTCTCGGTGAGGAAACAGGTCCTTGACTGAGTCTTGAATCTTTTGGAGACCTTTTCTTAAACATTTTCATAGAAGTCTTTAGTCGCGGGCCGACATGCTGTCAATGGTCCACTAGCGTCTTGTAGGGCTGGCAATTTAAATTATTCATCAAGTTTGTGGTCCGTAGCAAAACGTGCTAAAAGACTGGTTCACAATATTTGTCTTTGCTACACTGTTAGTCGCCAGGTTATATTTGGCTTGTCTCTTGCTTTGTCTTCCTTTCATAGACCACAACATTCACCTCGTGTGATGGATGACGTGTTCCATCTTTTTGATCACAGCTGTTGAGCTTCATTTTTAGGAAGTTGATTTTTGGGGCCTGACTATTTTCGGAAACTCTCTGGCAGGTTGTGTGAAAAGATGGCAGTCTTGGTGTAGGACAATCAGTTGCTATCTATTTGTTACTTGGATTGTCTTCTGTGGAAGGCTCTATATTGAAGTTTAGTGTACGGACTTTTGATCAATGTTGAATGTATACAGAAAATTCCACGGGCTGTACATATTTTATTCTGAGTCTCTATATAGAGCTCATCTCTTTTCTTTTTTTTTTCATATTTGTTGGTGTCAAGATATGAGCTATGTAGCGTTTGTTTCCTGGTATCAAGGTATGAGCTATGCAGCGATTGTTTCCTGGTATCAAGATATGAGGTATGTAGCGTTTGTTTCCTGGTATCAAGATATGAGCTATGTAGCGTTTGTTTCCTGGTATCAAGATATGAGCTATGTAGCGTTTGTTTCCTGGTATCAAGATATGAGCTATGTAGCGTTTGTTTCCTGGTATCAAGATATGAGCAATGCGGCGTTTATCTTCCTCTGAAGACTTTTTGTTCCTCTCTTAGATTTGGATCTGCTCATCTGATGTATCTTCAATCTTGATAGCGCCGATTAATTTTCTAGCTATTGACTGTAAAGTAATATTTCTCTAATTATTGCAGTTTTCTGCTTGGTCTTATCTGAATACGTTACACAGAAAAGGTCAAATGCTGAAATTGAAATTGTTTCATTTCAATAAATGATTTAAAGTGTAAATCAAACACTATTTATTACACGTGTTTGTAATAACATAACAGTGACACTAGATATGTACACTGCGGTAGATGTGTACACTGCGATAGTTATGTACAGACATTCGTAAAAGGGGAAATGAGTTTGTACTGTCGAATAAATCGATGCTCATTTTTGAGTATGTCAAGTGTTAAACGTTAACTAACTTTCTCCTGTGGGAGAACTGACATATTAAATATTTTTAGCACTTGTCTTTCTCCAGCGGAAGAATGGAAATCTGTAACATTTTAAGCACTTGTCTTTCTCCAGCGGAAAAATGGAAATCTGTAACATTTTAAGCACTTGTCTTTCTCCAGCGGAAGAATGGAAATCTGTAACATTTTAAGCACTTGTCTTTCTCCAGCGGGAGAATGGAGATCTGTAACATTTTAAGCACTTGTATTTCTCCAGTGGGAGAATGGAGATCTGTAACAGTTTAAGCTCTTGTCTTTCTCCAGCAGGAGAATAGAGATCTGTAACATTTTAAGCACTTGTCTTTCTCCAGTGGGAGAAAGGAGATCTGTAACATTTTAAGCTCTTGTCTTTCTCCAGCAGGAGAATAGAGATCTGTAACATTTCTTTCTTGCCTCTCTGTTTTTGTTACCGTTCTTGTATCTCTGTTTTTGTCGACATTCTTGTCTCTATGTTTTTGTACACGTTCTTTTCTGTTCTATTTTCCCTTGTGGACACTTTCGCCGCCCCCCCCCCCCCCCACCCCACCGTTGTTTAACATTATTGTCTCTGTTTTTTTTTGTTTTGTTTTTTTTTTTTGGGGGGGGGGGGTGGGGGGGGGGGGGGGGGTTTTGTGAACGCTCTTGTCTCTCTGTTTTTGTATTTTGTCTGTCTGTGTTATGACGTTCTTGTTTGCCTGTTTTTGTGTTTTGTCTGTCTGTGTTATGACGTTCTTGTTTGCCTGTTTTTGTGTTTTGTCTGTCTGTGTTATGACGTTCTTGTTTGCCTGTTTTTGTGGACGTTGTTTTCTCTGTTTAAGTGGACACACTCGTCTCTTTGTTTTTGTATACAATACAAAACCTCTCTCCGTTATAGTGGACATTTTTGTCTCTCTTTTTTTGCAGGAGTGGGTAGGATTTTCTTGTTTGTCTTATTATGCAGACACTCTTGCCTCTTGGTTTTTGTACAGTCTCTTGTCTCTTTGTTCTTGTCTCTTTATTTTTGTACAGGCTTTTGTCTTTGTTTTTGCGGAGAATTTTCCCTCTTGGTTTTTTATAGGCTCTTGTCTCTTTGTTTTTGTACAGGTTCTTGTCTCTTTATTTTTGTGCAAGCTTTTGTCTTTTTGTGTGTGTGCAGGCTCTTATCTTTCTGTTTTTGTGCAGACTCTTATCTATTTTTGTGTGCAGGCCTTGTCTCTTGGTTTTTTGTACAGGCCCTTGTCTCTTTGTTTTTGTGCACGTTCTTGTCTCTATTTTTGTGCAGGTTCTTGTCTCTTTGTTTTTGTGCACGTTCTTGTCTCTGTTTTTGTGCAGGTTCTTGTATCTTTGTTTTTGTGCAGGTTCTTGTCTCTTTGTTTTTGTGCAAGCTCTTGTCTCTTTGTTTTTGTGCAAGCTCTTGTCTCTTTGTTTTTGTGCAACCTCATGTCTCTTTGTTTTTGTACAGGCCCTTGTCTCTTTGTTTTTGTGCACGTTCTTGTCTCTGTTTTTGTGCAGGTTCTTGTCTCTTTGTTTTTGTGCACGTTCTTGTCTCTTTGTTTTTGTGCACGTTCTTGTCTCTGTTTTTGTGCAGGTTCTTGTATCTTTGTTTTTGTGCAGGTTCTTGTCTCTTTGTTTTTGTGCAAGCTCTTGTCTCTTTGTTTTTGTGCAAGCTCTTGTCTCTTTGTTTTTGTGCAACCTCATGTCTCTTTGTTTTTGTACATGCCATTGTCTCTTTGTTTTTGTGCAAGCTCTTGTCTCTTTGTTTTTGTGCAAGCTCTTGTCTCTTTTGTTTTTGTGCAACCTCATGTCTCTTTGTTTTTTTGTATGTGCAGGCTCTTGTCTTTCTGTTTTTGTGCAGGCTCTTGTCAATTTTTTTGTGCATGCTCTTGTCTCTTTGTTTTTGTACAGACTCTTGTTTCTGTGTTTTTTGTGCAGGCTCTTGTCTCTTTGTTTTTTTTTATGTGTGCAGGCTTTTGTCTTTCTGTTTTTGTGCAGGCTCTTGTCTATTTTTGTGTGCAGGCACTTGCCTCTTTGTTTTGTGTGTGTGTAGGCTCTTGTCTCTTTGTTTTTGTACAGGCTCTTGTTTCTGTGTTTTCTGTGCAGACTCTTGTCTCTTTGTTTTTTTTATGTGTGCAGGCTTTTGTCTTTCCGTTTTTGTGAATGTTATTGCCTTTCTGTTTTTGTTGACATTCTTGTTTTTCAGTTTGTGTTGACATTCTTGTCTTTTAGGTTTTGTTGACGTTATTGTCCTTCTCATTTTGTTGACATTTCTTGTCTTTCAGTTTTTATGGACGTTCTTGTCTCTCTGATTTTGTGGACATTCTTGTCTTTCTGTTTTTGTGGGCATTCTTTTCTTTCTGTTTTTGTGGACATTCTTGTCTTTCTCTTTTTTGTGGATGGTTTTGTTACCCGTTTTTTTTTGTAACGTTCTTGTCTCTCTCTGTTTTGTTTGTGGACGTTCCTATCTCTCTTTTTTGTGGACATTTTTATCTCTCCGTTTTTTGTGGACGTTCTTGTCTGTCTGTTTTTTGTGGACGCTCTTATCATCCTGCTTTTTTTTTTTTTAACATTATTGTCTCTCTATTTATTTGCAAGCACTTGCCTCTCTATCCTTTTGACATTTATGTCAGTCTGGTTTTTTTTGTGTGTGTGTGGAAGCTTTAGTTTGGGTGCTTTTGTGGACGTTCTTGTATCTCTGTTTTTGTCCACGTTCTTGTCTCTCTGATTTTGTGGACGTACTCGTCTCTATGTCTTTGTAGACAGTCTTGTCTCTCTGATTTTGTAGACGTACTCGTCTCTATGTCTTTTGTAGACAGTCTTGTCTCTCCGTTCTTGTGGACATTCTTGCCTATCTGTTTATGACGACACGCTTGTCTCTGTTTTTTTCTTTTTTAATTCTTATCTCTCTGTTTCTGTGAACATTCGTTTCTGACTGTTTTTGTGGGCGTTCTTTTCTGTATGTAGGCGTTCTTTTCTGTATGTTTTTGTGGGCATATTTCTCTCTGTAAAGGTTCTTTTCTCTCCTTTTTTGTGGACGTATTTGTCTATATTTTTTTTCTTGACGTTCTTGTCTCTCTGTTTTTGTGGACATTCTTGTCTCTGTCTTAATGGACGTTCATATCTCACTGTTTTTATAGACGATCTTGTCTTCTATTCTTGTGGATGTTCTTCTCTCTCAGTTTTTGTGGACGTTCTTCTCTCTCTCTCTCTCTCTCTCTCTCTCTCTCTCTCTCTCTCTCCCTCTCTCTCTATTCATGGAAGTTTTTAGTCTCTAATTTTGTTGACCTTCTATGCATATCCCTCTATTTTTGTAGCCTTTCTGTGTGTCCTGTTTTTATCGCCGTGCTGTGTGTGTGTCTCTCTGTTTTTGTGGACATTATGTGTTTCTTCCTCTGCTTTTCTTAATGTTTTGTGTTGTCTCCTTCTACATTTGTGGCCGTTCTGTGTGTGTCCCTCTGATTTTTGTGGACATTTTGTGTGTTTCCCTCTTACTGTGTGGCCGTTCAGTGTATCTCCCTCTGATTTTGTGGCCTTCTGTCTGTCTCCCTATAATTTTGTGGCCTTTCTGTGTGTCTCCCTCTATTTTTGTTCACGTTATGTGTGTGTCTCCCTCTATTTTTGTTCACGTTCTTTCTCCCTTTATTTTTATAACCGTTCTGTGTGTGTCCCTCTATTCTTGTGGCTGTTCTGTGTGTCTCCCTCTATTTTTGTAGCCGTTCTGTGTGTCTTCCACTATTTTTTTGTGGCCTTTCTCTGTGCCTCCCTCTGTTTCTGTTGTCATTCTGTGTGTATCCCTCATTTTCGTGGCCGTTCTTTTTGTATTCCTCTACTTTTGTAGACGTTCTGTGTGTGTCTCTCTATTTTTGTTGACATACTGTGTGTATCCCTCTGTTTTTGTGGCCGTTTTATGATTCTTCGTTTCTGTGGACGTTATGTACGGACTTTTATTTTGTAAGACATTCTGTTGTTTGTCGTTTTATTCTTTCCATCTCTTTGAATTTTCCGTGCATCTATGTTGTCAAAAGATTTTTTTTCGCATCTCTGTCGTTTTTTTTTAACATTTTGCATCTTTGATTTATTCTGATTTTGCATCCACCACTGTTGTCCACAAATGCTCTTTGCACCAGTGTTGTCCCTGGATTTGTGTACATCGCTGTTTCTTTTTTTTTAATTTTCTGTGCAGTTCTGTTATTTGTGGACGTTGTGTTTCTCTATTATTTCGCGACTGAATGAAATAAGGTGGTATGAGGCGATGTGAGGTGAGATCCAATGAGACAAGATACGGTGGAATGAGGTGAAATGAGGTGAGATTATTGAGACGGGATAATTGGTGTGAGGTGAGATCATATGAGATTAGATACGGTGGAACAATGTGAGGTGATTTAAAATGGGATAATGTGGAATGAGGTGATGTGAGGTAAGATTAGATGAGATGGGATAATGTGGAATGAGCTCATTGTGGTGATGTGAGATAAGATGGAATAATGTGGAATGAGGTGAATTGAGTTGTGATTATATGAGATGGAATAATGTGGAATGAGATGATGGACGGTGAGACTGTTAGAGATGGGATAAGGTTGAATGAGATGATGTGAGGTGAGACGGGAAAAACATTGAATGGGGTGACGTAAAGTGAGATTGTTTGAGATGGGATGAGGTTGAATGGGGTGACGTAAAATGAGATTGTTTGAGATGGGATAATGTTGAATGAGGTGATGTGATGCGAGATCAGACAGCATGAGGTGATTTGATGCGAGATAAGATAGGATGAGGTGATGTGAAACGAAACGTGATGGGATGAGATGAAGTTCATCTTGTCTTAACGGAGTCAATGATATAATGTTGTTCCTTAAGCTTCCGTCAAATTGTAATTATAATGATAATGACGATGTTGTTATGAAGCTAATTAGTTTAGGTAAGTAGGCGGCTTTGTACGTTTCTAAATTATTCCATGTTTTTAAATCCCCAAATGTTTAACAACACAACAGTCCACAAGGTGTTGTGAAGGTTCGGACTTTAACTTTTGTTCAGATCAATCATTCGTTCAACATAATCAAATGTTGAGATCAATCATTCGTTCAACATAATCAAATGTTGAGATCAATCATTCGTTCAACACAACAAAATGTTGAGATCAGTCATTCATTCGTCACAATCAAATGTTGAGATCAATCATTCGTTCAACACAATTAAATGTTGAAATCAATCATTTTTTCAACACAATCAAATGTTTAGATCAATCATTCGTTCAACATAACCAAATGTTGAGATCAATCACTCGCTCAGTCACCGGTGACCAGTTAAGTGACAGAAATTATAAATATCATGTTAACCACGTGATATGACTTATTACTCAACTAGCGTCACTATCAACTGTTGAGGCTCATCAGTCATTGCCCACTTCTACCAAATCGTCATTAACAATCAGTGAGACACAAGATTCACAATTATCAAGAGTTGATATTCAAGATACACTGTTTACAATTTTGTATCAAGTACTAAGAATAAAAATTCACTCATTATCACTAGAAATGCTGAGAAACAAAATTCTGATCATTCTGTTTTTTCTAATCCTTCGTGTACTCTTTATTGTACTTCGCTACAAGGTGTTTTCCACTTTGAGACCCAGTGAGTGTAGCTTCAACACACGTTTGGTGGGCACTAAGCAAGATTCACTCATTACAAACAGGGCCAGTCGGCCTAGAAAAAAACACAAAATTCATTCATCATTAACAGGGACGGCCGGCGTAGAAAAAACACAAGATACATTCATCATTATCAAGGTCGTTTGGGGAAAACAAAAACAAAAGCACAAGATTCTCTCATGACTAACAATTGTTGAGGAACTAGATTTGCTCGTCACTATCAAATGTTGAGAAAGGAAAGACTCACTCATGACTAACAATTGTTGAGAAACTAGATTTGCTCGTCACTATCAAATGTTGTGAAAGGAAAGACTCACTCATGACTAACAATTGTTGAGAAACTAGATTTGCTCGTCACTATCAAGTGTTGGAAAGGAAAGACTCACTCATGACAAATAATTGTTGAGAAACTAGATTTGCTCGTCACTATCAAATGTTGGGAAAGGAAAGATTCACTCATGGCTAACAATTGTTGAGAAACTAGATTTGCTCGTCACTATCAAATGTTGGGAAAGGAAAGATTCAATCATGACTAACAATTGTTGAGAAACTAGATTTGCTCGTCATTATCAAATGTTGAGAATGGAAAGACTCACTCATAACTAACAATTGTTGAGAAACTAGATTTGCTCGTCACTATCAAATGTTGAGAAAGGAAAGACTTACTCATAACTAACAATTTTTGAGAAACTAGATTTGCTCTTCACTATCAAGTTTTGGGAAAGGAAAGATTCACTCATGACTAACAATTTTTGAGATACTAGGTTTGCTCGTCACTATCAAATGTTGAGAAAGGAAAGACTCACGCATGACTAACAATTGTTGAGAAACTAGATTTGCTCGTCACTATCAAATGTTGAGAAAGGAAAGACTCACTCATGACTAACAATTGTTGAGAAACTAGATTTGCTCGTCACTATCAAATGTTGAGAAAGGAAAGACTCACTCATGACTAACAATTGTTGAGAAACTAGATTTGCTCGTCACTATCAAATGTTGAGAAAGGAAAGACTCACTCATGACTAACAATTGTTGAGAAACTAGATTTGCACGTCACTACCAAATGTTGAGAAAGGAAAGACTCACTCATGACTAACAATTGTTGAGAAACTAGATTTGCTCGTCACTATCAAATGTTGAGAAAGGAAAGACTCACTCATGACTAACAATTTTTGAGAAACTAGATTTGCTCTTCACTATCAAGTTTGGGAAAGGAAAGATTCACTCATGACTAACAATTGTTGAGAAACTAGATTTGCTCGTCACTATCAAATGTTGCGAAAGGAAAGACTCACTCATGACTAACAATTGTTGAGAAACTAGATTTGCTCGTCACTACCAAATGTTGAGAAAGGAAAGACTCACTCATGACTAACAATTGTTGAGAAACTAGATTTGCTCGTCACTATCAAATGTTGAGAAAGGAAAGACTCACGCATGACTAACAATTGTTGAGAAACTAGATTTGCTCGTCACTATCAAATGTTGAGAAAGGAAAGACTCACTCATGACTAACAATTGTTGAGAAACTAGATTTGCTCGTCACTATCAAATGTTGAGAAAGGAAAGATTCACTCATGACTAACAATTGTTGAGAAACTAGATTTGCTCGTCACTATCAAATGTTGAGAAAGGAAAGATTCACGCATCATTACTGGCAAATATTGAGTGTGTTTTTTTTTTATATTAATAATAAAAGATAAACGTGCCTTGATTTCACGTAAATATTAAAGGCGACTTGGAAATGCACGCAAATTAACTGTTTCTCATTCATCGCCTGCTGTTTGTTCTTGTTGTTGTAGAGCCTGTACTGTCGTGTGTTGTTCTTGTAATTGTAGAGTTTGTACTGTTGCTTATTGTTTGTTCTTGTAATTGTAGAGTTTGTACTGTTGCTTGTTGTTTGTTCTTGTAATTGTAGAGTTTGTACTGTTGCTTGTTGTTTGTTCTTGTATTTGTAGAGTTTGTACTGTTGCTTATTGTTTGTTCTTGTAATTGTAGAGTTTGTTCTGTCGTTTTTTGTTTGTTCTTGTAATTGTAGAGTTTGTACTGTCGCTTGTTGTTTGTTCTTGTAATTGTAGAGTTTGTACTGTTGCTTATTGAATCAATTCAGGGGAAGAGGTATGTTTACAGCATGGTTTTTCTCTGAAAAATGTTGAAAGCTCCATGGACAGCTAAAAAGACCAACGTAGAAATTTTGAAAGAGCCCAAAACACAAAAGGGATCTCATGAAAAAACATCAGAAAGAAACAATCCACATTTTTTTTGTGCACATCGCGAGAAGAGGAAAATTGGAATACCTGGTTCATTATCATCAAGTACCGTGCCTGCTGGCGTAGGTGATCATGTCTCTCCACAACTTTCGATCTCGACAGTTATTTATCATTTCTATTGTTGACATTCTGCGACGCCATTCTCTTAAGCTGTCTGGTATCTTTTCTCTTTGGTTCTCTCTACCTCTTCGTCCTCAATTTTCCAAGTTGTTATATATATATATATATATATATATATATATATATATATATATATATTATATATATATCCAGCGGTTCCCTTCTCCAAAAAAAAAAAACACAAAAAAAAAACTATGAGTGTTTCTTCCTAATATTGGAAATTAGCTCTCTTTTTTGCTTTGGCCTCTTTCAAAACGTTTTTATTACACTTCTTCTCAGCTGGCCATGGTATTCTCAACATTCTTCTGTAAAACTACATTTCTACAAACTCCAGTGATTTTCTTGTCTGTTGTCCTATTGTCCATGATTCGCAACCATATATTAAGACTGGCTCTACATAACATTTAAGAACTCTTTTTCTTCTTTCTATTGTCAAAAATGTATTGCATAGTATTTTCCTCATTTTTTGGAATGAGTACTTGTTAACAACTGGCAAAATATATGTTAAGAGTGATCGTGGATAACAAAGAGAGAAAGTACTATAAAATACTATATTATAGATGGCTTGGTGTCATGGCATGGAAAACAAACAACAGAATCGATACTATGTACGGTAGATAGAAGGTTGTGGAAGGACATGATTGTCTGCGCCAACCGGTATGACACATGATGATGACGGTTGTCCTAAAATTATTTTATAAAACCTATAATTACTGTAAACAATTACTGTGTAATGACTCATTTTCATAAATATAGATAGATATGCATAGCACTGAAGACGTTTTTTTTTTAAATCTCAATTGTCAAAAATAGGTTACAGACTAATAAACAAACACAAAATTATTTTTTTGGAATTACATTTGTTTGAGCTATTTTTTTCCTCAATTCTGCTGTAAATGCAACATCTGAAACTACGATAAATCTCAGAAAATGTTAATTCATTGACCTGTTGAGACTAAATCATTTAGTTGTGATTTCCATCACTTCAGTAATGTTCTGTAACTCAGTCTCAATAGTAACTACACCATCTGCAAAGGTCTACCTCGGGCTGTTTATATAATGACAACCGAGCGACATTCTGGTTGTCTTTTATTGATATTAGAATAATCCCACTTTACAAATTAGTTCGTTTAGTTTAGTCTACGGATCATCCTCAATGCGCATCAGGAATGTCCATAATGCTCAGATCTCCTCTCCAGTATGTCGATCAGTGTGTGGAGACAGGTGACTCCAGTTCTTGTTGGATTGTTTATTTGTCAGTGTTTCACCGTGCAGCGCTCCTTTCTGACATTCCAAGTTATGACCTGACCTTAGCTCTGTCTGAACATGGTAGTAGAGTCATGATCATTGATTGGACGTACCCTGCCTCTTCAAGAATGTTCACAATGTCAGTCCAGTTCATTGCGTGTCCGGCATCCACATCAACTGTCTCAGTCAGTTCGTTTCCTCTCACCCCCGAGTGTCAATGAACGAAGAAACATATCCCAAATCAGTCCTGAGTTCTTTGGTGGCACCAACCACTGCCTTCATTTTCATCCTCCTTCGATTTTCCTGAGCTTGCTTATCGCGTCCCTGATAAACACACTTTTGTTTTTCCTTCACCAGCTTTGTTACCTCTGACGAAGTCCCTAAAGACTAGGAACTGAATTGTGCGTGTTAATCCGTTATTTCCTGGCAGTCGGGTGCGCACCCGTCCTTCGCCGCAAAAGCAGATAACTCCGTCTTCGGAGGTACTCATATTTTTTTCCGTCCATGAGTAATTGACGTTTCGAGCCGGGCCCCGCTGCTGAGACCAGGGGTGGTTGCCGCAAAGAGAAATCATAATAAAAATCCCAACTGGTGCAGCCGGTTTGAACCCACAACAATCTCTTTGTCTCGAGGCCGGCGTCTTGCCTCAAGACCAAGCAGCCCCCCCCCCCCCCCCCCCCCCCCCCAGAAAACCTACTTGAGTAAAACGTTGTTTTTCTAGCCAAGCCATTGGTTTAGTTACTGCTAAGATCTCCATGGTCAAACTACTGGTTGTTATCGCAAAAGTATCGCTTTCATCATTTATTGTTCTTCCTCTCATACAGTCCGTGAAAACCCATGGGTTTTGATTGTGCCGAACAACGGATCCATCAGTGCAAAATGACTCAGGCGAATTTTCATGGATGTACCTATGCATCCACTACATGGCTTTGTTGTTTGCATTTCCTGTTCAAAGTGATGCAAACCGAAAATGACGTAGAAACTTTTATTGACACCCGCATCTACTCTTCCCAGGATCAAATGTCCTCATGTGGACAAATCTGTTGAATAATGTCCTCAATCCGCGCCATCTACAATCTTCCAATTTTTAGCGTTAACTTTTTCCAAACGTTTCGACGCACCATGCACTATGTTTATTTCTATGATGTAAGTTTAGCCGGAATGTGCGTCATTCTCAATTTGATTAGTGTAAACGGTCATCGAATTATATTCTTCGTATATGTCTTGTATCATCTTGGTGTTAGTGAAATCTAATTCTTTGTTTAATTATCTAAAAACTCATATATAATATGTTATGTGTTAGATAAGTATAAACATGTGGATTCATATTTGAAACCATGAACAATTTTGTCTCAGAAATCTCTACCGCTAATTTGATAAAAAATCTTCCGTGCTGAAAGAGTTAATCCATTACTTTGAAGATTAAATACATCTAATGATTATACACATCCTTGCTAATGTGTTGTTTCATATGATAAAACAATCTCTGATTTCCAGTTCTTATGGCCGCTTTAAAAAAAAATTATTCTTATATCTTTGCTGTGAACATTTATATTAAGATCTATATTAGCATTTTAATTATTTTTTATGGGTTTTTTTTTCGAATGCTTTTGTGTAATCTCTAAGACATAGCGGTAGAAGATATATATCTGTTTACACTTTCTTGTGTTTACTACATACCTTATGATATATATATATATATATATATATATATATATATATATACACACACATATGTATATTTATCTCTCTCTCTCTCTCTCTCTCTATATATATATATATATATATATATATATATATATATATATATATATATTTATGCATATATATAACCTAAAAAGGCAATCTTAAAGTTGCAATAACTGGAGAGGAATTACTCTTTTATCAGTTGCCTCCAAGGTTTTCTGTAGAATCATGCTGAACAGAATAAAAGATGCTGTAGATATTATGCGCAAAGATCAGGCATTATTCAGAAAGGGGCAAAGTTGTCTTGACCAAATATTCATTCCAAGGATTTTAATAGAAGAACATACATAAACACGACAACCATTAATCTGCAATATAATTGATTAAAAAAAAAAAAACAAAGCGTATGACAACATACATAGATTGTCCTTGTGGAATATCTTGAAACATTATGGATACCACCAAAAATTACCAACATTATAAAGGGCATATATAACGGTTATAATTGCGAAGTTCGCACAGAGAAGGGATTGAGTGATTGATTTAGAATTGATACAGGAGTCAAACAGGGATGTATACTATCACCATTGATATTTGGAATTACCATTGATTACATAACGAGTAAATGTTGCAAAGGCAATAATGCATTAAATGGTATGACAAAAATTACATGGAAGATCAATATTGTGCAGATGATATAATGTTCCTAAGTGACAATATCAACAAGATCCAAAATATCACAGATATCTTATCATCCATGGCAGAAAAAAATGGGACTTGAAACCAACAGGATAAAACAACAATAATGAAAAATAAAAAAAAAATACCCTAGAGGGCGATATATATCCCAATCGACAGACATTGGAAACAGTAGACCACTATATATACATATATCTTGGTAGTAATATAGATCAAGAAGGTGAAACAAAGAAACAAATCAGAAGTAGGATACAAAGCAGCGAATTTTAAAACCTGGACAAAATATGGAAATAAAAAATACTATACAACAAAACCAAACAGATTATTCAACTCAAATGTATTATCAACACTTACCAATGCATGTGAAAGCTAGAAAACAACAAAATAGATTGGGAAAAAAAACAAAACGCTTTTACAAGACAAATGTCTGTGAAAAACACTTTGTGCACAATGAAGACTAATATTGAAATAAGAGAAATGACCATGTAACCAACGATCTGATCTACAATTATGGAAAGACGAGGGACATATGTCGGACGTGTGATGACAAGAGACAACAAGAGAATTCAAAAACATGCTCTTCTATGGCAAAAACCAGGATGCAGAGAAAGAGGAAGACATAAAAAAAAAGACACTAAAAAACATTTACAAGTGAAACAAAATTGGTAGGCATAAACTGCTTAGAAAAGATCACCCAGAATAGAGATGGGTGACAAAAAACACTACAAGCCCTACGCGACTTTTAACGACGCGTGAAGGATCAAGAATATATATATATATATATATATATGGCCCTTTTCGTCTTGTCAGACGGTCTAGTGGAGGCTATTGCGTATTTTTTGAGGTATTGTTTTTGCCGAACAGCTTCTCTCGTGGCTAATTCTACCAATGTTTGACAAACACACGCGGTCACATAATGAATGAACAGGTCAGGCTCGCTGATCCACGGGGTTTACCATCCCTTTTCATGAGTCTCTTCTCTTCTAAGTCCTGTCTTAGCACAGTCTCAAATGTTGTTATACAGTTCCTTATGCATGCTCTCCATGATGTGCGATCACTTGCCAGATGTTGCCAGTCGTTTTCACAGATGGAGAAGTCTTTCAGAGATGATTTGCAGATATCTCTATATCGTAGTTTAGGTCTGCCGATTTGTCTTTCTCCGTGTTTTAGCTCACCATATAGTATTTGCCTAGGAATGCGTTTTTCTTCCATCCGTTGGACATGCCCCAGCCATCTTAGCCTTCGACTTCTGAGCATCGACATGATTGTTTGTTGATCAGCGACTGTAGGGTGGCCTCACTATGAGCGACTAGGGCTGCATCGTCAGCAAATAAAAATTCTTTAAGTAGGGCAACATTTGTTTTGGTTTTTGCTCTTAGTCGTGCTAGGTTGAACAGTGAGCCATCTGGTCTTGTGCGAATGTAAATATCTCCTGAGCTGTTTTCGAAGGCGTAATTTAGGAGGGCAGCAAAAAATATACCAAAAGGGTGGGGGCGAGGACACATCCCTGTTTCACTCCTTTGTTGACTTTGAAAATCTCTGATGGACTCCCATCAAAATGGACTTTGCCATTCATGTCTTCATGGAAGGAATTATCAGCCTAAGTAATTTAGGAGGGCAGCCTATGCCTTCTATAACACCTTGTAGAGACCATCTCTGTTTACTGTGTCGAATGCCTTTGTGAGATCCACAAAGGCAATATAGAGCGGCATATTTTGTTCCCGACATTTTTCCTGCAGTTGTCTAAGAGTGAAGATCATATCTATGGTTGATCTCCCGGGTCTGAAACCGCATTGGGACTCGGGAAGCACCCGTTCTGCAAGTCTATGCAGGCGATTAAGTACGACTCTAGCAAAAGCTTTGCCTGTTGTGCTAAGGAGAGAAATGCCTCTGTAATTGTTGCAGTCGCCCCTGTCTCCTTTATTCTTGTACAGCATTATAATCTTGGCATTTCTCATATCATGAGGTATTTCTCCGTTTCTCCAGCATTTAATTAGCAGTTTGTATAGGTGTGAAGTAGTACGCTTAGGTTGTCCTTTAGTACATCTGTGGGAATGTTGTCATTTCCTGCAGCTTTTCCTCTTGAGAGGGCATGTATAGCGTCAGCAAGTTCGTTCATAGTAGGCTCAACATCCAGTTCAAACATTGTAGGATATTTGGGTATTGATTGTGCTAGAGCTGTGTTTGCTGGTCTGTCGTCACTGTATAGATTAGAGTAGTGTTCAACCCATCTTTGCATTTGTTGTCCCTTGTCAGTAATAGGTTCTCCAAACTTGGATTTTAGGGGGCTAATTTTGTTATTTTTGGTCCAAGGGCCTTTTTTATATTGTCATGCATGGTTTTTGAGTCGCCCCTGTCTGAGGCTTTCTGTATTTCAGAGCATAGATTGTTCCAGTATTCGTTTGCGCATCTTCTTGCTTCGCGTTGTAGGGTGGCTTGCGCATGTTTGAGCTGATCCTTGGTGATTTGCTTGGGATTATTATTGAAGTTCAGTAGAGCCTTTTTCTTATTAGCTATTAGTGGGTCTAGTCTTGCTGCATTTTCTTCGACCCAGTCGTTCTTTGAGAACCGTTTTTGTTCTTGTAAAGTAATTATATATAATATGCCGTCTCTGCATCGAAGGTTGGCTACCATGGAACGCTATTGCACTGTCTCATGTATTGATAGTGCAGGTTGTCATAGGCTGACTTGTCCATCTTTTGATTTTACTCGTCCATGTTAGTTTTGGTCTGTCTCTGCCTTTTTTATCTTGGATTTTCCCTTGTAAGATTACTTTTAGTAGGCTGTTGTGTCTTTTAACATGCCCCCAAGATCTAATTTGTCTTGTTTGAATTGTGTTTAGTAGTTCTATTTTCATGCTTAGTTTTTTTTTAAGACTTCGTCGTTTTATTTTCAGAGGCACAAAATACAACATGAAAATCGACATCAACAAAAGAGAAGTCATGAATGTCGCAAAAGAGTAACAGAACATCAACATAACTACAGAAGGCAGGCAACTAAAACAAGTAGAGGAATTCAAATACCGAGGAAGTTTGGTGACAAATGACAATTCACAAACAGCAGAGATAGACTCAAGATGAAATAAAGCTTGTGAAATCATTGGACAGCTACACCACTATTGTCCAACAAGGAAATAACACTGGAGGCAAAACAAGCACTATACAATACAATCTTCATCCCAACGTTGTGCTACCAATGTCAGTCCTGGACCCTAGATGCAAGAACAATAAGAAAAATAACCTCTACTGAAATGGAATATATTAGACAAATGACAAGAAACAGCCTGAGAGTCAAAACAAGAAATGAAAAACTGAGGAAAAAATCTAGGAATAACTCCCACCATAGAATATATAAAGAAACAACAGATAAAATGGTTTGGCCACGTGACAAGGCAGAGTGATCAAAACACAACACAACAAGCCCTCAATAAACGTTGTGAGAACACCAGACCCAAGGGTCGACCACGAATAAGATGGATCGACGGAATACTAGAAGCTCTAAGAAACATTAGAGCAGCAGAGGCGAACAGAAGACCAAACGACTACAAATTATATCTCCCCTCGACGCTGAAAGGCAAATGAGGAAGGAAAGTAGAGGAAATGCAGGAACTGACGTTAGAATGAATTAAAAGGATGGATTGGAATATAAACGGTTATTTTATATGGAAGAAACAAGTGGTTGCTGACCTGGCACAAAGTGAAGATGCATTGAAACTATTGGTTGCTTAACAGGTTCAAAGACTGCTAAGATTGACAAAATGTAATCGGAACTTTATTGTTACTTGTGTGTGGTTTCTAGAGCTGACTTTGATCTGCGTTTTATCTTTTCTTTCTCAAAATATTGAAGGTACAAGTTGTACATTTACAAGAACAAACAACAAGCGACAATATGAGTTGTACATTTACAAGAACAAACAACAAGTAACAATATGAGTTGTACATTTACAAGAACAAACAACAAGCAACAATATGAGTTGTACATTTACAAGAACAAACAATAAGCAACAATATGAGTTGTACATTTACAAGAACAAACAACAAGCAACAATATGAGTTGTACATTTACAAGAAAAAACAACAAGCAACAATATGAGTTGTACATTTACAAGAAAAACAACAAGCAACAATATGAGTTGTACATTTACAAGAACAAACAACAAGCAACAATATGAGTTGTACATTTACAAGAAAAACAACAAGCAACAATATGAGTTGTACATTTACAAGAAAAAACAACAAGCAACAATATGAGTTGTACATTTACAAGAAAAAACAACAAGCAACAATATGAGTTGTACATTTACAAGAACAAACAACAAGCAACAATATGAGTTGTACATTTACAAGAAAAAAACAAGCAACAATATGAGTTGTACATTTACAAGAACAAACAACAAGCAACAATATGAGTTGTACATTTACAAGAACAAACAAAAGGCGACAGTACAAGTTGTATACTTACAAGAACAACAACAGGCAACAGTACAAACTCTACAATTACAAGAACAAACAACAGGCAACAGTACAAATTGTCTTTGCATTTGTTTGTTTACTGCCCACGATTCGTTTCCATAGGTCAGAATGTACCGTTGAAGTCTCTTTCTCACTTCTATTGGACATAGATTTGAGGATAACCATGGACATCTAAAATAGTAAAAAATGATGTTCCAAAAGAGGCTTGTTGCCAACATCAGGAATAAACATTAATTTTTTTTAGGCCATGTAATGAGAAGGAAACAGCTGAAATATATTGTGACAACAGGAAACATGATAAGGAAGAAGAATTAGAGGAAAACAGAGAGAAAATATAACATTCAGTCAATCTAGAGAATGATTTAGCAGGAAGTTACAGGGGCCTCATTATGAGGGATGTAAAGAATAGTGACACTGTGACCTTCCAGACATGTCGTAAGAGGCGACTAAGGAGGTTGATCGATGGCTTGACAAGATGTTATTGTAAAAAGAATTGTTATGGAAACAGAGCCATAGATTTTAGAAGCAGTGATCTCTGCAATATGTGCCTTTTTTGGCACGCAAGGTTTCTGTTTTTGATGTGTTATACATGCCGCCACTCCTCCCCAAGTACTACTAAGTGATTTGATGAGCATGATAAAAAAAGTGGGGGCAGGCTCTGTATACAGACAATGGGTAGAGTCATTGCAGAAGTCAAATATACATAGGGTCAGCTTTGTTTACGTCCCTGGACATGCGGGAGTAGTGGAAATGAAAGCTCGGATAGTTTGGCTAGCTGCGCTGTCGTTGAAGACGGTCAACCAATGGATCGGGCGGAAGTCATCAATGTCCTCTAAGGTGTGGGAAGGGCACAGGACATCGACTACAATAAGCCCACGTCACTCCTTCGGATGAAAGAGATGGGAGTTAAGATGAGCACAGCCAGAAACAAGAAACTTAGTGGGTCTTTTGGTCTCTTTCGGAACGTTTTCATTACTCTTCTTAGCTGTCCATAGTATTCTCAACATTCTTCTGTAAAACCACATTTCTACAGACTCCAGTGATTTTCTTGTCTGTTGTCCTATTTTCCATGATTCACATCCATATGTTAAGACTGGCTCTACATAACATTTAAGAACTCTTTTTCTTGTCTCCATTGTCAAAAATTGATTGCATAGTATCTTCCTCATTTTTTTGGAAAGCTGCTTTTGCTTTAGCCATTCTGTATCTCACCTCTGTTGTACATCTACCATCTGAGGTTAACAAAGTTCCCAGATATTTAAATTCATTTACTTGTTTTAATATTGTTCCACTTCTCTTCATTGTGCACTGAGGTAATGTCTTTTTCTTTATTGTAACCATTACTTCTGTCTTTTTGCTATTAGGCTGAACCTTTATTTTTGCTTTCTTTCACTATAATGTCTAACATTTCTTGTAACTCTTTTTCACTCTTAGCGATAAAGACTGTATCATCAGCATACCTTAGATTATTTATATATGACCTCCAATTGTTATTCCAGGCATGCACCTTCTGGATCTTAAAATAATCTCACTATACATATTTTAAAAATCTGGTGACAGCACACAACCTTGCCTAACGCCCTGTTTTATTTGTTGAAACATTCATCGATTTCAAGTTCTTATGGCCACTGTTTGTTGTCAGTTCAGTTTCTTTATTATTCTTAAGTCTTTGCTGTCTACGTTTATGCTTTCTAACATTTTTTATTAGTTCTTTGCGCTTTACTTTGTTAAATGCTTCGGTATAATCTATGAAACATAGGCATAGATCTGTTTTCACCTCTGTAGCTCTTTTTACTAAAGATCTTATGATATAAATGGCATTGCTCGTCCCTTTAGCTCTAACAAAACTACACCGTTCATCACTCATTTCTGGACTGATTTTGTTTCGCATGATTATTCTTAGTAATATATGAGTCCAGTGACTCATAAGGCCTATTGTGCGATGATCATCGCATTCAATCGCGCCAGATTTCTTTGGTAGGGGTATGAATATTGATTTGAGCAGGTCGTCTGGTACATATCCGCTGTTGTAGATATCATTCAATATTTATGTGTTATTATTTCTATTCCAATATTATTTCTATCCAAAATCACCAATGGCTTCAATCTCTTCTTTAGTTATATTATCTGGTCCAGGAGCTTTTCCTGCTTTCATATTGCGCAAGGCGTCTTCCACTTCTTCTTTGAGTATTTCTGGTCCTTCTTCATTATCCTTAATATTTACTTCTGTTCGTTCATCATTATAAAGATCTTTAATGTATTCTGTCCATCGTTCCCTTATGCTTTCTGGTTCAATCAATAGTTATCCTTCCTTTGATCTTAAACATCTAGTTTTTTTTTTTTAATTGCGCTTTTATTCCTGCTAATTCTTCAATCTGTATATAGCTTTGGCATCTTCTTTTCGTTGCATTTCAATCTCTTTGAATCTCTGTTTTAGCCATGATTCGTTTGCTTCATTGCATTTTATTACAGTTCCTTTATTTTAATCTCTTATACTCATCTTTATTTTCCCTATTTCTTCTTCTTGTATCCATTAGCTGTAAAATGTCACCTGTCATCCATTTCTTTCTTGAATTTGTCACCACTGGTGATAAGAACTCTTTTTATGTTTGTTGCATTGATTCTTTTAGCATTTCTCACTGTTCACCAATGTTTTATATCTTCTCTATTGCATTGTACGGTTCTGAATTGTGATGTTATATTTGTCTTGCAACTTCTTGTCTGGATGGAGCAAATCTAAATTTAACTTGATATTAAATTGTGCAACATATATATATATATATATATATATATATATATATATATATACACACACACACACACACACACACAAAGCAATTGCTGTCGCATACCTGCTTTCACCATTGCTAAGACATCCAAACATTTCTTTGCCAGCTAAACAACAATTGATAAATAGCATTTTCATACCAACTTTGTACTGTGAAAGTCAAACATGGACCCTTTCTAAATCACAATTAATAAAGATCAGTACATGTGAGATGCGATGCTTGAGAAAAGTAACAAACAACACAAGAAGAGATATAATACCAAATGAAACGATAAGAAAAATGGTAGGAACAAAACCCTGGCAAGAATATATAGAACAACAACAATTTAAATGGTTTGGTCACATGGTCAGAATGAATCCTTACCAATCACCATCAAAAGGGCGTTCTTCTCGAAAATGCATGGAAAAAGACCAAGAGGAAGACCCAGAAGAAGATGGATAGATGCAGTGACAGAGACATGCAACAACAAAGGAAAATCACTAATTCAGACAGTTCGAGCAGCTCAAGAACGACACATGATATAAACCACGACACCTTTTAGGTATCAGTGAAAAGAGAAAAGACGAAGATATATATCCCCCCCCCCCCCAAAAAAAAAAAAAAAAAAATCAAAGTATCGTTCTTTTGAAATAATCGATTATTGGACTTGCAGATCGATTCAGAAGTAATCGTAATCCTCCCGACGTCTGCTTGTTGATACAATCATCGAATGTTTGAATTAATGTCGTTTCTTGCTATTGTAAACATCTTACATACAATTAATAGTATTTGTTGATTAAATCGCGCATTGTTCAAGTTATGAGACGAATATACGTTAGATAGGATTTCACGCTGTCTGGTAATATGAAAATGAAAGTTGCTTGTATATGCTCATTGTTTTACAATTTACCAAAGAGCCACTGATCTTCCGAGTCAGCTCCTCGGGACTGTTTTTCGTAGAAATTAAGCCTTTACTTTCGCATTTAGATATGGGATGTCATCCGATGTGGGCTAATAATTATATTAACACGTGTACATTTATTTCAATGAAAGGGCGAAGAATCTGTATTGAGAACTATGAATTAATCTAATTAGATTGAGAAATTGAATCATGATCGTGACGATGAGGGTTTTAGGAATCAAACTTACTTGAAACTAAAACTATACAAAATGAACCTGTCCTAATCTTGAAATTTTGCTTCTTTTGCAAAAATTGTTGATATTATATATATATTATTTATATTATTATTATTATATTTGATTATTTTGTTTCAGTGTTTTGTAATACACTGTGACTGTAGGTGTAAAAATTAAAATAATTTAAAACAGCTAAACTAAAAGAAAGCCAAGAGAAACTGAGAAACTTCGACGTTTCGTTTCAGCAAAAGCTTTGATTTTGATCAGGTACAAAAAACAGACATGTATTTATTGTTATATTGTATTCTATGTTGCCCCACATAGAATTTAATTATATATTTAGTATTTATGCTTAACTCCATAAAGCACTGTGGACTGTAGTCTAGTGTAGTGTTACAGTGTATAAGTCAGTGAGTGTGATGCAGGAGAAACATCATAACAACTTCACATCTTGATCTTGGTTTCTGTTAGCAATATGAATATCATCAATATATTATACAAAACAAAAGTGTCAACAGTCAGTAACTAAATGAGCAATACAAATATTCAAACAATCAGACATTTCATAATTTATTATTTGTGTTACCTATGCCAGCTATGACTATATTTATATATAGACTATAGCATCATTATGTTACTATTTAATTTATATTTTTTATTTTTATTCAACTAATTTATTGTGGTCAGGAGTCCCATTTGCACACTGTGCATGTTAATGGACCTTTTTTAATAAAAAAAAAAAGAAATGAGTGAACAAAAATGGCCACTGCCTGAACAAAATTGTCCAGGCAGTGAACAAAAGCACAAAATTGTCCAGGTAGTGAACAAAAGAACAAAATTGTTTATTTTGTTCTTTCTGTTTTATCACATATCTAAATTGCTTGACCTGGAGCATTACAATTTCACGTGAATGAGGTATTGACACTAAATGCCCTTCTAGAATTATTAAGTATGATTAAGTATTGAGTCTGCATCTTGCTCTTTTCCTCTTTTAATATATGCTCTCCGTGGTAATGAATCATGCTACATTCTTTCTAGACGAGCAGTCCAATTTTTTTTTGTTTCTGTATATAGTTTAGGATAGGTTCAATGCCCTCTCTGTCTCTTATAATATCATTTATGATTTCTTCTTTTCTGGTCACTCCAAATGCTTTTATCAGACATCTCATACTGTAGTGGCAAACTTTCTTTTACATTTAGTGGTGAGTTACCATGTTTGGCATTGATAGTACATTATGGGAATGATTACGCTCTAGATAAGATGTTTCTAGGTGGTGATAGGTATTGCAAGAGAACAAAGCAAATACTAAATCATCATCATGTATCATGCCGGTTGGCGTAGGCGATCATGTCCCTCCACAATCTTCTATCTACAGTGCATCGTATCAGTTCTGTTGTTGACTGTTTTCCATGCCATGACACCAAGCTATCCAGTATTTTCTCTCTTTGTCGTCCGTGATCTCTCTTTCCTTTTATTTTGCCAGTTTTAACCAAGTATTCCAACTTTCCTCTTCTCATGATGTGCCCGAAAAATGTTGATTGCTTCTTTCTGATGTTTTTTAAGAGCTCCCTTTTTGTGTTGGAAATACTAAATAGGTAAATTAAATTACTAATATAATCTATTTTTTTATTTGTGTAAGAAGACTTATCAACCAACATAGAACTGGAGTCGTCATTCGCTGGACACTGAGGGAATTGCTGAGGAGGGGATCTGAGCACCTATGGACATGTTCGGAGTGCAATGATGATGACCCGCCAATAACTAATATAATCTAATTAGTTAGTTCAAAGTCATGCCGAGGATGGATGTGTGGAGATGAAAGGCGCAGATATTGCAGCTTTGCTGTAAACTAGCAACATAACGCACCCATGTCCACTTTAGGGTGAACATCAAAAAGGATAAGAAGAAGAAGCTCAAAGCCAAAGGGGATGAGAATTGTGTGAATCTAGTGTACGTGAAGCACAGTTCTAAGCTGATAATTTAAAAAAACAATAAAAAAGAAAGATTTAAAATACCTATATTACTTGTCAAATGGTCTCACCAGGATCAATGAATACCAACTTAAAACTATGTATTTAGCTAAAATGACAGGTTAGTCATGTAATGATCATATGATAATAATTGGAAGTGGAGACTTCTCCCAAAGTCAAACAGAACCCATAGTTTCTCCACAGAAATCTGAGATAATTATAATGATTTAATACTGCATTCCATGGATTTATAACAACTCTATTTAACATGTTCATCCCAATTTATACGTACTTTAAGGTTTAGAGGTAACAAAGTGAACCTGTTCAGTGTTCTGCTCTTGTGCCGCACATGCATATAAACATTTTCTCTTGAGATCAAATTGAGTGTTCTTAACATTTTAACATCTAATAGTAATGTTTATTAATATACATTACTGTTGTCTGTTACTTGTTCTATACATTACTGTTTGTTGTCTGTTACTTGTTCTATGTAAAAAAAAACCATTAATTTTCTTGTTTCTGTGATGTCAATTACACCTTTTCTTTTGAAATTTTCTTTCTAAATTGTGTCTATTCTGGGTACATTCAGTATTCTTTTAAGGCATTATTTCAGTAGTTTTAGCATGCATGATTTATTAGTATTTACAAACTAAATTAACAACAATTATCAGTGAAGAAATTCCTGTGAAAATTGATAAAAATATTTCTTCTTCAATGTTGTAAGTGGTCATTGATGTGTTGTGTCATTAGATTAGTGTAGTGTAATATCTGCACTTTTTGACCAAGTTTATGCACCATCAGGGAGCCACGATAGCTCAGTGGTTAGTGAACTGGACTACAAAGGACAAGAGGTAGGGTTCGATCCAAACCGATGGCTTCCGGTTCATCCGGCTTTAATGGGTACTGGATTTTTTTCTGGGAAAGTAAAGCGGCATGGGCGTAATACCGACCACATTACTCCAAAAATCATGTGCTGAAGGTCTAAAATTTATTGTCACTAACACCATATTCACTATACGCCACTTGGCGTGACGGGGTACTTTACTTTTATATGCACCATCAGCATAAGGTAGATAAAAACTGAATTTTTAATTGCTGAACAATTTTTGTTCTGGCGGTGGCCATTTTTGTTTACTCATTTCTTTTTTTTTTTTATTAAAAAGGTCCATTAACATGCACAGTGTGCAAATGGGACGTCCTATTTTTCACTGTTATCCCAGAGGTATCCATGGCGATTTTTGAGCCATGTTAAAAGACACAATAGCCTACTAAAAGTAATCCTGAAGGGGAAAATACAAGGTAAAAGAGGCAGAGACAGACCAAGACTAACATGGACGAGTAACATCAAAAGATGGACAAATCAGCCTATGACAACCTGCACCATCAAAGCAAGAGACAGAGCAGAATGGCGCTCCAAGGTAGCCAACCGTTGCGGAGACGGCTCTCGATGACGATGATCCCAGAGGTCATGTTTTCAGATTTCAGTACCCAGAGACTGGTGTAGGGTAAAGCCAGGAATGAAAAAAACCGCTGATGTGAAAAAAAAAAAAAAAAAAATTCCCACTGCCTGTGGCAAGATTCAAATATAAATATTTAGTACTGAAAAAACACCAAAACATTTATATTGAAAACATTTTATGTTAAACCATTGTGTAATGTGTACAAATTGCATTTACTTTGAAGTGTACAAATTTATTTGTCACTTTTAACATTAACTGAATGCAGTGAAATAGTTCTCATATTTTAAAATACTATTTATGTAGACATAAAACATGTACTATCTTTTAAAACACTTATCTATACAAAAATCAGTTAACTAGCCAAAATATCACAGATGAAGTGATTCTGACATGTAATTTTGATTGTGGAAGCTGTTCTCATCTTCATAACAACAGATCGATCTGTCAAGAACTTAAACAACGAGCAGATATACAAATATTATATATATATATTGGTGTTCTGTCAACATAAAGGTAAGCTATTTTGTATAACTATGTTCTAATAAACTAACTTTCTAGTCTGCTTATGGCATTTAGATGTAGTTTTGTTGACTGCCGTGTTATGTAGTTTTGTTGACTGCCGTGTTCCGCTTTGACATCTTGTTGGACTATTTTACACTTTTTGGTCCAGTGTATCAATTTGTAGAAATGTGGTTTTACAGAAGAATGTTGAGAATACTAGGAACAGCTAAGAAAAGTAATGAAAATGTTCTGAAAGAGGCCAAAGCAAAAAGAGAGCTAATTTCCAATATTAGGAAGAAACAATCATAATTTTTTGGCCATGTAATGAGATGAGAACAGCTTGAATATATTGTAACAACTGGAAAATTGAGGGATGAAGAGATAGAAGGAAGCAAAGAGAAAAGATACCAGACAACATAAGAGAATGGCTTGGCAGAAGGTCAAAAACAGAAAGGATAAATAACTGTCAAGATCGAAAGTTATGGAGCGATATGATCACCTACGCCAGCAGGCATGTTACTTGATGATGATGTATCCATCTTGCTTCATATTTTTTTGGACATGATTTCTTTCCTTAGTCAATTATAATTCCACAGTTTACTGACAGAGTTGCTGCAGAGAATTATGTTTGTAAATTTTCTTCTAACTGGAATGCTTTTTTTCAGTTTATGACCTTATTTGTGATTTCTCCTTTTGCTTTCCTACTTCATTTGCCTTTCAGTGTTAACTTAAAGATATAGTTTGCAGTTTTTTTTCTCTGCTGCTGGCTTCTCCTGTTGTTAATGTTTCCTAGGTCTCTAATATTTCGCCAAACTATCTTTCTCATGGTTGAGCCTTGGGGTATGGTGTTCTCTTAGTATTCATGATTTGCTATGTCATATTTTTTTGTTCTTTCTGTTTTATCACATATCTATCTATTCCGGTTGTTTCCAAAATGGAGGAATTATTTTTCTCCGGCTTGGTATATAACCATTGATCAGAAGTTTAACAAGCCGCTATTGTAAAAACGATGTTGTTAATGAAACGTAGACCTGATACAGAATGTGTAAATTAGCAGTAGATAGTAGTGATAGTTTTTTCGGCCCTAAAACAACAACAAAAATAGGATTCTGGAATGTATGTACAATGGCCGCTCCAATGAAACATGCACAGGTCGCGAGCGAGATGGATAGATACGATCTAGATATTTTAGGATTAAGCGAAATGCACTGGCTTGGAACAGGTAGGAGATCTATTGATAATAAAATAGTAGTTTTTTCTGGAAGGGAAGATGGAAACCACCGCGAAGGAGTAGGCATAATGATGACAGACATAGCTTCAAGAAGTTTATTAGAATGGGAACCGGTAAATAGCCGTTTGATACGAACACGCTACAAAACAAAACATGGAAAACTTTCAATTGTTCAATGTTATGCGCCTACAAACGAAGCTGATGATGATGTTAAGGACAATTTTTATAACCAACTACAACAACTTATAAACAAAATACCCAAACACGATCTTTTAATTGTAATGGGAGATTTCAACGCCAAAGTGGGAAAAGATAGCGCAGGAGTGGAACATATGATGGGGAGAGAAGGCTGTGATACTACAAGTTAGAATGGAGAAAGTTTAATAGAATTATGTTTAATAGAAAATTTAGTTATAGGTGGGATATTATTTCTACACAAAAATATTCACAAAACAACATGGATATTTCCTGATGATAGAACCTCAAATCAAATTGACCACCTATGTATTAAACAACAATTCAGATCATTATTAATAGATGTAAGAGCTTACAGAGGTGCTGATGTTAATAGTGACCACAACCTGTGCATTGGGAAAATAAGATTAAAATTTAGAAGCCAACAGAAGAGGTCAATTACACATAAAATTGATAGTCATAAATTGAAAGATGAAGCCATAAAGTAAAAGTTTAACATAGAGCTAAGTAATTGTTATACAGCACTCGGTGAAATAGACTTAGATATCAATGAAATGTGGGACTCACAGAGCAAAATAATAATGACAGCAGCAGAAACAAGTGCCGGACTGAAGAAAATGGAAAAACGAGATTGGATCTCAGACACCACATGGAACTACATCAAAGAAAGAAGAGAAGCGAAGAGAGCCATGACTAATGTAAAGACAGATCTTGGAAAGGTTCTGGCAAAAGCAACATACAAAGAATTAGACAACAAAGTGAAAAGTTCATCAAGAAGAGATACAAGAGCTTATATAGACAATTTGGCAGAGAAAGCAGAGACAGCTGCAATTACAGGAGACAGCAGAACTCTTTATACTGTACAAAAGATGCTGACAAACACCTATACATCCAGTGGAACACCAGTTCTAGACAAATCTGGATTAATGCTAACAACAAGCGCAGACATAAAAGCCCGTTGGGCGGAACACTTCAAAGAAATTCTTAACCGTCCACTACCCAACAGTTTAATAGATTTTGAAGCTGAAACACCAGCAGCAGAATTAGATGTAAATTTAGATGACTTCACCTTGAGTGAAATAGAAACCACCTTAAAGCTTATGACCAATAACAAGGCTGCGGGAGAGGATAAGTTAACAGCTGAGATCCTCAAGGCAATTGATAGCCGTAATCTAATACATCTCCAAAAAATGTTCATCATTTGGAAAACAGAGAAGATGCCTCATAAATGGAAAAAAGGAATCATTGTTAAGATTCCAAAAAGGGGCAATCTTAGAGATTGTAACAACTGGAGAGGCGTGACACTTTTGTCAGTTGCCTCAAAGTTATTCTGCAAAATCATCCTAAATAGAATAAAGGATTCAATAGATACAGTAATGCGTGAAGAACAGGCTGGGTTTAGAAAAGGGAGATGCTGCCTTGACGACATTTTCACTCTACGACTTATATTGGAGGAACACATTGAAAAGCAAAAACCTTTTGTACTTAACTTCATCGACTTCAAAAAAGCATTTGATAGTATTCATAGAGATTCTTTGTGGAAAATTCTGAAGCAATATGGCTTGCCATCAAAAATCATAAATATTATCAAAGACATGTATGATGGTTACATATGTGCAGTTCGAACAGAGGAAGGACTGAGCGAATGTTTTCCAATAGAAACTGGGGTTAAACAGGGATGTATTTTATCGCCCTTGTTATTTGGAATTGTTATGGGCTTCATAATGAAGAAATGCTGCACTGGTAATAAAGGCATCAAATGGATACAAGGAGACCATTTGGAGGACCTCGACTTTGCTGATGACATAGTTCTCATCAGCAGTCAGATAAAAACGATGCAGGAAAACACAAATGAACTATCATCAATAGCCAGCAAAATTGGGCTTGAGATCAATCATGAAAAGACTAAATCATGAAAAGATTAATTCTAACAGATGACAAAATATACATGGAAAACAAACCAGTGGAAGAGATCGATCACTTTATCTATCTTGGAAGTCACATTGATCGAGAACGGGATACAAGTAAAGAAATTAGAATCAGAATGGCTAAAGCAGCAATGTCTTTCAGAAGCCTTGAAAAGTTGTGGAAATCAAAACTAATCAGCACAAATACAAAACTTAGGCTATTCAAATCAAATGTACTATCAACCCTTATGTATGCGTGTGAAAGCTGGAAAACAACAAGAGATATAGAAACAAAGTTGAACGCATTCGAAAATAAATGTCTAAGGAAAATACTTGGTATAGCGTGGAACAATTCAAAACAAACGAGGAAATTAGAGAAATCGCCAATATCTACAGTAATAATCTTCAGTAATAAAGAAAAGACGATGGTCATATGTTGGACATGTGATGAGAAGAGATAATAACCGAATAGCAAAGCAAGCCCTCATATGGGAAACAACAGGTAAGAGAAAAAGAGGAAGACCCAGGGAGACACTGAGAAGAACTTTGATGAGAGAGGCAAGAGCAGCAGGATTCGGCTCCCTCAATGAGATAGAGCTGCTTGCACAGAACAGAGACAGATGGCGAGATTTGATAAAATATCTTTAAAAGAAAACTGCTAGAACAAAAATTCAGATAGGAGAAGGTGTATCTTGGTCTACACCCTATGGGCCGGCTACGGCTCGAAAGGTCAATAGATAGATAGATCTATCTATCTATTGTCCTTTCGAGCCGAAGACGGCACGTAGGGCAGAACCACAGTCTCAAAAACAGAAACCTTGCATGCCAAAATAGCACATATTGCAGAGATCACTGCTCTAAAATATATGTCGCTGTTTCTATAACAATGCTTTTTACAATGACAGCTTGTCAAGCCATCAATCAACCTCCTTAGTCGCCTCTTACGACATGCCTGGAAGGTCAGTGTCACTATTCTTTACTTCCCTCATAATGAGGCCCCGGTAACACACGGGAATTTATCACATAGCTAAACTATTTAATTTGTTGCTCTTTTAAAAGTATTTAATAGCAGTATTATTCTAGCTTTTTTTCTTAAATTGTATTTTCTGGCTCACCACATTTTAGACACAGATAATGATTTTTTTTAAATCTGCCTTTTTTTTTTTTAAATTGATTAATTTGGGAATCTTTTTTTTTTTCACTCTTCATCTATCTACTGTTGCCTTGAAGCATCGCAGGAGAAAGGAGGAATGCTTTATATAATCAGATGTCTGTAGATGTTCAGTGTCTTGCCATTTTTTTTTAAGATCATTCCATGTCTTCGCCATCCTCTTCATCTCTACATCCCACCTGTCTTTTCCAAGTATATTTTAGTTCTCTCAAGTTTTCCCCTGGGGATTCCAAAAAGGGCCTGTTGTATTATACTCTCAGTTGGCTTCTTCAGTATGTGTCCTATCCAGCAGCATCATTCTCGTTGTATCTCTTTGTCCACTGGTATTTGACTGATACTTTCCCATAATTCTACTTTAGTGATTTTGTCTTGCCTTTCCCATCCTTTTATTCTGTACAATCATCATTAATGAAGGTCTGTATCTTCATTATTGTCACTTTTATTGTTCTCCATGTTTCATGGCCAGATTTAACACTGGGCTAATTTATTTTACTGATTTAACTAATTTTAATTTAATAATAAAAAAAAAAAATTAAAAACTTACGAATACTTCAATATAAGTTGTAATATAAGTATTTTTTTTTCTTCAAGTAGGTCATGCGTGATGTCAGAAAGACTCATTCAATCAAAGCTCAGTTTCTATTCATACCAGCCAAAGAATAACAATGACAAAGTGACGAAACCATATTTGAAAAGAAAATTAAGTAAGATATGATTATGGTTATATTAAAATTTGAGTACTAAAAGGTTTTTTCAGTATATTCTATGTTTGACAAATGTGCATTGATCAACACTAGTATTTTGTTGGTTTTTCTTTTCCTTGGTTTTATTCTACAAAATGTGCGAAATGGATTTGGTTTTGATTGGAGTTTTCTAATGAATTTGTGGTTCATTGTGTTTCCCAAAAAAAAATATATATCAAAGATTTCACCTTTACATTTTTTCTAAGTAATGGGAAGAGTCTGTATGCAGAACCATCAATCAAGGACAGCCATAGGTTTAGAAAATACATAAAACCTGCAAGAATTAGCAGTATAATGATCCAGATTGAGATTGGGTTTTTGAGATATGTAACATGTGTTGTTTAATGGGAACATGATGATAATGATTGCTTTGATGCAACCTGATGAGTCTCCTTGAGTATTGAAACAAATTTTACTTGTAGTAAGAGGGGGCATCGTCATCTCCCCATGTTCTTGCAACAAGTTGCATTGCACTGTGTTTTTCACCTTGGAACAGGTAATTAATTACAGTGCATAATAAAGCTTTATCTCTGTTTTTGATTAGGCGCCACACTTTCTGGAGTTGTGGTTAGATCTCATTTTTGTACCTGCCATTCACACTTAACTCCCCCTTGCACCCACACCTGCCTTATCCTTTCCCCTTGCACAACCACTCTTCCACCCCCCTCCATGACCTTTATTCTCTCCCCTCCCCCATTTTTAGCTTTTTTCTCCATAGCACATAGGCAGGTTCCCCTTACATTTACACCTTGTTTTTCTGACCCTCAACTAGTGATGTCTCATTTCCCATCTAGTATTGGCTTGGTGCCTGCAACAATAAGTTAAGTTCTTTTCATTATATATTTGCTCATTCTTAGTTTTAGCTACTAATATGTAAGTAAAAAAAAAAAGTAAAGAACCCTGTCACGCCAAATGGATTGTAGGGAATACGGAGTTAGTGACCATAATTTTTATAGACCTTCGGCACAAGATATATTTTGGGTAATATGGTTGGTATTACGCCCATGCTGCTTTACTTTCCCAGAAAAAATCCGGTACTCGTTTGACTGGGTGAATCTGGAAGCCATCTCTTGTCCTTTTAGTCCAGTTCACTATTCACTGAACTATAGCGGCTCCCTTATTAATATGTAGTAGATTATATTTCCCTTGTGTGTCCATTTGTTTTGTTTGCTTTTGTTAGTATTGTTTTTTGATGAAGTTCACACGTGGGCCAAGACATCACTTGTCTGTATTGTCTTCATATGTAAAGCAGTCACCATACACTGTGTTCCCTGTTTTGCACTTCGTGGTTCAATGCATCCATCTTCAGTATGCATTTGTTTAGAACTGCTTTCCTCGCATTAGGTCTTCTATGACTTCTTGCAAAGAAGCAATTTGTAATTATCTCTCCTGGAAAAGTATAATTATGGTTTTAACCCTCCCCGTCTCAGGTTAGTGAGATCTAATGTCTAGTCTTTTCTGATAATTAGGAAAAAATACAGGAGGCCCCCCATATACTCTGTGCGTGTTAAAGAAACCTGTGACAGTTAAAACTAGAACGGGGTAGGCCAAAATAGTCAAAAATTTGTACAGGCTAAATTATTATAAAACCACCCAAATTGGATCTCAGACTGTGCATCGGAGTTCTACTTGGGTGTTCTCAGTATTTTGAGAAGATCAGAACACCTTTGAATGTATCTAGATTTTCATTGCAGTGATTTTGATCTTAACATAGAATTCTTTTGAAACTTTACTGTTGTATCTAGTTTTTCTTCTAGATGGGTTGTCCACTGATCTCTGAAAAATAATTACTTAACTCTTTTTGTACAATTCGATGCAAGGTGCACCATGCCAATTTTGGTTGCGTGAATTTAATCGCATAGTGCACCACTCTCAATTTTATTTATGTAATCCGTCAATAAACTGTATTCCAAATTTTATATCAACTATTTTATTAGATTCCTTCACTGGAAAGTTCTTTCATTATTCCACACGTGGTAGAAGTTGAAAGCCACAGTTTTAGCCTTGAAAGTGTGTTTTCTTCATTTGGATTTAGTGTTTATCATAAACAGTGTAAACAAAAATCAGCTGATCAAAATGGCTTCAAGTAGCAGTGATTGTGATGCTAAAATTCAGTTGATCACAGCTGAAGCTAGTCATTTATTTTTTGATGATACTGATAATGATTTTGGCATTAAAGAGATTTGATAAAATATCTTTAAAAGAAAACTGCTAGAACAAAAATTAATATAGGAGAAGGTGTATCTTGGTCTACGCCCTATGGGCCGGTTACGGCTCGAAAGGTCAATAGATAGATAGATAGATAATGATAGTTCGGACAGTGTTCATAACAACAATGATGACAGTGTTTTGAGTGACACAGATCTGAATTTAGCAAATGAAAATGTGAGTCTCTTGTTGGATATTGGCAGTGATATCCTCCAGCCTAAAAAAAAATCTAAAAATAACTGCAGTTAGAGGTAGATGGATGCTTTAATGCATTTCAATATTGTTTCATGGAGAATAACAGTTGTGGTATTTTTGTGTAGTTTAAAAAATAAAGGGTAAATATTGTGTATATAAAGAGCCGCGATAGCTCAGTGGTTAGTGAACTGAACTACAAATAACAAGAGGTAGGGTTCGATCCAACTGATGGCTTCCAGGTTCACCCAGCCTTAAATGGGTACCAGATTTTTTCTGGGAAAGTAAAGCGGCACGGGCGTAATACCGACCACATTACCCCAAACATAATGTGCTGTAGGTCTGTAAAATTTATTGTCATTAACACCATATTTCCTATATACCACTTGGCGTGACAAGGGCTCTTTACTTTTTTTACTATTGTGTATATAGTGATTTTTGTCCCCTAAAGAGTTGAAATTTTATTTTAACAGTTGTAATTGTAGATGAAAAAGATAAGTTATTTTTATGCTACATCAACAAAGCTTTCATGTCTGCTTGAAGACATATTGCTAATTATTTTTTGTTCACAAGATAATTCATTTTGGATTACTATAATCTGATCTATGTGATGGTATGTTGGCAGTTATGGTTTTGATTTTTTTTTTGTTTTGGTCATTTATTTCCAATTTTTCTTTTTTACACATGTATCATCTTAGTAATGAAGTCTAATTCCTTGTTCAATTTTCTAAAAATCCATATTTAATGTGTTATGTGTTAGATAAATATAAACCTATAGATTGATGTTAAAGACCATAAAGTCCATGAAAAATTTTGTCTCTGAAATCTCTTCCTTGCAATGAGTCGCATTGACAGAAATTGTCTGTTCTGAAAGAGTTAAAGGTCAGATAGAAAGTATCTTCAACAGCAAAGCCTACATCTGTAGCATGCCTCTCAGCATGTACTTAATAAGTCAGACAGCAGTAAGTCTGTGAGCTGAATGTCAAAGTTGACTCTACCTAGAAGTTATTTAGTTTTAACTCACAATTTCACCTATAATATTCTCAAAATTGCATCATTATTATAACTAGAATGGGGCACGTTAAAAGACACAACAGCCTAGAGGCTGTATTATTGAAAGGGAAAATACAAGGTAAAAGAGGCAGAGGCAGACCAAGACTAACATGGACGAGTAACATCAAAAGATGGACAAGTCAATCTATGACAACCTGCACCATCAAAGCAAGAAACAGAGTGGCCATTGATCGCCATTGATCCATGGTAGCCAACCTTCGTTGCGGAGATGGCACTTGATGATGATGATGATCTTAACTAGCCCAGTTCATATTTGCATCCAGCAGATGTACCCATAATTGTTTCAACTTCTCTCAAAGTTGATAAATATTCCATCCATAATTTCTTTAAATTCCACTTTTAATTACTCTTATCTTTACACATAATTGACTCCAGCCTTACTTATAATTGCTTCCGATTCCACATGTAGTTGTTTTCAACTGTACTTGTTCTCTACTCCTAATGGCCTTTTGAACTTCCATATAACAAACTCAACATCTCAGGCACAAAATACAACATGAAGATCAACAAAACAGAAGTCATAAACATGAACGTCGCAAAAATAAACAGAACATCAACATAACTATAGAAGGCAGACAACTAAAACAGGTAGAGGAATTCAAATACCTAGGAAGTCTAATGACAAACGATAATTCTCAAACAGCAGAGATAGAATCAAGATGCAACAAAGCTTGTCAAATCATCGGACAATTATCACCACTATTGTCCAACAAGGAAATAACTCTGGAGGCAAAACGAGCACTATACAATACAATCTTCATCCCAACGTTGTGCTACCAATGCCAGACCTGGACTCTAGATGCAAGAACAATAAGAGTTAATAACCTCTACAGAGATGAAATGTGTTAGACGAATGACAGGAAACAGTCTGAGAGATAAGAACGGAGAAAAAAGTTAGGAATAGCCCCCGCCATAGAATATATAAGGAAACAACAGATAAAATGGTTTGGCCACGTGACAAGGCAAAAAGAACAAAGACAACACAACGAGCTTTCAACAAACGTTGTGAGAACACCAGACCCAAGGGTCGACCATGAAAAAGATGGGTCGATGGAATATTAGAAGCACTAGGAAACATAACAGCAGCAGAGGCGAACAGAAGAGCAAAAGACCGCAAATTATATCTCCCCTCGACGCTGAAAGGCAAATGAGGAAGGAAAGAAGAAGAAGAAGATATAACAAAAAGCACATGCTCCTATTTATTTAACTTGCTTTGAAAATTGCACTTTACATATTTATCATGCTATTGCTCAATTGTTAATTTATAGAAGAAAACAAATAAAAATATAGTAAATAATTTTTCTTCCTTGTAGGTGACGGATTAATAGAGCAAAATATGGGTGAACCACAAAAGAAACCCAAGTCATATGCTGATGTTACCAGAAACCATGACAACACACATCATGGAAATATGTATGTTCAGCAGCTACAACCACAATAAATAAATAATATAAACACTTGTTTGACATACTATATTTATATTTTTGATCCTGTACTATACCAGCTTTCACCATTGCTAAGACATCCAAACATTTCTATGCCAGCTAAACAACAAATGATAAATAGCATTTTCATACCAACTGTGTGCTATGAAAGTCAAACATGGACCCTTTCTAAATCACATTTAAGAAAGATCAATACATGTGAGATGCGATGGTTGAGAAAAGTAACAAACAGCACAAGAAGAGATAGAATACCATATGAAACCATAAGAAAAATGGTAGGAATATATAGAACAACAACAACTTAAATGGTTTGGCCACCTGGTCAGAATGAATCCTCACCAATCATCATCATCAAGGGCGTTCTTCTAGAAAATGCATGGAAAAAGACCAAGAGGAAGACCAGAAGAAGATGGATAGATGCAGTGACAGGGACATGTAACAACAAAGGAAAATCACTAATTCAGACAATTCAAGCAGCTCAAGAACAACAAATGATATAAACCACAACACCTTTTATGTATCAGTGAAAAGAAGAAGATGGATAGATGCAGTGACAGGGACATGTAACAACAAAGGAAAATCACTAATTCAGACAATTCAAGCAGCTCAAGAGCAACAAATGATATAAACCACAACACCTTTTATGTATCAGTGAAAAGAAGAAGATGGATAGATGCAGTGACAGGGACATGTAACAACAAAGGAAAATCACTAATTCAGACAGTTCAAGCAGCTCAAGAACAACAAATGATATAAACCACAACACCTTTTATGTATCAGTGAAAAGAAGAAGATGGATAGATGCAGTGACAGAGACATGTAACAACAAAGGAAAATCACTAATTCAGACAGTTCAAGCAGCTCAAGAACAACAAATGATATAAACCACAACACCTTTTATGTATCAGTGAAAAGAAGAAGAAGAAGATACTGTACTTTGAAATTGTAGTGGAACTTTATTACAGGTGTAGTTTATATCCATGAGCATGTTTAGTCAGCATCATGTGTTTTTGCTTGTGATGTTGATAATCAGACCTTTTTACAACCATTTAATGTTTGATCATTTAAGGACTATTTTTTACACTGCCATGTTAATCTCTAGCTGATTTTTTCTTTATTTTTCTTACGCCGTATAAAGGTCTTAGATTTTTCAGTTAATAATCATCAGTTCTTAGGAAGATGATATTGTTAATGGATCTGTGCTGCAAGTTGAGAAGTCTGAGAGACATTTCTCAATCAAGATTAAGAGATCAGGATGAAAGCATTGTAGAATAGAATTGAGCTTACTCTGCACATGGGACCTCAATTAAAAAGTCTATTTTAGTCTCAGGCCATCGTGATGTCAAATAATGGAAATCCCCCACTCAAGTCTGCCCTAAATTTTTGTCTACCCTCGATTGGCTATATAATATATATTATGATCCGCATATTTCATGACATTTAATTTCTCATATTAACATTGATCAACTATATTTGTTTATACAACAATACAGTTTTAAAAATTGTTGTGAGTAAAAGTAAGTCAGAATTTATTTGACTGCTTCACTTTGTGAAAATTGTACTTTAAGTAGATCTATGTTTTTGTGCTCGTCGCACTGGTGATCATTAGTGATGTAATATTACATTATGGTCCACATATTTCATGATGTTCAATCTCTCATATTAACATAGATCAACTATATTTATGTATTAGACAATACAACTTAAATACTTCTTTTAATGAAAGTGAAAGTCAGAATTGTTTGAGCACTTCATTTTTGTGAAAAACTGTATTAAGTAGATCTATGTTTTTGTGCCCGCTGTGTTGGTGATGTCACGGCAATGAAAGAAGCTGATGGGTGGACATCTCTTGTGGAGGGAGAGGGCATCACTTTTAATGTGAACAATAAATATTTATAATGGTTATGTATTGGAGACCGTCAGCAATCATATGTTATACATATTGACACAGTATGTTCCTGAAAATAAATGCACTGTGCAGTCACTATGTAATATATGTTTTTTCTTATATGTAATATATGAGTTTTATTTCACCAAGAATTAGCAGCAGCAAATACATTCACATACCAGAGAAATTTAGTAAATCTAAATGAGAAAGTGAGAAGATACTTTCAACAAAAGATAGGACAAATTTAGAATAGTTTCTGTTAAGAGCAGAAAAGAAAGCATCCAAGGCTGACATCATTTCATACATCCTGCTTGATGATTATTGTTAAAATGTTTTAGTGAAAAGATATCAGCAGCCAGGAACTACTTAACATGTGTAACTAAGAATAAATGATTACTGTGACAATTAGGTGACACTAGAAAAGGATAGGTCACATACCTAAGAGAGATACATAAACTGTCACAAGAACTGTGATACCATGTTCTTTGGAGAGAAGGTGAAAGAGAGGTAAATCAAGGATAACTCAACAGAGAAATATTAAAGAGAGGTGCATTAGGGGTATCCTGTGAATGAAATCCACAGATCTAGCTAAATAAAGAATATATATAATATACATTTTATAATACAAGAAACATACAATTTCTAATGTCATTGTTCAAATAATTTGAATTTGGTTCAGAAATTCAAGTGCACCAAAAAGAAAAGACAACAGTGCCTATTTTAGCACGCAAGGTAAAAAACCATATTTTTATCTACTGTTCTTTCCTTGCATGTTGATTCTACTATTAGATTTAACATACTCTTTTTTTTTGTTTTAATGTGAGTTATGTTAAGTATAATAATTGCTTCAATGTCTTTAAAACATGAAAGTTAGCTTAGACAGCAGAAATCGTGATCATGGCATCACTTTACCTTTGTTCCATAAACTCATCTTCACTGCACAGATTCCATTGGTTTTAAATACAAAAAAAAATTCACATAAAATTGAAGTTTACCTCAGTACCTTGTGCACTTACCGCATCAACATATTTGCCAGTGCACAACACAGCATGGTTAATTCACAACACAGAAACTGCACATATTCTGAACAACACTTGTGTTGAATACTTCATGTGATGACACAAGATGTTGTCTAGACCTTGCTACAAAGTTTATTCACATAATTCTGTTGTTATGCCTCATAACTCACCTGGATAAATATCTTGATTACATATATATAGGATCGTACCTCACGAAATGGGGGAAAAAAATTCCTACATCTATAGATACAAATCCAACACTCAGGAGTCACCAGAAGTAGTAATTAGGAAGGAATGTTTGAACACCACAAACTATCAAATTTGGAAAAAAAATTGTGTTTTGATGCTGTAATTTTTTACTACGTTATTATAATGTAGGCTTAATTGAAATTCAGTATATGTGTCTAGGCTACCGCTGGTGTTATGACACTCTGTCACCGCCAACCCGCCGTGATCTTTCGTTGATGTGTTGAGTGTCTGGTTACCCCCCATTTAGCTGTCACCCATTTCTGGTCAATGTTGGCTGCTGAACCTGCCGTCAGACTCATCATCAGAACCACTACTTAATGTTGCTCTGGCCCTACAACTGGCTTAGGATTCCCTTTTCTTTGTAGTACTTCGCGCTGTCTTCTACCGATGGTCCATGCAACTCTACAACTTTGAGCCTGCTCTGCCATTTGTCGTCCGTTCATCGCCATTCTGATTATGAGTACTACACTGTCTCACATGAATTAAACAAGACAAGGTGTTCATAAAATATGCTTAGTCTTTATTTCAGTTGATAACACCTCTCCTCGATTAATTAAGTTGACACACTGACTCCGACTTTACACTGACAGAACTCTTACACATTCACTGAGTACAATCACAGTTACAATGCAAACACCTTATTCGCTTAGGAATAATGAAGACAATCCTCGTTCACAATGAGCTCATGAGCAATCTCCTTTCTCTCCCTCACTCCAGAAATAATATGACAGTTCCATTTCACGACACCACTCTATTCTAACAAGTCTACTCAATCTCTGTAAATCTGTCTTTCTGAATGTACTTTAAGTCTCCTTATACTTTATGTCTCAAATCCCCTGAATAATCGATTGACCTCTCTTCCCTGAAAATCTGATTACTGCTTCCTAGAGTTGCTGAACACCCAATATTTGGTGGTTAACTTCCATGTTTACCCATCCTTTCCTCTTATCTCACTGCAGAGAATCTGTTTGCTTTATTTTATTTGCAGCATTTTCAGCAAATGTGTATCAATTTCAAACATTTCATGTGTTAATGCAGCACCCATCAAAACAGCATGGGTATGAGAAAATATTTGTGTCTATTTTTATTTCAAGACAATATCTAGGATGTTTTGAATAAGTAGTACTCAGGTTTAACCTATCAAACATTTGGGAATGATACTACTACCAGTAAGTGTGTAAATGCAAGTATAAGTTAAAGCTTGCACAATGCATAATGACACAGAACATGGTGGTGGTTTGAAACAAGCAAGCTTTATAGCAATTTTGATTCTTGTGTTGCAGATGTTCTTATTGTTTGGCTTTTTATCTTGTTGATCTGTACTTTATCTTGCTATTTGTTCTTTCATATCTTGCTACTTTTACTTCATATATATCTATAGAGACACACATAACTCGTCATCATAGTTTTCGAACAAATATAATATAGTCTTTATTGTTGACATCCACTTCAAAACGTTAACAACTGGTCCCGTACAATGAACAAACTATACTGTCCTCTTATAATCTAAATGTTCCTTTATTGTTACTGTGTTGAGCCTATCGGCAATGTATATTCACAAGTAACGCTCGTGATTGTATACAAGTTAACTCTCAACCTTATAGACCTTGAGGTCTTACTTCTAAACCTAAAACCACACAAATCTCTGTGCGAACTCTATTAGTCAAACTCCTGTTTTCCCTACTCTAACTTCAGGCAGGTTCACTACTCTCTCCTGCTCATCTGACCGGTTTCGTACAATGAACAAACTATATTGTCCTCTAATAATCTAAATGTTCCTTCAAGTGCTGCGTCTAGAGTCTAAGTTCTCCTTGTCTAAGTTCTGTTCTGTCTGTTCTGTTCTGTGTTGTCGTCTAAGTCTTCTCCGGGTCTTTTTGTCTCCATCTTAGCCACTCCTACCTGGCTAAGGATCATGGGAATCTAATCTATACATGGCTTATCCTTCGTCCACCTCCAGTCACTATTTCTTTAACTCCGCCTTTTAATTATGTCCATAGTCTTATTGCTTTAGGAGTCCTGTCGACACCTGTCAATCTTCCTAAACTTCGTTCCCTTACAACTAAAGCTCCCATCTCTGGACTTCAAAGTGCCTGCCGACACAGGTAGAAACTGCCAACATAAGAATTCCCCCTGATTTCGCTCGGCTCGGCTCTTCAAAGCTATCTCATGTCAACACCTGTTCCACGGGAGTCCATCGTCTAGCATCGTTGCATATTGTAACTTCATCGGCCAGAGTCTGGATTTCCATGTTCAGATTGAACACCTGTTCGACGGGGTCCAGCGTCGTTGCGTTAAGTAACTTCATTGGCCAGAGTCTGATTTCCACGTTCAGGTTGAACACCTGTTCGGACTTTCTTGCAGTCTTATAGTTGGTTACGCCACAGCGTCTGGGTTTGGTGGACTAACATATCCTTGCTAATCCTTAAGTCTTCATTTCGTTTGTTTGCCGCCTACAACTATTGTACCGCTTATCATCGTCGTATCGTATCATTCTTTTATTCTTCTGTCGATCGTCATTTTCTTCTACTCTTCCCATTATCCTTCATGGCTGAGTCACACTATAACACTTGTAGCGCTGACAGATGACCTATGAGAAGGAAAATGTTATATAAGTTGAATTAGAAAAGACATGTTAGTGTGGTAATACTTCTTTCCTGGTAGCTCAGACTACAAACAACTGTTGCCAGTCAAGTAAAACTAAATGTGTGCTGAAGACACTGTGTAGCTCACAATGAGAATGAAGAAGATAATACTTTAAACTAATTGTCCACTACCTTTCAGTAGCTTATTAAGAATAGTTGTTTACAATTAACTTTCAGTTCATTATTAATTCAAAGCTGCCCATTATAAAAATTGTTTATTAAAACCCAATATATTGTCTCTAAATGTGCAAGAAAAAAACTGTGGTTAATAAAACAAATAAAATATAATAAAAACTAGAGACATATCACTTTTTTAGGTTAACTCAATAGATAAATTCCTACCTCCATATATGTGATGTACTTTCACACATATTTCATAATTATATTCATACATATATATATATATATATATATATATATATATTATATATATATATATATATATTATATATATATATATATATACAGTCGAACCTGTCTAAGGCGACCATTCACGGGACTTTCAAAAACTGGTCCCATAGGACAGGTGGTCCTGCCTCACAGGTTTCACATAATAAATAGAGCGATAAAAAAATTTTATCCTAAGCACTATGAAAACTAACCTGCAAATCAGCGTAATCCATGAGTAGAACATAGTGCACATGTCGGTCTACAATAGCCACTGGTTGGACACTTTTCATAAAACACGATAGTTAAACACACAAAATAAAACACACATACACAGATTCCACTTATACTGTACATGTATCACTTTTGACTTGAAAAAAATCCAATATGGTAGTCTGTTGTTTGACAGATGAAATAAACGATAAGTTCAATTTTTCTCTCAAGTCCATGATAACGTCTAGTATGTCAGATCTCCCGTTTGTTATTGAATAGGTGCGCAGAAGCTCCAAAGCATTATGTGCATCTGCGATAGTGTATGTTTTCTCAATGTCAGTAGAATCTTGTTCGTTGTCTGATTCACTATTCACATCCTCAGCAGCTAAAATTGCAGTGGCAGGAAGATCCCAGTTTGTTTCTATTGTGTTGCAAGTTTGGAGCCCTGAATCAATCATGGAGATGTCTGTCAATTGGTATCCAAACAATTCTTTTGAAAGGTTATCCAAAGCAGTAGAAATTGCAGTAGAAACAATTTGCACGTCGGTCTTTGATGCAGATTCCATGTGCGTCAGAGAATATGCGTGTGTTTCAGCAGGACAATGAAAACCTGCTTTACAGAAACACTTAAGGATGGTTGAGTTGTCCACTTCTTTCCATGCTGCAGCAATCCAGTAGACTACATCCAGTAAATTGACCTGTTTCATGAGTTCGGTTCCGGAAGCATCCTTGTTTGATTCCATGACTGTGATAAGATGTAGAAGCTGTTTTTGTCTAAACTTTAATTTAAATGTCTGAATGACACCCTGGTCTAGGGGTTGAACTAATGCAGTTGTGTTGGGTGGCAGAAACTGCAGCTTAACATTCTGTAGTTCGATCTTGGGATGACAGGTAGCGTTGTCAACAAATAAAATAATGTGGCGCTTTTTTTTCTGCATCTTACGGTCAAAACTTTTCAGCCAATCTTCAAATATAGCTGCAGTCATCCATGCCTTTTTGTTGTTTCTGTAATCACTGGCAGTGTGTTTATGTTGATGTTTTTAAAAATCCTAGGGTTAGCTGCTTTCCCAATCACTAAAGCCGGTTCTCGTTCCCCCAACATGTTAGTGCATAGCATCACTGTTATTCGCTCTTTGCTTTTTTTACCCCCAGCGCATTTTTCTCCTTTGACAAAAAATGTTTTTGTCCGTAGTCGCTTTGAAAAATAACCCGGTTTCATCTAAATTAAAATGTCTTGAGCAGCGTAACCATAGCATATCTCGGATAATTTAGAAGTCCAGTCAGCCGCAGCACTCATATCTGAATCACCGACTTCGCCACATTGCTTACCAAACACAAGATTGTGTCTTTTAATGAAGGCCTCTAACCAGCCGTTCGATGCTTTAAAGACTGAGTTTTCCAATTCTTTTGCAAACTGTAAAGCTCGTTCTTTGATCATCGGCCCAGATAACGGAATTTTTCGTGCAAGTGCTGATTGACACCATTTCCAACAAAGTGTATTTATGTCTTCATTTCCCGTTTTCCTGCTACTCCTTCTTTTCATACTTGGTGCATTATTTTCAAAGTCATTCATATACTCGGCTTTTCTCTTTAACGTACGTAAAATCTGTGTCTTTCCCACTCCAAACTGTTCTGCCAATAATCGCGAACTTTTACCTTGCTGATTTTGTCGAATCACTGATATTCGTTCTTCCAGCGTTAATGCTTTTGGTTTTTACACTTTTGACACTGGCCATTTCCTATATTGTGTGTAACACTTTTAAAATCCACAAAAATAATTCACTGAGATACTGTACATGTACATGAATACACTCTAAGCGGGCAATGACTAATTCTTTAGTTAATTCCTGTAATTTATACGGGCCACGCAATGGTCTACTCTGGTCTAGACGGAACCGCGAAGTGATGTCACTTCACGAATCATAGATCTGTGTCTGCACCAGTATTGACTGATAAACGTAACACGTCCCACTGTAATCTGGGACTCACTAAATACGGGAAAACATCAACACCTGTAGACACCTGTGTCGATCGTTTATAGCTCCCAGCGAGACGAAGGACTGGCTGGTCGTCGTAAAAAGTAAAGTACCCCCCGTCACGCCAAGTGGCGTATAGGGAAATATGGTGTTAGTGACCCTATATTTTTACAGACCTTCAGCACATGATTTTTGGGTAATGTGGTCGGTATTACGCCCGTGCTGCTTTTACTTTCCCAGAAAAAATCCGGTACCCATTTAAGGCTGGGTGAACCCGGAGCCGTCGGTTGGGATCGAACCCTACCCCTTGTCCGTAGTAGTCCAGTTCACTAACCACTGAGCTATCGCGGCTCCTACTATTTTTTAGGGAATTAGTAAAACCCAGGTGTCCTCGCCAGGATTACGAACCCCGGCTGTTGCCGTGGTAAGCCAACCGCCTATCGATTGCGCTAACCGGACACCCGCTGGTCGTCGTAAACGGGATAAATAACATTGGCGGCGGTTAATTAGCCTGGTCTCTGGTCGCGTCATACGGTGAGCGCCGTGTTTCAGTGTTAGCTTATAGTAAAAAACTCGGGAAATTGTAGACCCGGTCCTATAACCAGGGAAACGCTTTAAACAGGTGGTCCTAAGACCAGGTTCGACTGTATATATATATATATATGTGTGTGTGTGTGACATCATTTCGATTTACACACTTATTATGTCTTTCCAATATTTTACATATAATGTTTTTTCACATTTTCATCGATAATAGGAGCCTCAGTGGCTGAGTGGTTAGTGTGTTTACTTCCTGATCAGAAGGGTCTGGATGTGATTCCCAAAAGTGGCACATTTTTTTCAAACTTAAAGGCCCCAGAGTCCACTCAGTCTTTAAAAATGGGTACCAGGGTTTTTTTGTGCCATTGGCTTGGACAAATGTAGTCACTAATACCATATTCCCCATATGCCTAACAAGGCATGGAGGGAACCTTACATATATAATTCTTTCTCACTAACAAATAAAGCATTCCAGCTTAGTTATACATTACATTCCACCAGCACACATAATTATTTCCACACTCACACATACAAAGCGCCACTACCCTTTACAATGCATCATCAAAATCTAAACATGAGAGGATGAAGAATTACTAACTTTGAAAACCACTAGCTAGTTTCAATAATTTACAGTACAAACAATCTTTCTGGTTGTCTCCCTTCTCTTTCTGTCAGGAAAGCATCCCTCAAAAAATGAGGCTGAAGGGTCCAGTGCAGGTGCAGGATACTCATCTACATTATCCCCAAGTAAGAATTCAGGTAGGTATAATCATGCAAGACACTTCATTTTTGTGGATAAAACATGCCAGTAGAAACCATTTTGACACAAAGGTCTTCAAAGAGGCACAAATTCACAATATTGAAGACCGTATAAATAAAAATGTTAATTTGTCCTGTCTTGTCTAATCTGTATATCTCTCTCTCTCTGCGATCAGGACTCAGTCAGAGTAGGATTCCAGACTCCCACATGAAGTCAGCTGTCAGGTTAAGTGTGTTGATCTGTATATATGAAACATTCAGTTTTTAGTTTTTTGTTGTTGTTGTTGTCTACACCGTCTTTTTTTTTTTACACATAATATATTTTTTTTTGCTATTCCCTCTATACATGCATCACATCTTGGTGGTCACATAAATAAATTAACATATCCTGTTACTTTCTAAATACATTTATTTTATTATTCTAAATCCTCTCAACATTTGCTCAGCTCTTATTTCTATACCTCTTTATTTTCCTTTGTTTTTTCTCTTCTTGTTAGTGGCTCTTCTTTCTTTGATTAGAAATAATGAAGCAGGCAGTGTCTTAATATAGGGTAACAACTGAGCTTTCCCTCTTTATGCGGCACTTAACCATCCTTCACAGGGAGCCCTGTGTCTGGCTCATTTACTAGATTCATGCTCACATCTTACATTTTCTCTTTCTTATACTTGAACACATTCTCTTCTTATTGTTTTTCTGCACTTCTCTATGGTATTTGACAGTAATAGCAATGAGGAATTGTAATGGCCTCTCACCCTCAAATGCTGCATTTTATTACTGTGATATTAACAATATTTCTGTGTATATAGGGTATAGTATATGATGTGTTCCTCATTATTTGTCCTGTCACTGTGTTTGTTGCATTAAGCCTTGGTTGTCAGCATTTGTAATTTTTCACCCCAACATTATCACAGAAGTTATTGGTATCAACACTTGCTTTCCTTTCGTTGATCTTTTCTCATCTGGCCACACTGACTTGCTCATTTCTGAGATATGCATGAGAATGCTGAATAGAGTCTTAGTCAGTTCTGGTTTGCTGTGTGATTGCTACTATTTTTAGTCACAGTAGGTGAAGTGCAGAAGCAAGTGAAGCTAGAATATCATATAATTACAATTTTAACAAAATGCTTATTAAATATGGATCTTCTTTAATATTCTTGTTTATTGGCAACTAAGAGATAAGAATATGCAACCTACAGCAATCTCAATAATCATGATGTGAAAGTAGGCATTTGTTTACCACATGATAAGAATAAATACCAGAGAAGGAGAATTTTAAAAAGCAAGCACATAAATGGAAAACAACAAGAAAAAGAAATAGAAAGAAAGATGCCAGCCGAGAAAGTGGCTAACAACACTGATGAGAGAGGCATTCACTCTCTGAGATTGAAAAGTTCATCCATAGAGATTTATGACAAGTTACATCATAAGCCCGGTATGATGTATTTGTAGCATTGGAAGGATGTTTGATATTAACATACTTTGCTGAGCATTCTTTAACTGAAAAATCTTAATTCTAGTGTTGCTCACCTAATTAATGTTAGCATATATTATTGCAAGTTTAACCATGTGTTTTTACGTTGTCATCATCATCATCTATGTTTGGTCTAATATACTATATTCACCTTTTTCAGGAGATCTTTATCTGATGGCCCACAGTACAAATCTGCTGATGGTCATGGTAAAACTTAACTTTAGCAAGACAAGTCAGAAAATACAATATTTCACCTGTATATGAGTGCTAGCATAGTGCAATCTTCATGGCTCAGAGATCATGTTTCATCTCACAGCCTAAGTTTGCAAGTTTACCCAGATACAAAAAATAGGGACAGTAATGTTTTATTAAGCTCTGTCCACTATATTGGGATCTTGAGTTAAAAGGGTCAAGTATATAGTCGGGGGGGGGGGGGGGGGCTGGAAAAAAAATAGAAAAAATGGTAAGGTATAATTGTTTACCATACCATTTTTTATTTTTATTTTCCCTCACATTCAGCTTTACTGCAGCTTCACATTTTTATGCATTCATTTCCATTTCTTTGCCTTAACCCCCTATAGAGTCATATATAGCAGGGACAGAACAGTGGTTAGCGAACTGGACTACTAAGTACAAGAGGTCTGGCTCAGTCCCAGTTAACAGCTCCTAAGTACATCAAGTCTATATGTGTACCAGATTTTTCTGGGAAAGGAAAGAAACCTGGCATGATACCTGCCACAATACCCACAAAAATGTGTTGATGATTTTAAAATATGGGCACTAAACACCATCTTTGCCATACACTTTAACATATGGAGGGAAGTCTTCACCTCACTTATATAGTTTAGCTTAGATGATGGATCATCCTTATTACACATCGGACACACCAAAAGTGCTCAGATCTCCTTCCCAGTATGTCCCTTAGTGTGTATAGAGTAACGACTAGTTTTTTTGTTGATTTGCTATTCTTCTGTGTTTCCCTCCATAGTACTACTTTCTGGCATTTCCAGTTTTGACTTGATGTTCATGCAGTCTGGATATGATTGGTCCTATATTCCTGAGGGAATTCAGAATTTCAGACCAGTCCATTGCACATATACCATTCACTAAAGCCATTTCAGCCAGGCTGTCTGCTCATTCCTGAGTGTCCAGGAGCAAAAATGAAACAGATCACAGCCAGTCCTGAGTTCTATGGTGACACTAACCACTGTCTTCAAGTCCAGCTTCCTTATATTTTCCTGAGCATGCTCATCAAGTCACTCAGAAAATATACTTCATATATTGACACATATTTAATTAATTTCCTTAGTTATTTGTTAGTAAGAAGTAAGTTTTAGTCAAGGAAGAAATGGCTTAAACTCAAACAACCATTATTGTTCACATTTGTATACACACACAAAGACATGCAACATTAGTTGTTGAAGTTTGTTTTGTGTATTCCTTAGATTGTGCTTTACTCATTCTTGCTGTATTTGAAATTAATATAATATTTCACATTACTTCTCACAGAAGGTTCTGTTGCTTCATCAGGATTGCAAGGTTCTAATTTGCATAAGTCAGATACAGATTCTGAACTAAACTACAAACCAACCCAAGAGTAAGATATTAAAAAGCGTAGCTGTTGTCTTTAAAAAAAAATAAATTTAAATTATTTGTTAATTACTAGCTATTTAATTTAGTAAATATACTAGAGAGATTGCATGTATCTGTCAGCCTCTTTTTTTCATAATAATCTTTCATTTAATGCATTTAGAACCCATAGTTTGTTTTTAAATACCAGATAATATATAGCTGTTTGTATTCCTTTAATACATGTCCTTATTTATGATCTCCCATTATTATGCTCAACTTGTGATTAGTCTAAGTATTAGCTGAATGGATGGGCCATAGGAAAAACAGGGAGAGAACTTTTCAAATATACAAGGCCAAACCTCCATGACAACATTAACCTCTTTTTCAGCAATTGGCTACTGATATGTATTTAGACATTTAGACCAGCTTGGATTATGAACAAGACAGTGAGGTCATCACCAGTTCTCCATAACTTGTCATGCTGGATTGTTTTTGTAAGCCATATTTGTGTTCTTAGGGTGTTGAGAGTGCTGCAGTCCTGTAGTGAATACTCAGGAGTTTGTGTGGATGCTCCACAGTTACATGTTGCAAAGTCACTGAGTCCTATCTTGTGTAGGTGTGCTCTGAAGCCACAGTGACCTGTTCTAAGTCTGAATATCTTGGTCTGCTAATATCTGCTGAGTTTGTTTAAGCTGTTCTCTGGCTCATATTTTGCATGTAATTTCTTTCATTTGTTTTCCCAGCTTGTTTCAGGATTGTTTTTATTTCTTTGAGGCTCTGGGGCTGGTTGGACTGTTGAAGGCTCCCACCTATTTTGTTCATCTGCTTTCTCATTTCAAGAAATGTCACAGTATGCTGGTATCCACTGCAGGACTAGTTCTGTCTTTTCAAACAGAGAGCATATGTTCTTTGAATGAGTCTGTCCTATTTTGGGCTTGACATCACTTGTGTGGCCGACTTTGCGTCAGTGAGGGTGACAATTTTTGGACTTGGGACCTCTTGTGTGTTGAGAGTTTGTTTGGCTGTGTGGCGTGTCATTGCCTCTGCTCTAAAATTTGTGTACCTTTCTCCAGCTGAAAGAGAGTATGTTTCTGTCTTTCCACTTGGGTAAGTTATATAGATGTCACTGCCTTCCTTCTTTGAGTCTTCAATTGCATATTCATCTGTGAAAACCCATGTCCATGTATCTATGGGGTATTTTTCCTGGATCATGATGAGTGATAGGATTTACATTTCAGTTGTTCTAAGTTCATCAATATGTTCAGCTACCTCAAAGTATTTCGTTTTATTTTCTGAATCATAAATGGTTGTTTGATATCAGCCAATGAACAAGGAAATTTCCCTGCTCACAGCAAAAAAAAAAAGAAAAAAGAAAAATGGCTAATCTGGTGAATTTTGTTTTTGTATTACTGGATTGTCTCATCCCATGTGGTCCATTGAACTTGCTGCACCTGTTGTGCTGTCTTTTGCACACGTTTGTTCTCCTCAACATCTCTGATCTCCCAGGCTCCCATGTCCCGATGTTGTCTGTTTGATGTGTCTTCACTGTGGGTTCCACTGTCCAAACTGCTTCGTTTGATGAGCTTTGTAGCAATACTGCCAGTCTGACCTTTCCAGCTTTGTATTCTTCTAGGACTGTCTTGAACGGGAGGTCCAGCTTGGCTTTCTTACATTACAGCGTAACATCCATCAGTCATAGTGGTACTCCCAGCCATTTTACGGTGTGCTTGCTAATCTTGCTCTCCATTGCTTCCGCTAGACTTTAACTGAATTTGTATATCAGAATAGGCCATAAGAGTTTAGGTATCAACATAAACTGGAGGCATCAGATTTTAAACTTTCCTAAAGGTCTACTCCTGTCAATGATCTGTAGTCCTTGCTCTGCATCCCTCTGTACTGCTTTCGTGACCTTCAAAGAGGTGTCACACACTCTGCCTAAACTCTTTATTGGCTCCTCACTGATGGTTGGGACCCTCTGGTTCGCTACACTGAATATATCCTTGGTATTTTCTTGTCTGATGGAGAGGCCCCGTGACTTCCTCAATTTGAAGCTTATCTGGCGCCACATGAGCTCGTCTAGGCATTCAAGCATTCTTCAGGCTGTCTTCTGATGCTAGAACCATGGTGTCATCCATGAATGCTTTACGTGGTGGCATGTGGTATCCATCTCCAAGGTCTGGTCCTTTTGCAGCTCCTTCTGCTGATTTTAATATTATTTGCATCGCCACCACGAAGAGTGTGGGCAAAATTATACATCCCATCGCAATGCCAACTTGCAATTCTATCCAGTCGGTTGCATTTCCCCTGTGGAGAAACACACTGTGAAGCCAGTAAAATACAGTTTGAGCATGGCAATCATGATCCATATGCATTGGCAAGATCCAACTATATTATGTCTAGATTTAGCTTCTCGGTCTTTGCTCTCTGTATTGCCTCCCATGACATTGCTGCGTGCTCCAAGCATCTGGGGACACCAGGGACACCTCCCTTCTGTATGTACCTGTTTTCCTTGAGGTACGAGATGAGTCTCTTTGCCATAATAGATAAGAATATTTTCCCTTCCACATTCAGTAGGGAGATTGGTCTGAACTGAGTTATCTCATTTGAGTTCTGATCTTTCAGAATATATACTCCATTGGCCTTTGTCCACTCCTGGGACAGACAAGTTATTTGAGCTAAGTGAAATAATTTGATATATATATATATATTCTCCTATTCTTTCTTTTTTATACATCTTAACACGCATCCTACCTCCCCTCATGTAGCTTCCTTTTTTATTTTTAACATCCTACTTTCTTCTTTTCTGTCCATCTCTCCATTCATCTGATCATCTAACATGTAGTTATAGATAATTGTGCTTCACCGTTTGTTGTCATTGACCTTGTACTCTGAAGAAAGCCACAGGCCAAAATGTCAGTATTGTGTTGTGTTCCTTCTTTGTAAAGCTGTCACCATACCTTAGAGTGTTTAACGCTCCCCATCACTGGCTCCTTGCTACCAGCTTTACCGCATCATTGCAATTATTTGCCTGTTCCCTACCTTTTGGTTGCCTTTCTGTTCTGATATAGCCTTTTTGCTTTACAGAGTCCCTTATGTTTGGATTTTAGGTGCTGCCACACCTGATGTAATGCTTCCTTCACTGTTTCCGTAGCTCGCTTGAACTGTTTCCTGGCATGGTTTTTCTGTTTCCTGATCTCTTCTGTTTATTTTTGTTGTCTGCTTTTCTGTGGTTTCATGTGTGTCTTTACTTCCTGTGTGCCTAATTCCTTGACACAATAATAATAGATTATTTCACCTATGCTTTCAAACTTCTGAGACAAGTTCAGCCATTTATGGTAGTGGCCTACGGCTTTTACTAATGACTTGTCTAACTTCTCCCAGATTACTGTGTTACACACAGGAGGAAACTTGATCTTCTCTCTCTTCCCGTCCATGAAGTGAGTTCATCATCAGACAGCTGGACTAGAATATTCTCAGTTCTGTGGATTGACTCTTGAATAAGATCTTCTGATGTCTTATCTGTCCGAACCATGCGCTGTTGAGCTACTGATGCTGTACTCTCACACGCCTTCTTTGTTCTGTGTATTTTCATTCCCTTCTGTGTTGAGAATTCCCTTCCACAGCTACATCTGTGTTCCAGCCCCCTTCATTTCAGTGAATCTTGTGAGCATTTAGTCTGTGTCGTTTCTATAGCTAATAGGTTAGCAGCTGCGGGATGCTGACCCAGTCAGCTGTTGGTCCTAGTCTTTACCAGTGTCATCTGTCTTTCCCGATGTCCGTTGGTCTTTGTCTCAACTGTCAATGGACTAACCTTGTGTCAGTAATAGGAAACTCCTTATACAGAGCTTCACAGCAGGAGGCAATCTGATCATCAGAAGAAGCCCCTTTCAAGCATGTTTCTTGGCCCTTTGGCTTCTTGACACTCTAAGGGAGATGGGCCTGTTCGGGTCATGACACCCAGGCGTCGACCGCTTGCTACATTGACTCTAAAACTTACAATATATATTCAGCACAAAATTGCAACACTTCTGTTCGAATACAGTCTTTACCAGTGTGTTATACTTACTTGTCTTAGCTTTAATCCAGCACGTTGATGTCTTTTTTGTGGTAGCAGCAGTCTAAAGTGGCTTGAGGTTGCAAGATCTTTCTATAAAGGCTCACGTACAAGCTAATTTGATGTGACATAATGTGGCGGGAAGGAGTGGATCAGAAACTGATAATAGGTGATAAAGATAGGTCAGGCTGAGAACGTCATTGTTTGAACTGTCGGTATTGCAAATGCCCGATGTAGCTCACCTACGGTCTATGATATAATTTCTTAGCGCTTATCGTCCGCGCCTCAGATATTCCAAGATTAAACTATTACTATGCTGTTGACTTATGTGGGAGTCAGGAGTGGTCAATGTGCAAATTAGTCATTTAATCGTCTGAACATCATATTATTTTGAGATTGTTGATATGTCTCAGTTTCATCACAGCCAGCATGATGCTCTTTCGGCTAACTCAGCAATAGCCTTCATTGTTCTTGTTCACATTCCCCCCTTAATTCCCAGCCTCTTTAATAGGTCATAGAGTGATGAGGTTGTGAGTCCTCCGGCAATAACTTCCACCAAGAACATGCAGAACTGATCAAGATCTTACTTCACCACTCAGTGGTGCCACTAGAAACTAACCAGTCTGGCCCTGCCACCAGGAATCAAGGAAGGAAGACAACTTGGAACCCAAAAATTCCTTGCTGGTAACAGATATGTCTGACCAAAAGACATGGATATCATGGTTTACTGTAAACTAGTGACACAACGTCTATTTCCATTGAAATTTCTATATTTTTAACCCCTAATTATGATAACTAACTGTGGCCGACGTTTTTACGATACCATAGTAAAAATTACTACCACTTACATGTAACATTAAGTGCTCTAAAAATAGTATTTTCTCTGAACTTTTGACATACAGCTGTGTGTTCACACTATGCGAGACACAAGGACTCAGAATTCCTGGTTGATATGATCTTAGTTTGACCTCATGGACTGGACATGTTACAATGTCTATCGATAAGGTCGCCGTAAATCCATCAGTATATTGGGCAACCTCATAGCATTATTCACTGCGTTTCCCGAGTTACATAGGGTTATTTTGATGACAACGATGATTAAGGACATTTTTCTGGTCACTGCAAAAAAATAGAAATAATGACCAATTTCTTGAAACTTGGTGCCTTATTTTGCTTTAAATGAGATCGCATCTCACAGTGGGGAAGGGGGGATGTTTGACTATTACAAACTGTCAAATTTGGAAGAATTTGTGTTTTGATGCAGTAATTTTTACAATGGTATCGAAAGCTAGGGTTAAATAACCAACAATACATTTTGTGAGTGATGTGGTCAATATTGCACCTTCAATAAGGTAATATTTATATGAATTACATTATCCTTGCTCTGTATAACTGGGATTTACCTGTTTCTTCTTTTTTTTCCTGGAGTATAATATTTTCCCATTCATAAAATCAAGTTCTCATACAAAAGTATTAACATTGGAACTATTTTATTCTAAATTCTCAGCTATTCTGAAGGCACTAGTCATGGATATGTTCAGAAGAAGATAGAAAAAGATAAACCTAAGACATTAGAGGGCAATCATTATTGGAGGGTTCGTATTTCTGTTAATGTGCTGTTGATTGTCACTGTAAACAACTGATGAAGACTTCAAGGAAAGAAAGTTGATAAAAGAGATTTGTTACCTTAAAATGTAATTTTTAAAATTAATTTTACTGCTGTTATTATTCTGATTATTTACATTGGGCAATTTTAATAATAAACTGAAAATGAGGTGGTAGGGCTCTATAACATGCTTATCAGATCTAACAAGGGCCGTCATCCAGGGAAACTGTGAGAGTGGTAAAATTCAGAGACAGAAATACAGAAAGCGATGGAGAAAAAAAACTGGAATGATGACATAAACTTTAGCTTTCTGATACACCCTTCAGCACAAGTTGGCTAAATAATCAAACCATGGAACATATACTATAGACTTGCCCCATATCTGACCAGCTATGAGTAAAAAAAAAAGTAAAGTACCCCCGTCACGCCAAGTGGCGTATAGGGAAATATGGTGTTAGTGACCCTATATTTTACAGACCTTCAGCACATGATTTTTGGGGTAATGTGGTCAGTATTACGCCCGTACTGCTTTACTTTCCCAGAAAAAAATCCGGTACTCATTTAAGGCTGGGTGAACCCGGAAGCCGTTGGTTGGGATCGAACCCTACCCCTTGTCCTTTGTAGTCCAGTTCACTAACCACTGAGATATCGTGGCTCTCATTGACCAGCTATGAAAGGTGCAAAAACTCAACATTGCAGCCAAAGCTGTGTGTAGCTAAATAGAAACTCCAGACAACAGCCAGATTTTACAAGCACTTCTCAGGTTGTGTGACACCATAATGGGAATACCAAGAATACATTAAGAAATATATAATAATAAATGAAAATTTGTATTAAAAACCACAGTCTGTTTGAACATTTTGATCAGGAAGTCAGAAAAGATGTTGTATAAGAGTTATAACATTTTAATGGAAATAAATGCACAAATGTCATGATTATCAAGTACCGAGCCTGCTGGCATAGGTGATAATGTCTCTCCACAACTTTCGATCACGACAGTTATTTATCATTTCTGTTGTTGACCTTCTGCCAAGCCATTCTCTTAAGCTGTCTGGTATCTTTTATCTTTGCTTCCCTCTATCTCTTCATCCTTTAATTTTCCCAGTTGTTACAATATATTCCAGCTGTTCTCTTCTCATTACATAGCCAAAAAATGATGATTGTTTCTTCCTTATATTGGAAATTAGCTCTCTTTTTGCTTTGACCTCTTTCAGAACGTTTTCATTACTCTTCTTAGCTGTCCATAGTATTCTCAACATTCTTCTGTAAAACCACATTTCTACAGACTCCAGTGATTTTCTTGTTTGTTGTCCTATTGTCCATGATTCACATCCATATGTTAAGACTGGCTCTACATAACATTTAAGAACTCTTTTTCTTGTTTCTATTGTCAAAAATTGATTACATAGTATCTTCCTCATTTTTTGGAAAGCTGCTGCTTTTGTCTGAGCCATTCTGCATCTTACCTCTGTTGTACATCTTCCATCTGAGGTTAACAAAGTTCCCAAATATTTAAATTAATTTACCTGTTTTAATATTGTTCCACTTGTCTTTATTTTGCACTGAGGTGATGTATTTTTCTTTGTTGCACAAATGTGAATAAACTAAAAGCTGCAGGTCATGGCTCCTGGGTTAATCGTGTCATGGTAAGGAATGTGTTAATATATGCAGTCAGAAAATCTTCAACAAGCAAATCATTTAGGTATTGAGTAAATGAGTTGTATCAAAGACATCAACAGCACATGGACTGGAAACAGTCAGTGACTCTTTCTTGTAGCTGACTACTTGTATCAGGATCAGCTGCCATCTGCTGATCAAGATCTTCCTTCAAAATCTCTGCAGAGGCTCTGGTAATAGATTCATGAGTTTGGCCTAGCAAGTAGAGATCAAAGAGGGAAGGCAACCATGTAGCCAAAAATGGCTTGCTAAAGTTGGAAGTTATTATTTTTGCTAAATTGAGAAGTTATTATTTATTATCATTTTAAATACATATTTATGCGTGTAAAGGTAAAGTACAAGACTTGAACCGGCGTCTTAGCACGTGAGTTTCCACCGTTATGTGCTCGGCCGCCTATCCCGAAATGTTCGGAGTTTCTGTATAGTGTCGCCTCGAGCATTGAAACTCAGATGCGAGGTGACATTCCTCACCTTCCCAGGGTAATACCCTGGTACCCATTTCTGCCAACAGCTGGGTCGACCGTGAGGGTATCTTTTTTTTTCAACCACGAGTACAATTCACACTGCTCCCAGTGGGAATTGAACACGGGTTGTCCGAACATCGGTAGTCCAGTCAGGTGGTTTTCCCAACTAGGCTACCAAGGCCCCCAAATTTGTGTGTGTGGTGTATGTTTGTTCCTGCTGAAGGCCTATTGAGATGGAACATCGTTCTTGTTGTGTTGTCCTCTTGTTATGGGAAACTTTAACCATACCGTTTTTTTCTAATTTTTTTTTCTATATTTATTTATTTATTTTTTTAAATTTCTCCTCACAATTAGCTTCACTGCAGCTTCACAATTTTATGCATTTATGTGCATTTCTTTGCCTTGACCTTGCTAAAGTTGGATGTGTTGGCCAAAATATGCACGTATCACAGCTTGCTGCTGTAAACACCAACATAGTGTGTTTATGCCCACCTAAGACCCTTTTAAGGGTGGATGATAAATAGGAGTAGCATTGGGTGAATATAGAAAGTGAAAAAAGAGAGTAACAAATATTTAAAAAGCAATTAATAAAAAATATATGGTAAAGATATTAACTAATTTAAAGAAAAAGTGAGAAAATAAGAAACATTAAACCTTGTTCTACCTTACAGTGTGCAGTTGGGAAATCTTGAACAAATAAAGCTGTTAGATTTAAAATCGAGGTAGTTTTTGAGTTGCAAATATTAAGAAGAATAAAAAACAATTATATGATATCTATCTATTGTCCTTTCGAGCCGGAGACGGCACATAGGGCAGAACCACAATCTCAAAAACAGAAACCTTGCGTGCCAAAATAGCACATATTGCAGAGATCACTGCTCTAAAATCCATGGCGCTGTTTCCACAACAATACTTTTTACAATGACAGCTTGTCAAGCCATCGATCAACCTCCTTAGTCGCCTCTTATGACATTCCTGGAAGGCCACAGTGTCACTATTCTTTACCTCCCTCATAATGAGGCCCCGGTAACACACAGGATATATGATATATAAACATATATTTTAAAAAAACTAATGTAAACTGTTAAAATGAGCAGTAGGTCTATGTTTTTTTTACAGTTTTGGAGTAAAAACATCAATAAAAGCTACATACAATGATATGTCATGATTAAAAGTATGATTTGTTATAAATCATCTCATAGTAGTTAATGGCTCTGATGAGTGCAAGCTTTAGAGTATACAAACCAAATGTGATCTAGACCCTATACTGGCTCCACTTGTTGGTTCCCAGAAACAAGCTGGTCTGGCCAAGAAAATAGATAACAATGAATGAAACTGGCTTTCACTTGAAACCTACAAGCAAAGAGGAAGCATGGAAAACGTGAGTGGCAAATTACACATGGCGGATACTAAAATAGATGGTAAAAGACAGAAATGATTCATGTGTTGATGGTCTTTTGCCATAATTAGAGGGTAAAATTGGCAAAAATAGAGAATAGAAGTGATTTCTGATTTCATTTTTTTTTTTTTTTAAATTGGTTTGCCTTCCCTCTTGATCTTATTTGCAGACTAGATTGGTTGGATGAGATGGCATTTCTCAGAAGAATGTTGAGAGTTCCCTGGATAGCAAGGAAAGACCAACAAGTAGATTCTCAAAGAGGCCAACACAAAAAGGCAGCTCCTAAGAAACAGAAAGAAACAATCAACATTTTTTCAAGCACATCTTGAGAAGAGGAAAGCTAGAATATCATGTTACAATTGCCAAAATACAGGGAAAGAGAGATGATGGATGACCAAAAAAAAAAAAAGGAGGAAGATACTAGACAGCTTGATGTCATGGCATGGAAAACAGTCAATAGCAGAATTGAATCGATGCACTTGGATAGAAATTTGTGGAAGGACAAGATCATCTATACCAACTGATGTGGCGCATGAAGATGAGATGGGTTAGTCTGTTTCTAGAGCACCTCAAAGAGGAGTAGAATCTGGATAATTCTGATTCACACATCCTTGTGCAAGCAAAAGACCACTTTTAGCCCTATTCCTGAGTGGGACTTTTACCCCCAATATTATATATTACACTATATTATAAATTAGTATAGAAGTGAGAAAATGTCAATATTTAAATTTCCTTCAGTTGATCCTTTTAATGACATTTATATTTTCAGGGTGTTTCTTTGGATACACTGAAAAGGGCACCTGCGTGTTACAGAGACAATGATAAGATGTCATTACCACCACTCAGACCCAATGCAGACCATAAAGTATTCTTTTGTGTTGAGGTAGTTCCCATCCAGTTAATGTTTTAAATTTTTGTGTGCTTTTCCTATCTGTCTATGGAAATTATTTTATTATCATTTTTTCTACTAGAGAAATTACTGTTCTTTTACATAAATTCTTCTTCTTCACTTCCTATAGATAGATATAGTTTGAGGTTTGAGTTTGAGTTTGCTCTACTATTAACCTCTCCTGCTGTTATGTTCCTAGTGTTTCTAATATTCTATCAAATCACCTTCTTCATGAGTCTGCTTGAGTCTGGTGTTCTCATAGTATTTGTTGAAGGCTCATTGTGTTAGATTTTGAATTTTTTTTACTTTTCACATGACCAAACCATTTTATCTGTTGTTTCTTTCTGTATTCAATGGCGAGAATTAATCCTAGTTTTTTTTTTCTCAGTTATTTACTTCTGAGCTTATCTCTCAAACATTTGTGTAATTGAAAGAACTCAATAGCATGGTTTGAAGGCATTTATGATAAACAATTTATGGATTGACAGGAGAAATGTTTTGAATGTTCTCAATCTGTTGGTGACATTGTTGAGAAAGAAATTTGGAAAGTGTATGTCGGCTGTAGTTTGAGCAGAGTGTAGAGAGAGCAAGGAAAGTCATGATTAGTAGTGTGCAGTAATCCCACTATGGTAACTATGGGTATGTATATTTTGAGAGACACCTGTGGACAAGCATGAAATGGCATGATGCTAGATTTGTCGATCAGTGATTGGTCATATTATTTAGGAAGGAATGTGGCACCAAAGATGCAGTGAGTGAGTTGATAGCAATCAGTGACTTGTATCTGCATGCAGTCATCAAAGTCAGTGAATCAGAGTTGACCATGACCCTACTTAGCATCAACATGGTTGACCCAGAAGCAAGATAGTAGAGAAATAAAGAAGGAAAGTAAACCTGGTGACCAAATAAAAGAAAGTAAGTAAAGTACCCCTGTCACGCCAAGTGGTGTATAGGGAATATGGTGTTAGTGACTATAAATTTTACAGACCTTCGGCACATGATTTTTGGGGTAATGTGGTCGGTATTACGCCCATGTCGCTTTACTTTCTCAGAAAAAAATCCGGTACCCATTAATGGCTGGGTGAACCGGAAGCTATCGGTTGGGATCGAATCCAACCTCTTGTCCTTTGTAGTCCATTTCACTAACCGCTGAGCTATTGCGGCTCCCTCTGGTGACCAAATATCCTATGATAAAGTTATTTATATATCACATTGATATGTTCATTTATACCAACTTTACAGTAAACACAATGCTACAAATGTTGTCTTCACAGCAAATGGGGAAAGAGCAGATGGTACAAATTTTTTTTTTCAAAGGTGGAAAGATGTAAGGATAAAAAATTTGAATTTTATTTTTTTTTAATTTGCCATAGTGTTTACTGCATCGGTTCTCAACCTGTGGGTCGCGACCCCTTTGGGGGTCGAATGCCCATTTCCAGGGGGTCGCCAAAGGCCATCGAAAAACACATTTTTTTGCACATCAACACAAAATTTTCCATTTTCGTCAAAACTTATTTTGTTTTATTTATTAACATTTTTAATAATTATTTCACCAAATACTTGTTTATAAATAAAGCTAGCAATTCTAAACCATGTTTAATTAAATGTAAACTCAAGTTTCATTCGCTAACACATTGAAGTTAAGGACTAATTTTTGAAAGTTACAGCGAATCACAAAGCAGCTTACAAATAGTTGCAAATTGTCAGAACTTTCAATTTGTAAACGATCGCATTGTGCATGTTTAACTTGTCTCGTGTTTACTGTGTACTTAACATTTTATAAACGTTTAAATTATTTTATTTATTATTAAAGATATTGAGGATATATTTATCAACTCAGCCAACTGAGTTTGTGTGTAGTCACATTAAATATTAAAGAGTGTGTTTACTTTCACTTTCACTTTTCCCAGTAAATGAGTAAAACATATCACACAGTTAAGTTACCCAATGACATGGATCGTGTTGATAAAAACGTTACCGGTAAGAAAAGAAAATATAGTGAGGATTTCTTACAATATGGGTTTACCTCAATTATTACAGCAGGAATTGAGAAACCGCAATGTGTTATTTGTTGTGAGTGTCTATCAGCTGAATCTATGAAGCCGAACAAACTAAAACGTCATTTTGATAGCAAACATCCGTCCTTTGTCGGCAAGGATATCAACTATTTTAGAAGTAAAGTTGATGGACTTAAGAAAGCCAGACTTGACACTGGTGGTAAGTGGCACAAACAAAACGTAGCAGCCGTTGAAGCTTCATATTTGGTGGTACTTAGAATCGCCAGAGCTATGAAACCTCACACAATTGCTGAGGATTTACTGCTGCCAGCGGCCAAAGACATTGTTCGAGTTATGATCGGAGACGAATATGTAACAAAACTGAGTGCAATTTCCTTATCTAATGACACTGTCCGCAGAAGAATAGATGACATGTCTGATGATATTCTTGAGCAGGTAATCCAGGAAATTAAATCTGCGCCAATTCCAATTTTTAGTATCCAAATTGATGAATCTACTGACGTTGCAAACTGTTCACAGTTATTGGTTTACGTGAGGTACATTTATGATGGCGACTTTAAAGATGAGTTTCTTTTTTGCAAACCTCTTGAAATGACAACAACTGCCCGTGATGTATTTGACACAGTTGGTTCATTTCTGAAAATGCATATGATTTCTTGGGAAAAAGTGTGTGGTGTTTGCACAGATGGAGCTCCGGCTATGCTAGGATGTCGATCAGGATTTCAACGTTTGGTACTGAATGAGTCACCAAAAGTCATCGGAACTCATTGTATGATTCATCGGCAAATATTAGCAACGAAGACGCTGCCACAAGAGTTACAGGAAATAATGAAAAGCGTCATAAGTTGTGTCAATTTGATAAAGGCGAGCACTTTAAACAGTCGACTATTTTCACAACTGTGCAACGAATTTGATGCGCCGTACAATACTTTGCTATTTCACACTGAAGTGAGATGGTTGTCGAGAGGAAAAGTTTTAAAGCGGGTTTTTGACCTGCGTGATGAACTCAAAACGTTTTTTAATCAGAAAGCAAGACCGCAGTTCGAAGCACTTTTCGTCGATAAAAATAAACTGCTTAAACTAGCTTATTTGGTTGACATCTTTGCCATCTTGAATGAGTTAAATTTATCACTGCAAGGACCAAATGCAACATGCCTTGATCTGTCTGAAAAGATCCGATCATTCCAAATGAAACTTCAGCTGTGGCAAAAAAAATTGGATGAAAATAAAATGTACATGTTGCCTACATTATCTGCTTTCTTTGAGGAACATGACATTGAACTAAACATAAGGATTACAATGATAATTTCTGTGAAACAACACATGCACATGCTTGATGACGAAATTTCATTGTACTTTCCAAATTTACCTGAAACCCCATTTGCTCTTGCCAGAAGACCTTTCACAGTCAAAGTTGAAGATGTTCCTGAGATAGCACAAGAGGAGTTTATCGAACTTATTAACAACGCAGCAGCAAGAACTGATTTCTCTACAATGGCACTTACACAATTCTGCATCAAGTGTTTGCAGTCATATCCTGTTCTGTCTGAGACAGTCTTGCGTCTTCTTCTTCCATTGCCAACAACATACCTTTGCGAACAAGGATTGCCCAGTTTGTTAGCTCTCAAGTCTAAATACAGAAGTAGACTTCTTGTGCAAGATGATCTCCGTTGTGCTCTAGCAAAGACTGCCCCGAGAATTTCTTATCTGGTGAGAAATAAGCAATCTCAACCTTCGCATTGACGTTGGCTTTTTACGCATACTTTCGCCAAATGTAGCAATAGTGTTATTAAAAATGCTGATAGTGATAGATTAGACTTAGTATCTGCCGATAGTGATAGATTAGACTTAGACTTATCTGTTTGATAACTTACTGTCGGAAGAAACTATCTGTGATAAGTGACAGTCTTACGTTTGATAACCAATAAAATAAAGTAAAAAATAATTTAAAAAATTTTTATGGTCAGTGTGATTATTGGTGACTAAAGCTTGTTAAATTGTTAGTTGCATCAGTGAAAATTTACAAACTGATTGGATAAACATTTAGTATTGTTTTCTACATAAAATAATTCAATTTGGATTACCGTGATGACATCTTCAGGCTGGTAAGTTGGCCAGTATGATTTCAATTTTTACTTTAGCACTTTTGTTTTTGTTTTTTTTTTTTCATTTAACCTCATTTTATTTTCTACATAACTCCTAGCCTCTTTTTATGAACGAAATCTTATTTCCTGTTCAGTTCTGTACAAATTAATATGCCATTTGCCTATGTAATGCAAAAATTAGCATGTATGTTAATATTTATGTTTAATTAAGTCATTAAGTTCAATTTACAACAATGCAAAATCCTGCATATCAAATACATGCATTACGATTCATAAGTACCAAAATATCAGTTATAAAGTAGTTAGTAGCAAGAAAAATAATTGTATGGTTGGGGGTCGCCACAAAAATGAGGAACTGTATTAAGGGGTCGCGGCATTAGGAAGGTTGAGAACCGCTGGTTTACTGCAAAGTGTGAGAATGGTACTGTACAACCTGTTTTTAACGCTCAAAGTAAGAAAACGTGTTCTTTAGTGTTATATAGAGCTAATCTTTAGAAGTAAATCATAGACAATTGAACAACAGACAAGAAAATCTTTCTGAAACCCACAAAAATGTAGTTTTTGCAGAAAAATGTTCAAAATACCTTGGACAGAAAAGTAGCAAAAATGTTGTGAAATAGCCAAAGACACAAAGAAAGCTTATTACCAACATTAAGAGGTGACAGTCATCATTTTTTGGTCATGTAATGAGAAGGAAGCAGCAGGAATATATTGTGGCAACTGAGGGAAAAAAATGAGTAAAGAAGAGATGGGAAAGCAAAAATGAAAAATACAAGACAGTTTAAGAAAATGGTTTGGTAGGAAATCAACAGAAATTACAAACAGCTGTAGTGACAGAAAGGTGTGGAGAGACTTTATATCTGTGCCAATTGACCCAGCTTTTGATGATGTTGATAATAGTGTTGACCTGTCTATTTTTGCTCTTATTCACATGCATTTAGCATAATGGGTGGTCTTATAGGCCCCCTACTCCTTTCACTGATGGTAGCCATGAATGGAATGAGGCTCATGTATACATGCCTTACAATGAGAGGAATCAGATTAAGGAGGTATGTATGTGTGTCATAACTTTGATGATGAATTTACCAATTAAGGAAGTTCTGGGAATACATTCATGTATACACACAGAAGATCATTTTAAATATGTATGTATGTCATAACTTTGATGATGAATTTACCAATGAGGAAAACTCTACAAATAACTCAATAAAACTCTATGGGCACATTCCTCTTCTTCTACTTCTTATTCTGTGATCATGGCTCATTCAAAGACTCTGGATTCTCTTATGAAAGCAGCTGTCTGTTTTCAATGATTTGGTTGCCCTATAGAGTTTTTCTTTCAGGGAGGTGGGTGTGGCCCAGTGATGAAACAGGCAGCCTGGTTTTGTGTTCTGTTAATTTTGCTAAGCTGTGATTTGGAAGCTGTGGCCCAGGCTATGACTCCATACTCTAGGACTGGACCTACTATTCTATGTATAGTCGTTTCAAGATATTGCTGTCTGCTCCCCAATCCATTCCTGCTAATTTCTTCATAATATCTGTTCATATTTTTTGGCCCTTTTGTTTGAATTGTCTGTCTGATTTATCCATTTCATTCTGTGGTCCATGGTGATGCCAAGATATGTTGGGTTTTGGTCAAAAGGAAGTGTGTGATCTTTTATCTGCAAATTTGCAGAGTGTTTTTCTTGATAGGCGGAAGATTAATGGGTAGTAGCCAGGTGTCCATCAATTTTTCAAGTTTTCTTAGAGCATTTTGCATTCTGGAACTAGTCAATGACATAGATTCTTCTCATGCCCATATCGTTAGGTCATCTGCGTACATTGCTGATTGTATTCTGGGTGGAATGTTCTCTACATTGTCATTTATGAAGATTAGAAAAAGCAGACACCTTGTTTAATTATGGTTTTCTTACTTAATTGTCCTTGTACTTGTACTCTGACCATTTTGTCTTGTAGGAGGTATTGAGGTATCCAGTTTGATAAACGGCCTCAGATACCAAGCCTGAGAAGCTTGTTCTTTAATTCTTCTCTCCATACCCTATCAAAAGCCTTCTCTATGTCGACTCACACTGTCAGTGTGTGTTTCTTTTCTTGTAGAGCATCCGCAATTTCCTGTGTGATGTAGGTAATGAGTACATTCATGTATGCATACAGAAGATCATTTTAACCCAAGATTACAATACATTTATAAAGTTTTCAGCCTCAAAATACAAACTCTTGGAATTCAACAGTTTACCGTGAACAAACATTTCTCCCCTCCCTATACCTTCCTAATTATAGCTTCTGGTGACCCCTGTGTGTTGGATTTGTTTCCTTTGATGTTGGATTTTTTACCAATGTGCACTTTGTAAAAAGTACAAGGCTATTGTAACAATTGGGTTTTTTTTTTTTTTAAAATTATATAAATATACAAATTTGGCCAATTTTCAAGAAATTTTTTTTCTCTTGAAATCTTTTCGGCTGTCAGCGAGACATTAAACAAACCTTTGCAATATGGGATAGGCAGCAAACGGCGCTAAAAGGAAGCCAAACATGTGGCTGGAATGACATACTGACAGCTGATGTGTCATTAGACAACATAATACCTCCGGTAGCCACGGTGCCATGTGGTCAGACTTCAGGCCATAAATTGAACTTAATCCATGACCCGTGTCTCTTCTTGGGTAAACGCAAAGCTTTGTAGCAAAATTTCAAATAAGATACTATTCTCCAAATATAACAATTAGTGTTCATCATTTTGATGAGCATATCCTAGAAATATGACTCATGGATGGGTGCCATAATCTACAGTTAAATAGGTATGTATGTGTCATAATTTTTATGAGGAATTTACCGATGAAGAAAACTCTGGGAACACATTCATGTTTACATACATGAGATCAGTTTAAAAAGATACACACTTGATCAACTAGGACATGTGATTATCTTCAGCTTTAGATCAGGTCATAAGAAACTGAATAAACATTGATAAGCTTCAGCTCTCAGATACACCACTTTGCACATGTGAACTAGATGATTACAATAGGGACCATGTTATCTACATGGTTTTAGCTTTATTTGACCAGCTAAAAAGTACACTTTGGCACAAAGACTCAACGATACAATTAAAGATTTTTGGAGCTAAAGAAAAACCAAAGACTCAACATTACAATTAAAGCTTTTTGGAGCTAAAGAAGAGCCAAAGACTCAACATTACTATTAAAGTTGTGTGGAGCTAAAGAAAAGCCAAAGACTCAACATTACTATTAAAGATTTTTGGAGCTAAAGAAGAGCCAAAGACTCAACATTACTATTTCAAATTTTGGAGCTAATGAAGAGCCAACGACTCAATATTACAATTAAAGATTTTTGGAGCTAAAGAAAAGCCAAAGACTCAACATTACTATTAAAGCTTTTTGGAGCTAAAGAAAAGTCAAAGACTCAACATTACAATAAAAAAATTTTGGAGCTAATGAAGAGCCAAAGACTCAACATTACTATTAAAGCTTTTTGGAGCTAAAGACTCAACATTGCAATTAAAGATTTTTGGAGCTAAAGAACTTCAGACGACAATCAAAGTTATGACAAGTAAGCATTTGTCTGATAGTGTAAATACCAAAATGTGGATCATCATCATCATGTGCTATACCGGTTGGCGTAAGTGACCATGTCCCTCCACAATCTTCTATCTACAGTGCATCATATCAGTTCTGTTGTTGACTGTTTTCCATGCCATGACACCAAGCTATCCAGTATTTTCTCTCTTTGTCGTCCACGATCTCTCTTTCCTTTTATTTTGCGGCAGTTGTAACCAAGTATTCCAACTTTCCTCTTCTCATGATGTGCCCGAAAAATGTTGATTGCTTCTTTCTGATGTTTTTTAAGGGCTTCCTTTTTGTGTTGGCCTCTTTGAGAACTTCCAGAACTTTGAGAAAATGTGAATAGGAGAATATAATTTAATATAGCACATTTTTTTTTTCATTGTCTTTCTCTTTAAGACGACTTTAACTATACATGGACTATGTTCATTGGCAATGTGATCTGCTTCCTGATAACACATTTCTCATTCTGTAATATTGTGGAGGAGCAAGTGGTGGGATGTAACATACACTACTGAAAGGTATCGTCACAGCTTTAGGAAAAAGGAACACAAAATTTTGATGCTTTGGCCTACATGTGGCCTTCTTCAGAAAACAAAAATAACACAAACAGACAATGGAATAAAGATAAACTCTACTACATCTAGAATGAATGGGATAGGTTGTAAACCTGTCACCATCCCACTTGCTCCTTGCTACCAGCTTTACAGCATTACTGCAGTTATTTGCCCCTTCCCTGTAATATTGTAGAGTGAAAAATTGTGAAGTGAAGGGCAAGGCACTGTTGGCTCACTACCTACAGCAGTGCGACCACAAAAATGTAGAGGAAAGAAGAGTTGTGAGAGAACATATTTCCATGCTAGTTGGTGCTGACTTAACAGATAACAGTGATTATGTCTCGGTAGAGGAAGTAAGACTCGCTTTAAAACGAGCTAAGAACAGCGCCCCAGGCCCAGATGGGTTAAGATACGCGGATATCAACAACTTATCCGATGTTGACTTAGGTGAACTGGTAAGCATGTACAATGACAGTATCAGGACTGCAATAATCAATGAAGAATGGCTACACAGCTACTTGATACCGCTGCCAAAACCAAGCAAAGACCACAGAAAAATTCAGGGCTACCGCATCATAACCATGCAGAATACCATAGGCAAGCTTTTAGAAAAGGTAATTGCAAAGAAACTTTCTTGTTTTTTTGAAAACGCAAACTTGTTTCCATCAACGCTTGGAGGGTATCGGCCGTGTAGAGAGACTTGGTCAAATGCTGCCGTGTTTGCTCAGGATGTTTATGAAGGGTTTCAACGCGGTTTAGAGACATGTGCTGCTGCAATAGATCTGGAGGACGCTTACAACAAAGTACCCTTCAACTTCTTATTTAACCAGCTCATAAATTTAGGCGTCAGTCCCCGCATCCTAAATTGGCTAACAGCGGCACTCTTTCAGCGCAAAGTGGTTTTTCGATCTGGTAGTTGGACTTCTGATATAATTACGATGTATCCCGGTTTACCGCAAGGCTCACCTTTATCTCCCGTACTTTTCAATGCATACACTGTGAAAATCACAAGAGATCGGTTGGAAGGGCCAGGTCGCATTCTTTCTTATGCCGATGACATTTTGGTTTATCAACAGGGAAAAGATCGAAACAAAATAACTGCGGACCTACAATCAGAACTCAGGCGCATACAAAAGTGGTGTGACGAGGCAGGTGCCAACGTGAACCCATCAAAAGCTGAAGTAACTTGGTTCTCACTATATAACAACATCGTTAATATTGATACTCCATCTGTAGAAATGTTTTCAGACACTTTGCCAAGATCTATGACAATGAAATATTTAGGTATTCATTTAGATCGAAGCCTTGCTTTCGTAAAGCACATTGATAACGTGATAGAGAAAGCAAAAAAGGGTCTTGCTGCTATGAAAGTAATGGCCGCTGCAGGCAGTGAACAGCGGCACCTGCATACATTATACCAGGGACTGGTTGTTTCTGTTCTAGAATACGCTTTGGCGATTCAAACTCTCAGCAAACTTCAGTTAGAGGCTCGAAAAAATTCAGAACGAGGCTATGCGCATTATTCTTGGCTGCACTAGAGACACGTCATGCAGAGCGTTAAGATACCTACTTGACATTCCAACCATAGAAAGTAGAATTGAGTTGTGTAGAGCACGCGCTTTTCTGAACATTCTTGCTGATGAAAGACATCCTTTAAATTCTGTAGCGCTAGCACCAAAAGGTGATAGACTCGAGCGAGGCCAGTCGTGGATGGGCAGGGCAGAGAAATCCATTCAAAAGGTGTGCATGCTAAATGACTTGCAGCGTGGAGAAGAATGGCGGCAATGGCCAAATGACATTTCTACAATTACTATCAAAGTCTGCATAACACTGAATAAAGAATGTAGAACGATGAATCCCAAGGTCGTAGAGGATAAGATTCAGGCCTTAATCAAAGAAAACGTAACGTCCGGCAATATTATTATCTACACAGATGGTTCGGTTGTACGAAATAAATGATGTTCATGGGCATATACAGCGCAGGTGAAAGGGCAAATGGCGCATGAGGATAGTGGTGCTTTTTCGCAAACAACGAGCAGCATGACAGTGGAGGTTTTAGCAGTCACTAAGGCAATGACATGGCTCGAACTCAGTCTTTCGCAGGAGTATGTTTTCTCAGTGACTCCATGAGCATGCTTAAGAAGGTTGAGGCTGGGTGGAGGCGAAGAGAGTGGTTGAAGTCCCTGCAGCTGTCAACTTTAAAAGAAATCGTCTTCATCTACGTACCTGGCCACTCTGGAGTGCAAGGGAACGAACGAGCTGACAAGCTTGCTGAAAAGGCTAAAATTTCAGATGGCAACGCCATGGACAACGCAGACATTTTACACGCAATCCGTGAGGCGGGAAGAGTAGCAGACTTTCGAGACGACAAGGATTCAAACGCAATGGCGAGACTAACGCGTAGTCGCGTAAGGCTTGGCATAGCTAAGAGCGAACATTTTTCAGGACGCCAGAGGTGTATGGTTAACCAACTGCGAACCGGCACGATCAGCCGTCACACACTTGTGAATTTACTCGAAGGGAAATCGGAGCACTTATGGGTATGCCCCTTGTGCAAGGAGGATGATCTTTCGACTAACTAACTAACTAACTAACTAACTGTAATATTGTATTAATTTCTATTCAGATAATTATATTCTTTTATATTTCTGCAGAATGATACCACTCGTTGCAGATGGGAAAAAATTGAGGAAGCTTTGAATAAAAATATGATGGACTCTTTTGATTTAGAGGTATTCTATTTATAATAATAACACAGATAAACACATATATAATAAATTTTCTGTTATAAATGCTTTGAATATCCATCAGTGAGAGTGTCATTAACATAGTGGCAATATGCTGACTTGGTAATATGGTGAATGTGAGTTTAAACACAGTTTAGCACTTCCATTAACCCAGCAGATTATAAATGGATACCTAGCACACTAAGTTGGGGGAAAAGTAATGACATTGAGGAAGAGCACTGACCCTCTCACCTCCAAATGCTGTGCCCCAATGTGGTGACAATTTACTTTTCAATCCCTTATGTATTGATATATGCAACAGGACATTGCTGTTTTGCATTAGATTTTTTAATGAAAATTAATCCAAAAGAACAGAAACAATTAAAATCAGATGTTTTGTCAAAGAGAGGCAGCTGGATATTGTACCTGATGATTTTTAATTAATAAAATAATATACGCTTTTCAATCTCAAGAAAAAAGTCATTTATGTCTTCTTTCTTTTTGACCATAACTTTTGAATCACAGCTAGACACTATGTAAATTGACCTGAATTAAAGGATGCTCTATCTAGTCTCTGCCTTTGGACTATTTGAAATGGATGTCACCTGAAACAGTTGGAAAGATTAAATATGAACAAATGCAATCTGCTCAGTCATTAATTGATCAGTAAATGATGAACAGATACATGCACACAGATATTAGAATTTAATCAACTCAGTCAATTTTGAAAACATCAACAAATCTCACTAGATCAAGTCTCAGGTAATTGATGACTATGCCCAATTAGCACTCCCAGCAAAGACTGGGGAGAAACAGTAAAATATCCTGTACACTGAAGGATTGTGATAATGGTAGCTGATAGTTCACCTCGGAGAAGTCAAACATGACACTAACCTGAGTAGGAGAGATGTGTTAGTCTAGTAAGACTGCTATTCTTAGAGACAGACTTACAGATAGCTCCTGCACATATATATAATATTAAATAGTTCACACAATTTATACATAGTTATAGTTATTCGAAAGCCCCGGTGTCACTGCAAACAAAATAAAAATCCATAATTGCTCAACCGCCCATGTCAGTGGAATCATCAGAATTAACAACTCATCAAATATCCAAACAAAGATAGGCACCTGCAGTCCCTATCATAGCAATCACAGCACATGTCAAATGACATAAGGTGTTTCAGCACCGAAAGTGAACGCAGCTGAACTGTCCTTTATCATATGATATCATCATTCATCGTAAGAAATCTGAATATAGAAACACCATCTGGATGAAAAGCGCAGCTCACTGTGTGCACAGATCACTATTCAGTAGCTCCAGCAGCAAGCCGAACTTGGAATATGAGGAAACTGCAACAAGGAATACTTTTTACACAGTGCCTTAATGTTTCCTGCCACCTATCCGCCATATTGACTTTTAAGTCCAAATTTATACAGGGAAAATTGAAAAAAAAAATAGAAAAAAAGGTATGGTAAAAGTAGTTACATGGTTAGTAGACGACACAGATTTGAATGACGTTTCTGCTCAATAGGCCTTCAGCAGGAACAGACAAACAACAACACACACAGATATGTAAGTAAATATAACTAATCCTATATGGCTAACTAGTAATGAAATATCCAAAACAAAACAATCGGAGATGTTAAAGAAAAGCAAATTGACTTCCCTTGTGTCGTGGGCACTGGTCAGGACGGGAAAAAGGGCGCGTAGCGTGGGTCTGGCTGTAATATACCCTCTGGACAGGGGTGGAGGGTACTAAAAATACATGAGTGGGGGGAACGCTGTCTGGGTTATGCCGGCTAGCAAGGACGCCGACAATGCCTGGAAGTATCTAAGGCTCGTAAATACAGGTATACACACACTCACAGATGCGCGTATCAATGCGTGTGTACATGTGTGCACGTACAAGTAGACGTGCACATACTAATATGCATCAACACGCATATATACATGCATATATACATGTAATATACCCTCTGGACAGGGGTGGAGGGTACTAAAAATACATGAGTGGGGTTACGCCGGCTAGCAAGGACGCCGACAATGCCTGGAAGTATCTAAGGCTCGTAAATACAGGTATACACACGCTCACAGATGCGCGTATCAATGCATGTGTGCACGTACAAGTAGACGTGCACATACTAATATGCATCAACACGCATATATACCATACACAAACATATATGTGCATACAAGCAAGTACACACATACATGAGTATACACATATATGTGTGTGTATATATATATATATACACACATATATGTGTATATATATATATATATATATATATATATATACACCCATACCCACACATATGAACACATACATAAGCGCATCCATACGGGGACAATCAAATGTGTAGAAATGTGCGCACAATGCACTACTGACCAGAGGAGTACACACCGGAGTAGATGTGCAGGCTAGAAGGAGAACGAGTGTAATAACAGGTCCTCAAAAGGTGGAAAGAGTAAGAAGTCTGAGAGTGGGGTGCAATAAGAACCTGTTAGTGGTACGTGGCCCAGAAAGAAAGGTTTATATGAGAACACCAAAGTGTCTCAATGGGGACTAGTGCAGGAGAACTATGAGTAGCATGGCATAGTAGTTTTACTAAGAGCCAAGGCATGAACAGTGGAGAGGGCTATGTAAAAGGGAAGGGGTAGCCGAAAGGTAACTATGTGTACGAGTGTGATACATTCATGCCTCTTGGGGTCAGCGAACCATACTTAACTATGAGGCGATTCTCCAAAGTAAATCGGCTACGGTCACCGGAGCGACAAAGGACAATACCGGTAATACGGATGTCGTCTTTGCCCTTGTGGTCTGGGGAGTTGAAATGGGAAGACACTGGAGTGCCAGTATTCTGTTGAACATCTCGTAGATGTTCACAAAACCTTTCCGCTAATCGTCTACCAGACTCACCAATGTAAGTCATGTGGCATCGTTGGCATATGATGTTACGGGACACACATGTGAAGCCATGCTTGATCTCGAACCATCCATTAGGGAATAAGACCGAGTCAGTAGGGAGCACATAGGCACAGGTTATACAGTTCCGACACAAGGGGGCCGTGCCGAAGTGTTGAGGGTCGGAGCGAGGGAGATGGCTCCTAACCAGAATATCTCCCAAATTCCTGTCGTGCTTGAAGGTGATCATCGGGGGATCACTGAAAAGTAGACGGGTGGTGGGATCAGAGAGGAGAATGGTTCTTATTGCACCCTACTCTCAGACTTCTTACTCTTTCCGCCTTTTGAGGACCTGTTATTATATTCGTTCTCCTTCTAGCCTGCACACCTACTCCGGTGTGAACATTATGAAACCATACCTTTTTACCATACCCTTTTTTTCTATTTTTTTTTAAATTTTCCCTCACAATTCAGCTTTACTACAGCTTCGCATTTTTATGCATTCATTTGCATTTTTTTGCCTTAACCCCAAATTTATACATATTTTCATGGGAGAAGTTGTCAGAGCTGGCTAATGCCAATATATTTAGTAAAGTTTTTGTTTAACACCTGCTAGCTAGCTTCATGTTTGCTGAGATATGTTTCATTTAAATTATTCTTTTAAAGATTTTTTTAGATTTCAGTGCAATATAGAACTGCAACAGCAGCTTGTGATCATTTTATTTCTGAATTTCTTTACCTCTCTTGATTTTATCTCCTCTACTGTACTTTACTAGATTTTCTTTGGTCTCCAACTCTTTTATGACTGTGGGTTTCAGTTAAGTGCATTTTGCTATACTGTTTCTTTTTTTCAGGGATGGACTATCCATTTCCTATTTTAATTCTTCAACTCCACTTTTCAACTAAACTGATCATGATTATGTATTATTTTCAATAATTTTATGTTTTCATAATTTTACATTGTTCTATGTTACATGGATGTTAGCTAATTGTCTTCAGTTTTAATATGATTTTAAAAAATACATTCTTCTTGAAGGACTATAGATAATAATTTATATTATTTTAGATTATTTGTTGAATATTTATTTGACAAGGTAGTTAAGATAAGCTGCAGGACAGCTTAAGAGAATTGGCACGTTTAACCTTCTTCATATCGCAGAAATCAATTCTTAATTGTGATGCTTAGAAAAAAATTATGAAAACATCAAGTATGTTTCAATGACCACCAAAGTTAAGCGACAAATGATGATTTTGACTGAATGTTTTAAAAGTAATATTTTATGCCATTTCATTTATTAGACTGCCATTATGTCATACAATTCTCACTACTGTGGTAGATGGAACTTTGATGCTCTTCACCAATTCTTTGAGGTAACACATCTATGTTGTCATGACTTTTTTATTAAGATATCCAGAAATTGTATAAACTGCATTTTCATTGTATATTGTTCCATTTTTATTGCAAACCAAGATTTGGCTATAATAAAACATATTACCAGAAAATAATTAAATTAAATGCTAGTGAAATATTCTTCATCCTGCACTTTTGAAAAAAAAAAAAAAAGGCCTATTCCAAAAATTGCTTTTCCTGCTTGTTTTCTTAAATTTAAATGTGTCAAACACATTTATATGAAATTCATAAACTTTCTGATGACTTAAAATAAAAAGTATGTTGAAATCACGTAGTAAACCAGCACAATACCAGTGTCTTTAGTTGCTGCATGTTGATTGATATACGAAGAGGAGATCTGAACACTTGTACTTCTCTGATGTGTAATGAGATGACTTCTTGACTAAACTAATACATATTTAGTTGTTTGTTTGTAAACTTGTAATTTCAGGTTAGTGAAGAAGGCTCAGATATGAAGGATGAATTTTTTGCTGATATACTCCCCAAGATGCAAGAGTTAGCTCTTAAGTTGCCAGAGTTTTGCCCAAAGGTTAGTTCTTTTTTTAAAAAACTTTTTCAGTTAGTTAAAAAGAGACGTGATCACCTATGCCAGCAGGCCCGGTACTTGATGATGACTTCTGTTAGAGATGGTGTCTAGAAGGTTGACTTTTGTAAACAGTCTATGTCTAAGCTTACTATAGATTATGAAGTTTTCTTGTTGACCACCTGTCAATGGAATGCTGAATAAATAGGGGGGCTGATTTTAATAACCACAGGAAAGTTATATACAAAGTGTGATCTTACAAGGACACAACAGTAAAACTATCATTATTGCAATAGATTCATATCTGGGGGGTCTTTGGGAGGCTTTTGTGAGACTGGAAAATAAAGGCTGCACACCCAGTGCAGGCAACAAATGGTGTTATTCTCCCTGTATGAATACAATTTTAGAAATTACAGTAATTGAACCCATTGTTTGACAGAAGACAGATTAATTCTCTGAGCATCTTTCTCTCAGTATTTTTCAACAATAAATTTTATAGGTGATTTAGTTATTATCATACATCACCTCAGTGCAAAATAAAGACAAGTGGAACAATATTAAAACAGGTAAATGAATTTAAATATTTGGGAACTTTGTTAACCTCAGACGGAAGGTGTACAAAAGAGGTGAGATGCAGAATGGCTCAGGCAAAAGCAGCTTTCCAAAAAATGGGGAAGATACTATGCAATCCATTTTTGACAATAGAAACAAGAAAAAGAGTTCTTAAATATTACGTAGAGCCAGTATTAACATATGGATGTGAATCATGGACAACAGGACAACAGACAGGAAAATAACTGGAGTCTGTAGAAATGTGGTTTTACAGAAAAATGTTGAGAATACCATGGACAGCTAAGAAGAGTAATGAAAATGTTCTGAAAGAGGTCAAAGCAAAAAGAGAGCTAATTTCCAATATTTGGAAGAAACAATCATCATTTTTTGGCCATGTAATGAGAAGAGAACAACTGGAATATAATTTAACAACTGGAAAAATTAAGTCACGAAGAGATAGAGGGAAGCAAAGAGAAAAAATACCTGACAGCTTAAGAAAATAGCTTGGCAGAAGTTCAACAACAGAAATGATAAAGAACTGTCGAGATCGAAAGTTGTGGAGAGACATGATCACCTACACCAGCAGGGCCGGTACTTGATGATGATGAGTTACTATCATGCCAGGCCACCCTATTCTCCTAGAAAATATCTCTGGTATCCATTTTCAGAGGCCAAATTCTTGCAGGATACTTTATGATTTCCATTCAGGTGTAAATATATTGGTGTTAATGAGCTATGGTTACTTGGTTGAGGTGGCAGATGAAGGAACAGTAAACATCTAACCTCTTCTTCGATATTCACAAATTCTCACCATCTTTGATGGGATTTGAACCCAGGACTTATCTGTCCAGAGGCAGATGTCTTATCTCTAGACCACCCAGCCTGAACATCTAAAAAGTAGAAGAGAAGCTCACATTTCTTAGAACATTTGTAATAAAAGATGGAAGTTTATAGAGCATACAGAAAGAACAGAACTATTTGGGCCGAAGCAAGGTTCATAAACCTTTAAATGTTGTATAACTAGGGGAGATTAATGAACCCTATATGCCAATTATTATATAGTCCACACTGTTAGAAAATATACCACCATAGTCTAGCAGCAGTAAGTAGCAGACAAAATTCAACAAATATTGGGAACATGGTTTATTAATAGCAGCAAGGACCAGAGAAAGGTGCCTTTTAAATAATAGGGGATTATGGGGATAAACTAAGGAAGCATGTGAGGGCAACAATCACAGCATACCAAGGAGTGTGCAAGTTCATATATATATCTGTGTGTGTGTGTGTGCGCAAGCGAGCGATAGATACACATTTCTCTGCCCCTCCTCAGTCTTTGTTCCTTGTTAGTGATTGGCTCCCCTTTTTTCTTGTACTCATTTTATATCACCCACTTGTGGAGGCAGGACTGTGATTCCACTGGCGATTAAGTCTTTTATAAATGTTTTCCTATATACACTTTTTTAGTTAATTTCTATAATATAGTTAGATCTTAATATATTTCTTGTGTTTGTGGTCTGTGTGTTCTGTTTTTATTTCTGAGGAAGGCAAAAATAAGAGGTAAAATGTCATATCTTTTTAATAACATATAAGTAATGATTTTGTCAAGGCACTATATAATGTGAAGGTCTGTAAAATATAGGGTCACTAACACCATATTTCCCTATACGCCACTTGGCGTGACGGGTGTACTTTACTTTTTTTTTTACTATATAATTTGTGTGTAGTATTAGAATATGTCTTTAATAATCAATTGTATGTTTATTTTGTCAACTTAGTAATTCCACTTTAATCCTAGATTATGATACCCATCTGTAACTCTCCCAGTTATGATACCATAGTAGAAATTACTACCACTTAAATGTAACATTATGTGCTCTAAAAATAGTATTTTCTCTGAACTTTTGACACACAGCTGTGTGTTCACACAAAGTAAAACACGGGAACTCAAAATTGATTATGACCAGTTTCACCTCCTGGACTGGACATGTTACAATGTCTATCAGTATAATTGCCATAAGTCAGTATGTTTGGCTACCTCATAGATTTTTGCTGTTGTTTCCCAAGTCACAAAGGGTTGTTTGATGTCTGTTGATGGCCATGGAAATTTCCCTGATCATAGAAACAACAAAAAATCTAAACAGCGACCAATTTCTTGAAAATGGGTGAATTTTTTTTCCCCCGCATCAAACAATGTATCTCGCTATCTCAAAAAAAAAAAAAAAAAAAAAAAACAGCAAATGAAACACTCAGGTGTCAGTGGAAGTGGTAATGTTTGAACACAACAAAATATCAAATTTTGAGGAATTTGTTTTGATACAGTCATTTTTATTCAGTATCGTAATATAGAGTTAATGAGTGGAAAAACAGCTTCATTCTTCACTTCCTTTTGTATTTATTCAGGTGTTGAGGGAGATGCAAAGTTATGGTTCTCACCCTATGGTGGTTTCACTCATTGTCAATTGATGCTGCTGTGATATTTCTTTGATGTTGTCTGTCCATCTTACTCTGGATTGGCCTCTTGTTCTTCTCCCTTCTCCTCTTTTAATATATGCTTTGTATGGTAAGGAACCACATTACCCCAAAAATCATGTGCCGAAGGTCTGTAAAATTTATGGTCACTAACACCATATTCCCTATACGCCACTTGGCGTGACGGGGGTACTTTACTTTTTTTTTTTTTTTATGGTAAGGAATCAATCACATTGCATTCTTTCTAGATGGGCAAACCAATTTATTTGTTGTTTCTGTATGTAGCTTAGGATTGGTTTAATGTCTATTCTTTCTCTTATAATGTTATTTCTGATTCTGTCTTTTCTGGTTACTTAAGCACTTTTTACAAAATACTTTACATCTCTTTGGTGACAAGTTTACTTTTGTGCTTAGATGTAAGTGACCATGTTTGGCATTGGTAGCACAATATTGGAATGAATATACTCTGTATAAGATGTTTTTGGTGGTAATAGGTATTGCTTTGTGTTGAAGTAAAGGAAATAGCTGTCCTGATATTTGGTTTCCCTTATTACATCATTTATCTATTTCTTTGTCAATTTTACCATCTTCAGAGAATGTTCCCATATATTTAAAATTTGTTTTTTTGTTTCATATTTTAATGCTCTATAGCTATATTAAGTGTTTTATTTTATCTTCTTATTGATAAAACTTCTATTTTTTCAGTACTTATTTTCCTGTTATTCATTTTACATTCTTTGATCAAAGACAGTAGATGCTGTTGAAATTCTGTTTCTTCAGAAGCTATTAGGGCCTGGTCATCAGCAAATAGTAGTTCATTTATATCTTCACACTGTGATTTTTTTGTTGGAAAAACAGCCAATTTATAAAATAGTCTTCTTTGAATTTTAAGTGGAGCAGTTGTTAGTTTACTTGGATTACTGAGGACAAGAGATAGGATTTGGTATCGATCGACAGCTTCTAGGTTCATCCTTAACACATTCACTACCAAGGAGTTTAACAAGCTGAGGCCAAAGCCATTTTTCAGAATTTTCTTACAATTTGAAATAACAGCGAGAAAATAAATAAAAATTGATTACAAACACATAGTCAGGACAATTTGTTCAGGAAATCAGAAAAGAGATTTAAATAATAGAATTACAAGGTCCTGGTGGAAATAATTACGAAAATGTCAGTAAATTAATAGCTGCAAAATGTGGCTCCTGGGTTTATTATGTTGGCCACTAGAGAATTGGTATTCTATTGGGAAGAAATATGACACCAGCATAATATTGATTACATTACTCAAAAATGGGTCTTGGTCCAAATTTTTTTTTTTAAAAGTACTAACACCATATTTATAAAGCTATGAAATCACTAAACAATTAAATAACAGTTCTTAGCTACCATTTAGTTGTATTATTCATTTTCAAGTCAATGGCGCTAATTGTTTAGAAAAGAATGTTTATTTATAAATCAGGCATTGCCCATCTTGAAACAAGGAAGGAATGTGAAGCTGACTTTGAGTCAACAGCAAATTGCCTGCCTCTTGGCAAATGCATTTTTCTGCACATTTCCCAGACGCAACTTCAAAGTCAAGAATGGCCAGTTACCTGATATCAACTTCAGCAAGTAAGTTTCTATGTTTAAGTTGTGCTGTGATATAGTTTAATGTTGCATAGTCTATCTATCTTTCGTTCACCTGAAGTATTGTCTACATCTGCAATGTTCATTTACTGTATAAATGTTACTGTCTTTTGTATAATTCTTGCAGTGGCCCATATATTTTTGTCTGTAGAGTTGTATCTATGGGCCATTGGATTTTCCTCAGTCTACTATATTCAGTATTGTCTTGAAGTATATGATCAGCAGTCTGGGGTGCCTGTTCACATATACGTGTAGTTGTGGTGCCGATCTTGAATTTTGTATACATTTGACTGTGGAGTTGATTTTGTCCTGTTCTAAGGGGTATAATGATAACTTGTACACATCTATTCATATTGTGAAAGGCATCCTGATTTGGGGCTTGTGGTCTTCTGATTGATTTTATTATCTGTTTCTTCTGATGGTACGTAAGTGATGCATCTGGTTGTGTGCCTGTTGCACCATCCTTTGTCAGCTGATCTGCTATCTCATTTCCTGGTATTCCACAGTGAGATGGCAAGGAGGAACAGAATGCAGTAAAGAATGTGGAGCAGGTGCATGCATAGAGTACCCAAATAACACTGGGGATATAAATACAATAGCAACAGGGAAATATTGTCATAATTATGATGCAGAAATCCAAGCAATAAAGTTGGCAATAGAAAAACTGATGAACAGCAATCTTAGTCCATAGCCTGTAGTGTTTTTGACAGATGCAAGATCAGCACGCCAGGCACTACAATCCAGAAAATTGCCACATCTATAGACCTTATTGACTGAACTCTGCAAGCACCACAGGGTTGCCTTGCAGTGAATCCCATCTCACTGTGGAATACTAGGAAATGAGATTGCAGATCAGCGGCCAAAGGATGGTGCAACTAGTGCACAACCAGATGCATCCAAAGAAACAGATAATCAAATGTTGCATAGTGATATCTATGCTTTTTGACCAAGCACATTTTCATTTGGGAGCCAAGATAGCTCAGTGGTTAGTGAACTGGACTACAAAGGACAAGAGGTAGGGTTCGATCCCAACCGACGGCTTCCGGTTCACCCAGCCTTTAATGGGTACCGGATGTTTTTCTGGGAAAGTAAAGCTGCATGGGCATAATACCGACCACATTACCCCATAAATCATGTGCCGAAGGTCTGTACAATTTATGGTCAATAACACCATATTCCCTATATGCCACTTGGCGTGATAGGGTTACCTTACTTTTTTACATTTTCATTTGGCAAATGTTTTTGTTAGGGTTGCTTCTCAGTGCTTTTGTTGTCCAACAGCAATTGCTTGATTCCATAATTTTCTTTATTCTGATGAACTTTTATTTTATGAAGGTGCATGATGGTTCATTCTCACTTATGAATATTCTAAATTTGACTCGCTTGTAAATATGGGTACAAAAGATGCTAACTTATAAATGGTTAAGAGCAATACATTTTTTTTAAGGGGATGGTCATGACAAGATATGGAAACAATGCAACTTCCAGAAGAGAACACTAGTATCTAGAAAAAAATTAATCAACTACATATTACAAATTAATGTGGGCTTTTGAAGGATACAAAAGAATCACATGTTATATTCCCTATTTGTTTCTGTGCACAAAATGCCACCAATCCATGTGCCAGACTAAAGGGTAATTTCTTGCCTAGCTTTGGTGATCCTTTTTTTTTTCATCTCAAATCTGCTTGGCTCCAAAAATAAATCCTAGGGGAATCACCTATTATGGAACATTTTGAAACCACCTTCTGTTTTTGTTTTACACACTGGCTGGTCAAAGGATTTTCCTGGAACTATCTCATGAAACCTGGCATATTTGAACTCTAGTATGTTGTACATGGGACAACAGAGAGACTTTGTTTACAGAACATATGATTATTCTATGCAAAGGGTTTATACCACACCACCACCTAAAATTTTGACCACACTACAACCCAACACATTTATAGCTACAACCCAACACATTTATAGCTACAACTCAACACATTTATAGCTGCAACCCAACACATTTATAGCTACAACTCAACACATTTATAGCTACAACCCAACACATTTATAGCTACAACCCAACACATTTATAGCTACAACTTAACACATTTATAGCTACAACCCAACACATTTATAGCTACAATTCAACACATTTATAGCTACAATTCAACACATTTATAGCTACAACCCAACACATTTATAGCTACAACTCAACACATTTATAGCTACAACCCAACACATTTATAGCAAATTTGTTCTGTAGTCCATAGATTACATTTATTTTATACAAAAGACCAATAAATTGTGTTACTGTGTATTACTGCAGTAAAAGAAAACCAAAGAATAATAATCTAATGGCTGTTTATCTTGGTTACTGTGGCAACAGAGTAATGTTCATCATCATCAACTACCGGGCCTGCTGGCGTTGGTGATCATGTCTCTCCACAACTTTCGATCTTGACGGTTATTTATCATTTCTGTTGTTGACCTTCTGCCGAGCCATTCTTTTAAGCTGTCTGGTATTTTTTTCCTCTTTGCTTCCCTCTATCTCTTCGTCCCTCGATTTTTCCAGTTGTTACAATATATTCCAGTTGTTCTCTTCTCATTGCATGGCCAAAAAATGATGATTGTTTCTTCCTAATATTGGAAATTAGTTCTCTTCTGTTAGCATGAACAGATATCATATTTCATTTTTTTTTTTAATTTGTTAATTGGGCACAAATTTGTGTTGTGATTCTACTCTCAGCCCAGCACACCTGTATTTGTTAGTTACCTGAGAACTACCTCAGGTAGGCCTTCACTATTCAGCTCATATTCACTTAGCCAGGACTATCATTGGGAGACTGAGGAAAATCTTGATAAATAATTTACACTGATCCTGTTTTCAGCTGTCAGTTAAGAGTTGCTAATCATTTAAAATTATTTAATATTTAGTATCTTGAGAATTTTATTTATTTTACAGTAACATAAAGAAGATCATCTAGCCTTAAATGTATAAAGATGTAAAAGTATTCCCATAAATCTTAATAATCATACAGATGCGTTTCACATCAAAATAAATTACATTCTTTTTTTATTTTATGTGTATTGTATCACTTTGCCTTACCTGGCTTGTCTGGCTTCTGTATTTGCCTGAATGTTTCCAGTAGTAGTGTACAGGTCCTTCATGTTTACCTTCCCCAAAGCTTCTTCAGCTTCAGTGGCCATTGTTGTGGCTTTTGGACTCAATATTTCTTGGCATGTTGATGTTAGTGTCTCTTTGATTTCTGTCCTTGTGTTATCTAAGGTACTTCATCTTCTACCAGTTCTGACTGTATATGAGATTTATTCTTTACCTCTGTTTTGTTCTCTTCTAACTTTATTAATTATGCCCTTCAACATGTCTGTGTTATAATTCCTCCCTTGTGCTGATGTTTCCATTCAATTTAGTTTTAGTTTGACAACTATTAGATGGAGGTCTCATGCCTCGTCTGCATCCCTCTTTACTTTCACATCTTGCAGTGATTTCCCTAATTTTGGCTATGCAAATGTAATCTAAATAATGATTTTCTGTTGTGTTTCTTGAGGACACCCATATTAGATCAAGTTTAGAATACATATATACATGACTAAGAAACACAGGTTTTAAGAGTAGATAGAATGCACAATCTGAAAACCTGTGATGGTTTTGTCAATATTTGTTATATTGTTGCTTACTTTTTTTGTTGCAGTTTATTCAGTGAATCAAATAGTGCTCGCAAGTTTCAAAAATTCAAATGCATTATCAACTACTTTCAGCGGGTGACCACAAATAGTGAGGAATTTTTTCGTACTCAAATTGTTTCATTTTTGGTTAAATATGTTTTGTTTAATAAGACTACATTATAAATATGGCAAAATAATGTAGTTTATAGATGAACAGATGAATACTACAATTAAAGAGAGCAATTAGAATGTTCCTCTAGAAGCCAATGTGAAAAGTACTTTTGTATTTGTTAGAATTGGATGGAAACAAAAGACAACAAACGATGAAGTTTTAAAACAACTGAAAATAAAAAGAGAACTGCTGAACACAATTAAGACAAGACAAATTAAATTTTTGGGGCATGTTAAAGTATTACACAACAGGCCCTTTTTTGGAATCCCCAGGGGAAAAGACAAAGAGGAAGACCAAGGAATTCTTGGAGAAGACAGAAGCAGAGATGAAGATGATGGGAAAGACATGGAATGATCTTAAAAGAATGGCAAGAAACAGAATGACTTGGAAAGTGTATGTTGAAGACCTATGCTCCACTGGGAGCTAAGAATGTAGAAGAGTGTCAAAAAATGAAAGTGTTCATATTTATAAACCTTTTGTATGAGTAAAATACATACAAAATACAGGGGAAAAAACCCTGCTATAACAGCTCTATGATAATAACTAATAACTCAACTTGTAAGTCTGCCAGAAATAACCAACCATTCATATTGAATTGATGTTTTAAACTTGTCAAAACTGTTATTTCCACTTTTCAATCTTTTTTTTTCAATATTATCCAGTAAGTTAAATATTAAAAGTTTTAAAATGCAGAATTATTGACAGACGTGAGCTATTTGACTAATAATGAATATGGTTGGTGTCTTCCTTTCTTAGTAGAGATAGAGATGCTCCCCTTCCTTAAAAATTATTATTATTTTGACGCGAATTAGTAGACAGAGATCACTCAAATTTTGCGGAAATAAAAGTAAAATTCTTTTGAATTTGGTCAGCTCTGTTTAACATGTATTAATTAATAATTTGAACAATTTGGGAAAAAAAGCAAAAAAAAGCACACCTACCTCATTCAAAAGCGATTCTGTCTTGCGAATCCAATATCTTTAAACTACCACGAGACAGTGTTTAACGTGATTACAGCAAAAATTAATAATGAATTGCTTTTACATCGTGCCATGGGATCACAGTTGCTATATCTTCAATTTTGTCTTCGGGATTTTGCCTACTTCTCTGTGAGACATGCCCTGTTCAATCTTAGACCAAGTCTTATATGTTATATTAGACTGCAATTTCCATCCAAAATGAAAGAGAAAACTAATTTGAGTAATTTTGAGCTGTATGTAGCCAGCAAATTGTTAAATTGTATTGCAAGTGAAGTAATTTTCTTTCTTGACCTTTCAACTTATGTATATTTAGTAACATAACTTTGTGATATCTCCGGTTATGTGTTAAAATGTGAGTTGCTCACTGCAACCTCTTGACTATAAAATTATAATTAACACTAATTGTGATATCTCCGTTTAAGTGTGTTAACATGTGAGTCCTTCCAGCTGTTCTAACTTGTTGCTTTGGCTTTTCTCTGCTTCTGGAATTAGCTGATATCATCATCATCATCAAGTGCTGTGCCTACTGGCGTGGGTGATCATGTTTCTCCACAATTTTCGATCTCGGCAGCTATTTATCATTTCTGTTGTTGACCTTCTGCCAAGCCATTCTCTTAAGCTATCTGTTATTTTTCTCTTTGCTTCCCTTTATCTCTTCGTCCCTCAATTTTTCCAGTTGTTACAATATATTCCAGTTGTTCTCTTCTCATTACATGGCTAAAAAAATTATGATTGTCTCTTCCTAATATTGGAAATTAGCTCTCTTTTTGCTTTGACCTCTTTCAGAATGTTTTCATTACTCTTCTTAGCTGTCCATGGTATTCTCAACATTCTTCTGTAAAACCACATTTCTACAGACTCCAGTGATTTTCTTGTCTGTTATCCTATTGTCCATGATTCACATCCTTATGTTAAGACTGGCTCTACATAACATTTAAGAACTCTTTTTTTTGTTTCTATTGTCAAAAATGGATTGCATAGTATCTTCCTCATTTTTTGGAAAGCTGCTTTTGCCTGAGCCATTCTGTATCTCACCTCTTTTGTACATCTTCCGTCTCAGGTTAACAAAGTTCCCAAATATTTAAATTCATTTACCTGTTTTAATATTGTTCCACTTGTCTTTATTTTGCACTGAGGTGATGTCTTTTTTCTTTGTTGTTACCATTATCTTTGTCTTTTTGCTATTAAGGCTGAGTCCTTTATTTTTGCTTTCCTTCACTATAATTTCCAACATTTCTTGTAACTCATTTTCACTCTTAGCGATTAAGACTGTATCATCAGCATACCTTAGATTATTTATATTATGACCTCCAATTGTTATTCCAGGCATGTCCCTTATGGATCTTAAAATAATCTCACTATAAATATTAAACAAATCTGGTGACAGCACACAACCTTGTCTAACACCCTGTTTTATTTGTTGAAACATTCCCAATTGGTTTCCAGTTCTCTTGGCCGCTGTTTGTTGCCAGTACATGTTCTTTATTATTCTTAGATCTTTGCTGTCTACGTTTATGCTTTCTAAAATTTTGATTATTTCTTGGTGCTTTACTTTATCAAATGCTTTGGTGTAATCTATGAAACATAGGTATAGATCTGTTTTCACCTCTATGGCTCTTTCTACTAAAGATCTTATGATATAAATGGCATTGCTTGTTCCTTTATCTCTAACAGAACCACACTGTTCATCGCTAATTTCTGGACTGATTTTGTTTCGCTCTCTTCGCATGATGATTCTTAGTAATATCTTAGTCATATGACTCATAAGGCTTATTGTGCGATGAACATCGCATTCAATCACACCCGATTTCTTTGGTAGGGCTATGAATATTGATTTGAGCATGTCATCTGGTATATATCCGCTGTTGTAGATATCATTCAATATTTTTGTTATTATTTCTATTCCAAAATCACACATGGCTTCAATCTCTTCTTTAGTTATATTATCTGGTCCAGGAGCTTTGCCTGCTTTCATATTGCGCAAGGCATCTTCCACTTCTTCTCTTGAGTATTTCTGGTCCTTCACCATTATCCTTAATATTTACTTCCGTTCATTCATCATTATAAAGATCTTTAATGTATTCTGTCCATCATTCCCTTATATACCACATATACCACAAGAAACAAGCTCTAACAATTAGACTAGCAGAGGAGGAGATAGATGTTGCTTGCATCCAGGAATCTCATCTTAATCCTCAGCACAGATTCATGATCAGGGGCTACCAAACATTTAGACAAGACAGGGAAGGTCACAAGGGTGGAATTCTTATTCTTATTAAAAATTCCGTCCCAGCAAAGATGATAGATGTATTCACAAATGGAGAGGCAGAGATCATTGGTGCAGATCTATACATTAACTCCGCTTGTATAAGGATATACAATATATACTGTCCAAATGACAAATTACTGAAGCTGGAGTCAATGGAATTAATACCATCAAAGTGTCTGGTAGTAGGAGACTTTAACAGCCACTCTGAAAGATGGGGATATAAGGAGTCCAACATTCGAGGTGAATAAGTAGAAGAATGGGAAATAGACAACAACCTATTCCTCATAAACTCTAGGGAGGATCCCCCAACCTTCTACTCAAGAAGATGGAAAACAACTTCCACTCCCGACCTAGCATTTGCAACTGGAGACATATCTATCAAAATAACCAGAAAAGTGCTGAACCAACTTGGAGATAGTGACCATAGACCAGTAAAACTTTCAGTGGCTCTTGCTCACAAACAGGAGTTGCAAATACCTCTTCCGCGCTGGAATTATAAGAGAGCAGATTGGGCAAAGTTTGCAAGGCTCACTGATGCATATACTGCACCTATCAACACCCACGAAAAGAAGGTCAAAAATATGATAGAGCGATTAACATATGGCATCCTGAGAGCTGCTAAAGAATCCATTCCTAGAGGAGCAAGAAGAAACTACAGGCCATACTGGAACACGAAAATACAACGACTGGAAGAGGAACTGGACTCTGCCAGAGAACTAGCTGAAACGTCACACACCACAGAGAGCAATATTGCCTACAAAGCAGCCTCGGCCAAATACAGACGAGAGGTCATGACTTCAGCCAGACAGAGCTGGATAGACAAAACAGAGAGCCTGAATCTAGACAAAAATGGTCATAAACTATGGAAACTTGCGAAAGCTCTGAGTGACGAAAACACTTGCCGACCTCCAATTTCATTAACACTCAATCAGAACATCCTTACAGGCAAAAGGGCAGCAAATCTACTGATAGAGACATATAAAAACATTAGTAGACTAAACATCCCAATAGACAAACAGAAAGCTGCAAGGCGGGAAAACCAAGATGCAAAAACACATGCCTTTTGCACCAGAAGAGCATCAGACGACCATCTTTACCCCAACTGAATTAGATGTTGCACTCAAAGGATTGAAGCTCAAAAGTTCCCCTGGTAAAGATGGAATCTCCAACGAAATGCTCCTAAATCTGGGGCAGAAAGCCAAGAGCCAGCTTCTAAGGATACTAAATGCTAGCTGGAAGAGCGGTCATGTGCCGGCAATCTGGAAAGAAGCTATTATGGTGCCCATCCTCAAGTGTGGAAAAGACCCACTAGACCCAAATAGCTATAGACCAATTAGCCTACTGAGCTGCCTGAGTAAACTCATGGAAAGGCTGGTTAACAGAAGACTTATGTGGCATTTGGAGACAAAACAACAAATCGTACCACAACAAAATGGCTTCCGTAAGCACAGATCAACTGAAGACCTGGTCACCTATATTGCACAGGAAATAGAGGATGCTCTACAAGAAAAGAAACACACGCTGGCAGTGTGGGTCGACATGGAGAAGGCTTTTGATAGGGTTTGGCGTGAGGGTTTAAAGAACAAGCTTTTTAGACTTGGCATCCAGGGTCGTTTATTCAATTGGGTCTCTCAATACCTTCAGGATAGAACGGCCAGAGTACAAGTTCAAGGTCAACTAAGTAAGAAGGTCTCTATCGAGCAAGGTGTCCCACAAGGCGGAGTCTTGTCCCCAACACTCTTTTTAATTTTCATAAATGACATCGTAATGGACATTCCACCCAGAATACACTCAGCAATATACGCAGATGATCTGGCGTTATGGGCTCGCGAGGAAAGTATGTCAGTGGCTGGTTCCAGGATGCAAAATGCCCTTGGTGAACTTGAAAAATGGACGAACACCTGGTTCTTACCAATCAACGAAAGGAAAACTTCATACACAATTTTCAGCCTATCAAGAAAAACACTCTCTGCAAATTTGAAGTTAAAGGATCATACACTCCCTATTGACAACAACCCAACATATCTTGGTGTCACTATGAATCGCAGAATGACTTGGAAAAATCAGATAGACAGAGCAAGGATGAAAGCCAGGAAACGAACAAATATTATGAAGAAATTGGCAGGAACGGACTGGGGGCAGACAGCAATATTTTGAAAAGACTATATGTAGGAAGAGTCAGACCAGTTCTAGAATATGGAGTCACAGCCTGGGCTATGGCTTCCAAATCACACCTTTGCAAAATTAACAGAATACAGAACCAAGCTGCCCGTATCATTACTGGTGCTATGAAATCTACACCTATCAAGACTCTAGAAACAGTAACAGGCTTACAACCCTTAGATGACAGACGGGTCACTAAAGTTTTGCAACAAGCGGAGAAATATAGAAGGCTCCTTAGCCACCCCATGCACCAAAGAATATCTGGTTCCGGAATTGTACGACTAAAGAGGAACAACTTCGCTGCAATTGCCAATGAACTAACTACCGGAGACCCAGTTCTTTCTCAAACAATATCGAAACCCTTGGGCCCATCTGATATGTCCCCTCACGGAAAACATAAAATACCAGAACTTCAGGAAAACATAACAGGAATTATGAAAAAAGGCACCCAATCAGACACAGAAAGAAAACACGTAGCAGAAAAACATATACATGATACTTACCCACAGGACTCTTGGTCCCACATATATACAGATGGCTCTGCTACAAATGCCACAAGAAATGGAGGGGGAGGTGTGTTCTTGACGCTGACCAATCAGGACGAGATCACCAAGTCAATAGCTACTGGAAAATTCTCTAACAACTTTAAAGCAGAGGCTGAGGCCATCAGAGAAGCTGCAACACTGACTACTCAACACAAAAATAACATGCACAATAAATTGGTGATTCTGACTGATGCACTGTCAGTATTATCAGCTCTAATAAACCACAAGAACAATGAACTAGATGACTTGAGAACTACCCTGGACCAACTATGCAATAACTTCCAGAGAGTAGTCATTCAGTGGATACCATCACACTGTAATATACACGGGAACGAACATGCAGACAAATTAGCTAAAGAGGGAGGGAGATTACCACAAGAGAACAATCCGCTCAGTTATGATGAAGCCAAATCCATCCTCAAGGGTCAGTTCCATGAAAAATGGAAACGTGAACACCCAAAGCATAACGAGAGTGACGGATATCACCAACTATCAAGGAGGGATCAAGTCATCATACTTCGCCTACGCACAGGCCACAATAGAATGAGAAATCACATGTTCACCAAATTCAAAATAGGAACTACCAGCCTATGCCACTGTACACTGGACAATATGACTACAAATCATGTTCCACAGGATTGCCCCCAGTACACGGACCTAAGAAGAGCAATGTGGGCCACGCCCACCTCCCTTGAGGAGAAATTATATGGGGCAATCGGTTCGCTTAAACAAACAGCTGACTTCATGAGAGAGACTGGAATCCTACTCTGATCGAGTCTTGATCGCAGAGAGAGAAAGAGAGAGAGAGAGAGTTTATGACAAAACTACAGGGATATGCCCAAACAATGACATTTATCAGCACGAATACTTTGGACCCCAGTGTCAGTACTTGGTTCTCGTGTACAAATACGTCTAAAAATTCTGAACCTACTTTCCTGTTTAATTACAACGACACCACATGTAACTCGGACACAAATTCTACATCAGTTGAGGCAACTCTCAACCAATCTTTGCTGTTCTCCTGGATTTATGTAAATGACTTAATAGTTCCGGACAGTTTCACGGCAATACTAAATGGTTCTGCCTCATGTAGCAATGATTCAAGGTTTGCAGTTAGTCAGCATGAGATTGATGTCTTTTGCTCTGGGGCTGGTCTGATCAACAAGATATGATTGCAGGGCGATAGTTGCAAATATCTGCTCCATCCATATAGGCGGAGGTTGGAATGTGGCTCTCAAACAGAACACAAACCAGGCCGACACGTTTAATTCTTGTTATACAGGTGACGAATGTGGACCAGAGGCTGCAGTAAATGGCAAAAGAAGGACCAATCTCTATGACAATGGCTGCACACACACAAAACTGAGAAGTGAAAACAGTCCTGTTTACTGGTATCTGAACTTTGCCACGCCCCAGAAGATTCACACCATTCGATTCTATCATCAAGCTAGCACTATGATTCGGGTAAAGAATGCCACTCAAAAGGCTTTCTCTGACAGTGGCGGTGTAGTGTTCCAGTCTAATGTTATATCATACTCAAATGTTACTATGAACACTATTGTAGTCACCACACAAACGCCAATGGCACACATTAAGACTGAGTTCTCACCGACCATTTCGCAGGCCGGCAGTGAACTGACGGTGTGTGAGGCGCAAACATTTGCAGACACCTATTGTCTGGACGGGTATTCTTGGTCGTTTTGTGCAGTGTGTAGTGGGTGTAGCAAAAGCTGCGACTTCATCATTGGTACGTGTCACGGCAAATGCTCACATGGGGTCTATGGACACGATTGATCCAGGTCTTACCTCAGTGTCTGTCCTATATGTGGGAAAAATCTGGAAAATGCCTACAATGTAAACATCCTGGCTATACTTGTAATGACACTTGTCCCGATGGCAATTTTGGGCTACAGTGCGAACAGACGTGTTCTGATGGCTGTGACATCATATGTGACCCGGAAAGAGCAGACTGCACGTGCAAGGAAACGTACTACGGGTCAGACAGCACTCTCAAATGTCCAGACAACTGTTTCAACGACACATGTGAACAGTCAGCCGGGAACAGTGCATGCAAGGGAAAGTTCTACGTGTCAGACTACATTCTCAAATCTCCGGTCAACTGTTTGAACGAAACCTGCGGACAGTTAATCGAAGCCTGCGTCTCGTATGTCAATGATTCACACGTTAAGAAGAGTCTGCAGACTAACCCAAGCATATGGATACCTCAATGTGATTATGTGCTGGACTTGACTCATTTCTTGGTGTTTTTCCGTGAAGACATGACTCATATCTTAATGTTTTTCTGTGCTAGTCATGGCTCATATCTTGGGGTGTTTCTGTGCTAGCCATGACTAAAATCTTAGCTCATGTGTGTGTTGTGTGTGTGTGTGTGTGCTAGCCATGGCTCATATCCAGATGTGTGTCATGTTAGTCATATCTCATATCTTGGTGTGTCCGTGTTAATCATGTCTCTTATCTTTATGTGCGTCTGAGTTTAGTAATATATTATAACTTAGTGTGTATCTCTGTTAGTCATGTGTCATATCTTTGTGTGTGCATGTCTGGGTTAGGGATATCTCATATCTTTGTTTGCATGTTTATGTTAGTCATATCTCATATCTTTGTGCGTACATGTCTGTGTCTGTTACATCTCATATTCTTGTGTGTGCATGGCTATGTTAGTCACATCTCATATCCTTGTGTGTGCTTGGCTATGTAAGTTACATCTCATATCTTTGTGTGTGCATGCCTATGTTAGTCATATCTTATATCTTTGTGTGCGCATGTCTAAGTCAGTCATATCTCATATCTTTATATGCATGTCTATGTTAGTCATGTGTCATATATCTTGATGTGTGTCGGTGTTAGTCATGTCTCGTATTGCTGTGTGCATGGCTGTGTTATTCACATCTCATATCTCTGTGTGTGCATGTCTGTGTTAGTCACCTCTAGTGACTCGAGCAGATGGTGCTCGTAAACCTCGGAGGGTAGACCATCTAAGGGCAGAATCCCCCTACAGAAAAGACAATCTGCTGCCTTGCAGGAAGATTGGGGACAATCAAGGCTAAGGAAAGCAAACCTGAAAAAATGCTGGCTGAAATCGGATGCACTGGGCCACTGGCGCAGAACACAGTGCAACGTATTAACGGGTGTTCAGTCAGAGTGGATCTGGCGGACTCTAAATGTGACGTTCTGTCTGTGGGGGCGATCAACACACTTAACCTGACAGCTGACTTCATGTGGGAGTCTGGAATCTTACTCTGACTGATTCCTGATCGCAGAGAGAGAGAGAGAGAGATTCCCTTATGTTTTCTTGATCAATCAACAGTTCTTCTTCCTTTGATCGTAGACATCCATTTTTTGATTGCATTTTTCTTCCTGTTAATTCTTCAGTTTGTTTGTATATAGCTTTAGCAACTCCTTTTTGTTGCAATTCAATCTCTTTGCATCTCTTTTTTAGCCATGCTTCTTTTGCTTCATTGCATTTTACTACAATTTCTTTATTTAATCTCTTATACTCATCTTTATTTTCTTTATTTCTTCTTCTTGTATCCATTAGCTGCAAAATGTCATCTGTCATTCATTTCTTCCTTGAAATTGTCCTCACTGGTGGTATGAACTCTTTTGATGTTTGTTGCATTGATTCTTTTAGCATTTCCCACTGTTCATCAATGCTTTGTATCTTCTCTATTGCATTGTACCGGTTCCGAATTGTGATTTCATATTTGTCTTGCAGCTTCTTGTCTGATTTTAGTAAATCTAAATTTAACTTGATGTTAACTGAGGCTCGTTTTGCTGTTTTTAATTTTACTCTTAAGCTTTCCCACAACTGGTACATGATCACTATTGCAATCTGTCCCTGGTGTAGTTTTCACACACGCCAGACTGTTTCTAAATCTATTGCTTATCATTATATAATCAATTTGATTACATATGATTAGCTGATATACAGTTTTCAAAAACTATAATATGTAGAGTAATTTTAAGCAGAAACAAAGTCGAGAATTTCGCAAAAATAAATGGTTTTTCCTGTATTAATTGAGAGTATGGCCCATATTAAAAAAAAAAAACATAGAAAGCTTATTACACACGAAAAAAACATATCATATGGAAAGTTTGGTGCTGTGCCTGATGGGTATTGCAGAACTTCCCACCGTTTACTTGCTAATGCTTCCTGCACAACAGAATCACACCAGGTATCTTTTACCCAATGGCTGTATGTAGGTTATATAGTTTGTCTTTGTAGGGATGGCATTGATGTTCTCACCAAGCTCCTTAAAGTCTGCCACTTAATCACCACTCACTGATCAACCTTAAGTGAATTCCATACCACACAGGCCATTTTTCCAAAGGTCTGCAACAAAACCAATGAATACCATACAGAGAATGAACACATATACAATTGCACATTAGTGTGTGCTTATTGCGTCAGAGGTCACATCATCATGCCTCCTGCGCATGTCCACTTGGTGCAGCTCTGGCAGGTTTCATGTGAACACTCCACGTATATATCAGATGATTGGGGGCCTCGGTAGCCTAGTTGGGAAAATCACCTGACTAGGCTACCGACGTTCGGACAACCCGTGTTCGATTCCCGCTGGGAGCAGTGTGAATTGTACTCGTGGTTGGGAGAAAAAAAATAATACCCCCACGGCCGACCCAAGCCGTTGGCAGAAATGGGTACCAGAGTATTACCCTGGGAAGGTGAGGAATGTCGCCTCGCATCGTGAGTTTCAATGCTTGAAGCGACACCATCCAGGAATCTCTGAACATTTCTGGATAGGTGGCCAAGCACATATGGGTGGAAACTCGCGTGCTAAGACGCCGGTTCAAGTCTCGTACTTTACCTTACCTTATCAGATGAATCTTTGTGAAAATGTACAGCCATTATCAAGATATAAACATTTGAAAGAAGCTGAAACAGGAAAGATTCTCATCATACCTCAGATGTGTATGAGGAGTATGTGTGTGTGTGTATGTATATATATATATATATATATATATATATATATATATATATATATATATATATATATATATATATACATACCAACTACATATATATATACCAACTACTGTGCCACCATATTATAGCTTTCTACATATTTGAAAGCAATAGCTATCTTTCTTTAATTATTGTTGCCTAAATATACAAGCTTACTGAAAATAAATTTATATTTCAATTTAGTACTCATTTTTTATATAAGTGTATGATTTTTAAAATAATTACAATTTGCTAGAATTCAGTATGAGCAGTTCAAATATCGGACCACTTCATTTGCTAGTAAATCACTGAGTACTGCTATCTTATCAAGCTTTTCCACTGTCATTTAAATTAATGGAAATTGTAATGACTAAATTCGATGGGTTCAACTCTTTTCAATGGTATTCATATTTAAAATAAATAAATGTAATTTGAATTAAAACAAAATCATTGAACTTTAAATAAAAGTGTTAAATCACAGTGACTTCAGTTCAGTGAGTCCATCATTCATTTTGAGATTTTCAGTTTTAAAAAAAAAAACAATGCTATACCAAAAAAAATTATCTAAATGATTGAGTGGAACACTTAGGAGGGGTTATCAAAAAGTTTATGAGCTGGCTCCACAAAATGATACACACTATTTTATAGGTGCTGGTTCACTTCAAAATGGTCTCCCAGATAGATACAATGATCCCAGCGGTCTTGGACGCCTCTGAAAATCCTTTTTTTTTTCGGCCTCTCCAGCATTGTTTTGTTTCATTTTGAATCTAATCTATGAATTTAATGTGGTAAATCTCATCTAATGTGGCAAATCTCATACAATGTGGTAAATCTCATCTAATGTGACAAATCTCATCTAATATGCCCAGTGGATCTTAAGAAATCTCCTCTAATGTGACAAATCTCCTCTAATGTGGCAAATCTCCTCTAAAGTGGCAAATCTCCTCTAATATGGCAAATCTCCTCTAATGTGGTAAATCTCCTCCAATATGGCAAAGTGGAGAATCTCCTCTAATGTGGCAAATCTCCTCTAATGTGGCAAAGTGACAAATCTCCTCTAATGTGGCAAATTTCTACTAATGTGGTAAATCATCAAATATTGCAAATGTCCTTTAATGTGGGTAAGTGGCAAATCTCCTCTAATGTGGCAAATCTCCTCTGTGGGAAATCTCCTCTAATGTGGCAAATTTCCTCTGATGTGGCAAATCTCCTCTCATGTGGTGATTCTCTACCCTCTTAGTTTAATTTCTCTCCAGGAAAGAAGAAAAAGCTGCAGATGGCTCATTCAGGAGAATTGTAAATGTGTGGAATGGTACTCATGTTGCTTTGGGCTAAAAACTAACACACTTTGATGAATGTATGAGACAGGGCAAAGTCATGGTGAATCACCCAGTTTAAATTGCAAATTCAAGGCATTTTCAGTTAGAATAGTCTGAAATGAGCTATTACTGGTGTCAATTTCTCCAGCTATGTCTGAAATTGTTCTCCGATGATTCTTATGAATTAAAGTGTGAATGGTCTTGTATACAAGTTGATGAAGGCCATCTAGAACGTTTAATTGTCTTCAAGTGATTATTGGTGCCATGGTGTCCCTATCTTTCACAAATTTGTGTTTTTTACCAATTTTAGCACAGAATTTGATGCTCACACATTGTTAAAAGTTTCTTGCTCATTGTCAGTAGTAAGACAGCATTGCAAGCTGTCACAGAGTAGTGCTGTGTCGTATTATGTGAAACCATAACAGTAGCACTCTTAGAATACTCATGTAGAGCCCTCTGGTGACAGAACACTATTGTTCTTCTTTCCCATGCAAGAGCCGAAGATCAATAACTTTTTTGATAGCACCTTGTATTGGTGCCTTGGTTTTAAATTATAAGCAACAAAGCTATCATCAAATTATGACAATAGTGTATTTCTAGCTGCCTTAGATAATTGGTGGCAACTTTCTAAACTGTTAACTTGATATTTTTCTTGTTCTCAATTTTGAAAAATTGTATGCAAAATTGTCCTTTAAAAATTCATACAAATATGGTTATTGTGTAATTGAACTGAAAATATCAGGAGAAAGTTGTGCATACAGGTTTTTTTTGGTGCACCTTCCATTAGTCAAGTTATAGGTATTCATTCCAGGTTGACACATGTTGTGATTGTATACAAGCTTCATGATCTTAAGAATACAAGTTTTTTTTCCCAATTGATGCACTTCAAATGCAATCAAATGGTATCTAATTTGCTGACAATGAGTTTGAAAGGCCATAAATTAACTGTTATGAGAGCGAGACATAATAACCCTAGATGACGAGTAGAGGAAATATCACCACCACTAGCACCCACCACCAGCTAAATATGTTTTATATTTCCTAACAAAATTAAAGTAAAATAATTTTGGCACCTGGGTGCATTAACCTCCTAATCATGTGGCAGTTAAAGAGTTATTATAAAACATTAATATTTGACTATTAACGTCAGATGGAAGAAACCACCAGAAATAAAACCACAGAAATAAAAAAGCAGAATAATTCAGATCAAAATAGATAGCATTTCAGAAAATGAAAAACGTCTTATGCAACAAATCTATGTCAATAGAAGTGAGAAAGAGAGTTTATCGGTGCTATATAAAGCCAATTCTGACCTATTGAAGTGAATCATGAACAGTAAACAAACAAATTAAAAGACGATTAGAGGCCACAGAGATGGGATTTCTCTGAAAAACATTGAAAGTTCCCTGGACAGCTAAAAAGACCAATGGGGAAATTATCAAAGAGGCCAACACAAAAAGGGAACCCCTAAGAAACATCAGAAAGAAACAGTCAACATTCTTCAGGTACATTCTTCAGGCACATTTTTCAGGCACACGAGAAGAGGAAAGTTGGAATACTTGGTTACAACTGGCAAAATACAGGGAAATAGATATCGCTGATGACAAAGAGAGAAAATACTAGATATCTTGGTGTCATGGCATGGAAAACAGTCAACACCAGAACTGATACAATGCACTGTAGATAGAAGAAGGTATAGCAAATGATGAATATTTGACTAAATATTTATATTACAATGAAGAATAAGGAAATAGACAAAAAAAAACAAATGTTTAATACATTAATATTTGTTTCCTTCCTACCTGAATGATTCAAGTGCCAACTGGTACAGTGACTTATACACGCCAGTCTGTACATCAAGAGCCTAGCTACTGGCATAATATGTATAAGAAGTTCACCAATCTACATGTATCAACAACTGGCACTATTGAAGATGATGGAAGAGGGATGTTGCAGGTAAGCAGAATAAAACTAGTGTCCATATTTTATTTTTAAAGTGTTCAATTCACACTTGTTTGTCACTGGTACTTTATTTGATTTCTGTTTTAACCATCCTTTCTTTGCTTCTCTGCATTTGTTTTGGATCTCTGTGCAATATTTTGTATATCCATTCTTCTGTCTTATGTTTTACATCCATTACTTGTAATATTTCTTCTGTCATCCACTGCTCCACGATGTTCTGTATTTTCTCAATAGCATTATATCTATTTTGTACTATCCTGCTGTACTTATCACTCATCTGTTTATCTACTCTAAGCATATCTAGCTCTAATTTTATATTTCTTGGAGATTTCTGCACCTTCCACAATTTTATTCTTATCATTCCAACAACTGGTACAAGGTCACTATTGCAATCTGCTCCTGACCTTGTTTTAACATGTTAGCCCATTCCTGAATCTTCTCTATAGCAGTATAAGATCAATTTGATTGTGTACTTTTTGTCTGGACTTTGCCATGTCCATAGTCGCCTAGGGTGTTGTTTGAACAGGTGTTACCTATAATCATTTCATGTGTCTTTGCCCAATCTATCAACCTATCCCCTCTGCCATTCATCTCTCCAAGGCCTTGTCCTCCAGTCACATTTTGCACTTTAGCTACTCCTACCTTTACATTGAAATCCCCTAATATAATAGTTATTTATTGGGATTTACTCTGTTCCATGGTCATCTCTAGCTCATTGTAAAAAGTGTCAATGTCTTCTTCGCTATTACTTATTGATGCTTAAGCTTGAATTATGTTGATATCCATTGGTGTACCTCTCAATTTTACTAGCAGAATTCTGTCTGATACTGACCAAAATCCTTTCACTATTTTGCTTCTTTCTCTATCTAACAATATGCCTACTCCTCTTTCGTGTGTTGTTCCCCCAGAGTAAATTACACTTTCGCTGTCATATTGTAATAATCCTGCTCCTTTCCATTGCATTTCACACAGTTCCAAGATGTTCAAAAAGGAAACTCCTAAAAAACATCAGAAAGAAACAATCAACATTTTTTTAGCACATCATGAGAAGAGGAAAGTTAGACTACTTGGTTACGACTGGCAAAATAAAAGGAAAGAGAGATCACAGACGACAAGGAGAGAAAATACTGGATAGCTTGGTGTCATGGCATGGAAAACAGTGAACAACAGAACTAATAGGATGCACTGTAGATAGAAGATTGTGGAAGGACATAATTGCCTATGCCAACCAGTGTGGCACATGATGCTGATGATGATCCATTTATTAGGCATGTGTCCAGGAGGAGTTGGTGTAGTGTTTTTCAATGTCTCTTGTTACTCTGCTTCTCTGTTCTCCATTCAGGCTGTTTTTATACAATATGTTGTGAATGCTCTCTATTAGTTCCGGAAGATGCTTTCACCACAGTGGATATTTGTATCTATTATTAAATGGTTTAGATGTCATTATAGATGTTATTTGGTTTGCTTTCCTCATAGTTTTTATTGATTTCAAAAAATATTTTGAGGGTAGATTTTTTTTTTTTGTTCGCCAGCTTTCACCTCTGATGAAGTCCCTAGAGAATAGGAACTGAATTTTGCATGTTAATCCTTTTTTTCCTGGCAGTCGTGTGCACTGGGGTCCCTCGCAGCACAGGCAGATAACTCTGTCTTCGGAGGGAGGGTAGATATAATTTGAGGACCTTTTGCTCTTCTCTTGGTCTCTGCTGCTGTCATGTTTTCTAGTGTTTCTAATTCCATCAGTCCATTTTTTTCATGGTTGGCCTTTGAGTCTGGTGTTCTCATTAGTCTGGTGGCCTTTGAGTCTGGTGCTTTTATTAAAGGTTCTTTGTGCTTTGGTCTATCTGTCATATCACGTGGCCAAACAATTTTATCTGTTGTTTCTTTATGTATTCCATGTCAAAGTATTTCCTAATTTATTTCTCAGTTCTTCATTTTTAATCTTATCCCTAAGGCTGTTTCCTGTCACTCGTCTAACATATTTCATCTCAGTAGTGGTTATTTTAGTCTAGTGTTCCGGTCTGGCATTGGTAGCACAATGTTGAGATAAAGATTGTGTTATATAGTGACCATTTTGCCTCTAGAGTTATTTCCTTGTTGGACAATAGTGATGATAGCTGTCCTATGATTTGACAAGCTTTGTTGCATCTTAAGTCTTGTTGCTTCTTAAGTCTATTTCTACGGCTTGTGAATTGTCTTTTTCATAAGCAACAGAAATAGTTCAAAATGCAACAAAGCTTGTCAGGTACACATATAATAATTAACACCAACCATGTGCAGGTCTGGAGCTGCGATAGCTCAGTGGTTAGTGAACTGGACTACAAAGGACAAGAGGTAGGGTTCGATCCCAACCGATGGCTTATGGTTCACACAGCCTTTAATGGGTAGGTTCACCCAGCCTTTAATGGGTACAGGATTTTTTTCTGGTAAAGTAAAGCGGCACGGGCGTAATACTGACCACATTACCCCAAAAATTATGTGCCGAAGGTCTGTAAAATTTATGGTCACTAACACCATATTCCCTATACGCCATTTGGCGTGACGAGGGTACTTTACTTTTTTTTTTTTATGTGCAGGTCTGTGATACTGACCATATCACCTAAAAATATGTTGTTCATGGAAAAAATATGATCACTATCATTGTTTTCTCCATATGCCCAGCAAGTCATTATGAGACCCTCTACTTTATGTGATTGCAACAACTAAATTTACTTATGTGTTTGAAGTACACTTTGCTCAGGAATATTGAAATGAATAAGTATGTTACACACACTCTACATTTGAATCATACTACAGTCCCACCATCTGAGTAGGGCTAAAAATATATTCAGTGAAAAACTTGAGAGCAATCAGCTACTCATAGCTGACCTTTGTCATGTGAATCAGAGCTGACCATATATATCCTACTCCACCTCTCTATTATTCCCCTATTACAGACTAACCAATCTGGTCAAGTGAATAAATTATAATGGGAAGGCAATCCAGTTAGTTAGTCAATAAATGCCATGCTGAAGATGGATGTATTGAACCAAAGGGCAATACCACAGCTTATGCCTTTTTCCCCTCATCAAGGCCAGCTCCTTGTCGTGGGGATGGGGTTTAACAGTCACCAGGGACTGAAAACTAAGACTGGCCAGGCCTTCCTACAACCGAGCAAGACCACAGTCTGCTCTAGCAAGTTCAAGTGCTGAAGTCGGAGGCAATCAGCCAAAAGGCGCACAACAATCAGGATGCCACACACTCAACGCAAATGGAAGTATGTCTATAATATGTGGACAGGCACCCCAGACTGCTGAACACACACTTCAAGACTACACTGAATATAGTAGACTGAGGAAAATCCATTGGCCCATAGATACAACACTACAGACAAAACTATATGGGCCACTGCAAGAATTACAAAAGACAGTAAAATTCATACAGGAAACGACATTGCTGATATAGACAATACTTCGAGCGAACGAAAGATAGATAGATAGATGCCTTTTTCAGAGTGGATGATGCAGTCAGCAATTGTCAAAACAAATACCAGCAACAACAAACATATACATTAGTCTGTACAACATGTACTCTTATATATCCAGGCCTCATGTCTATAGAGGAAAATTGTTATCATATCACATTACAATTTCAATCATCATTTAAGGCTTTAGCATATGCAAACCCATAGCTGGTAAAGATTGCAAATTCTAGTTTAGAAGCTATAGTTTAAAAATCAACAGCATCTAACTGAAGAGTTTCTAGTTTTGTGCTTCGTCTGATAAGCTATGATAGTATTCTGTGCACCATGTTGATGAGGTTTTAATTACTTGCAGGCTGACTTTGCAAACAAATATGTTGGTGGTGGTGTGCTGGGTCATGGACTGGTGCAGGAGGAGATTCGTTTCTTGATTTGCCCTGAGATGATCATTTCTCGGCTGTTCACTGAGGTTCTTACAGACCATGAAGTTCTTATAATGACAGGTCAGGGGGATTTTATTTTTAGCTGTCAAGTTTTATACTGAATATTTCCAGCTTTTGACCAAATGTGCCAAAGATGCTTTATATACTTGTTTTGTTACAAAAATGACAGTGTGAATGTTTACTAAATATTAATTTAATATAATATTTGTATCCACTACACTGCTTTATTCATTTATTATGAGAATTTTGTTTTAATTAATCAGTTCTTCACTCTCTTGTGAAGCTTGCTGGCTCTACAGTTAGAGAGATTATCATCAATGTCAGGTCGCATGTCCTTTACAGAACATTGCATTCATCACAGCCAGTCTCAAACTATGTATCTAACCAGATTACCCACTCCTACCGTTGTCATGTTCAAGGTCCCTAGATGTCTTTAAGCCACCTTTTGCTTGTCATAATTTCTCAACAGCCTGCAATCAGTACTTTTCTAATTGGTTCTGGCCACTCGACACCTTAGGTCCTTGTTGTGCCTTGAGCCCGATACCAATTCAGTTAGAGAAACATCCAACAATTGCCACATGTTTCATAATTTGGAAATGTGGATAAGAGGTTTTATCTACTCTGTTGAATGCCATTTTATGATCTATAAATGTCATTTATACTTGATGACTCAAAACTGACAGAAAAAAAGATTGCTTGTGTATATCATCATTATTATGTGCCGCATAACCAGCCATAGATCTCCACAACTTCCTGCCTTTAGTGTATTCTATCATTTTTGTTGTTGATTGTAATATTGTACTATTATGAATGATCAACTTTGTTTGTTGCTGGAACAAGGGATGATCATATATGGGAATGCAAATAAACTTCCATATTTACTAACAGCAGGGGAAGAGTTGCAAGTTAACTGTGGACAGACAAGCAAGGTCAAAATAATGAAAGCCATCAAACTATTAAAAAATGGTAATGCCACAGTAAAAAAAAAAAAGTAAAGTACCCCCGTCACGCCAAGTGGCCTATAGGGAATATGGTGTTAGTGACCATAATTTTTACAGACCTTCGGCACATGATTTTTGGGGTAATGTGGTCGGTATTACGCCCATGCCACTTTACTTTCCCAGAAAAAAATCCGGTACCCATTTAAGGCTGGGTGAACCCGGAAGCCGTCAGTTGGGATCGAACCCTACCTCTTGTCCTTTGTAGTCCAGTTCACTAACTACTGAGCTATCACGGCTCCCGTAAAGCCACAGGACCAGATGAAATTCCTTCAGAAGCCATCAAAGCAGCTATTAAAACCTCTACCAGGATGTTACATAATCTACTAGATAAAATAAGAAAATAAGGGAGAGGGCAGAAATACCTAAAGGTTGGAAGCGGGGTGGGGGGGGGGGTGGCATCAGCTCATATGTCACTGGACCCATAACAACCAGTTCAATGATTACAATACACAGAGTGTGAACATAGCATTTAGATGGGAGAGGTCTGCGTTAGATGGAGTAAAATTACAGTGCTTGTAATATTTTAATATTGATCTAACTTTTTATTCCATCATTAATTAGGTTGTGAAAGGTTCAGTAACTATGAGGGCTACTCAGAGTCTTTCACCTTTAGTGGAAATCATGAGGATGAAACAGAAAGGTATCAGCTTTTTTCTTATTTTTGCATTTGAGTTTTTTACATTCAGTCCCATGACAGTGGTAAGATACATCTGTGTGGGTGGGTGGACATTTAAACAGAGTGAACAAGTGGGTGAGTAGAGAGTGGGTGTATAGGTGGGAGAATGAGTGAGAGATGGCTTGTAAGAGAGGAGGAATATTTGGGTACTGTAGGATAGGACTGTTTTAAGCATTTTTGAAGTTATATTTTTTTAGAGATTATTTTTACACAGTTGAAGCAATTAGTGAATGTCAGGAAAACTATGCTTGTACAGTGATTCCAGCGTGAGGGACTGGATGGACTATAGGTAAGATATCAGACTCTGGGCAGTAAAGCTCAGATCCAGTATCAAATCCCACTATGGGCAATGGAAATTTGTTATTTCATATCCAATTGTTTCTTTGTGGTTTTACACTTCTCCTTTTTCTGGATAGCGGTATCTGATGTCTAGCTCTTTTGGATAACAGCAAAAAACAAAAAAGAGGTACCATTTACACTCAGTGGAAGATCATGGGCAGATAAAGATTGAAAAGAGTAGGCCAAAATGGCTACAGCATAGTCAGAATTGTTAAGCAATCAGCCCATGCCAAAGATGATGTGTTGGGCTGAAAGGCACAAACATCGCAGCTTGCCATCAACTAATGAGACAACTCATCCATGACCACTTAATGGTGAACACTGAAGGGGAAGAAAATTCTATTACAGAAGAGATTATAAATCAGTTCCATAAAAGATTATTCCTGCTACTGTTCTTTTTTCAGAAGTGATGTATAACATGTTATAAAGCTTGTTTCAACATTTCCTATATGTGGGGTTCACATTTTCATGATACTGTTGTAAAAATTCTATCTATCTATTGACCTTTCGAGCCGTAGCCGGCCCATAGGACGTAGACCAAGATACTCCTTCTCTTATCTTAATTTTTTTGTTCTAGCAGTTTTCAATTCTTTTAAAGATATTTTATCAAATCTCGCCATTTGTCTCTGTTCTGTGCAAGCAGCTCTATCTCATTGAGGGAGCCAATTCCTGCTGCTCTTGCCTCTCTCATCAATGTTCTTCTCAGTGTCTCTCTAGGTCTTCCTCTTTTTCTCTTACCTGTTGTTTCCCACATGAGGGCTTGCTTTTCTATTCAGTTATTATCTCTTCTCATCACATGTCCAACATATGACCATCGTCTTTTCTTTAATACTGAAGATATTGGTGGTTGATTGGCGATTTCTATAATTTCCTCGTTTGTTTTGATTTCGTTCCACGCTATACCAAGTATTTTCCTTAGACATTTATTTTCGAATGCGTTCAACTTTGTTTCTATATCTCTTGTTGTTTTCCAGCTTTCACACGCATACGTAAGGGTTGGTAGTACACTTGATTTAGATTTTCTAAGTTTTGTGTTTGTGCTGATGAGTTTTGATTTCCACAACTTTTCAAGGCTTCTGAAAGACATTGCTGCTTTAGCTATTCTGATTCTAATTTCTTTGCTTGTATCCCTTCTTGATCAATGTGACTTACAAGATAGATAAAGTGATCTATCTCTTCCACTGGTTTGTTTTCCATGTACATTTTGTCGTCTGTTGGAATTAAGCTTTTCATGACTTTAGTCTTTTCATGATTGATCTCAAGCCCAATTTTGCTGGCTATTGATGATAGTTCATTTGTGTTTTCCTGCATCATGTTTATCTGACTGCTGATGAGAACTATGTCATCAGCAAAGTCGAGGTCCTCCAAATGGTCTCCTTGTATCCATTCGATGCCTTTATTACCAGTGCAGCATTTCTTCATTATGAAGTCCATAACAACTCCAAATAACAAGGGTGATAAAATACATCCTTGTTTAACCCCAGTTTCTATTGGGAAACAGTCGCTCAGTCCTTCCTCTGTTCGAACTGCACTTGTATAACCATCATACATGTCTTTAATAATATTTATGATTTTTGATGGTAAGCCATATTGCTTCAGAATTTTCCACAAAGAATCTCGATGAATACTGTCAAATGATTTTTTGAAGTCAATGAAGTTAAGTACAAAAGGTTTTTGCTTTTCAATGTGTTCCTCCAATATAAGTCGTAGAGTAAAAACGTGGTCAAGGCAGCTTCTCCCTTTTCTAAACCAGGCTGTTCTTCACGTATTACTGTATCTATTGAATCCTTTATTCTATTTAGGATGATTTTGCAGAATAACTTTGAGGCAACTGACAAAAGTGTCACGCCTCTCCAGTTGTTACAATCTCTAAGATTACCCTTTTTTGGAATCTTAACAATGATTCCTTTTTTCCATTTATGAGGCGTCTTCTCTGCTTTCCAAATGATGTTGAACATTTTCTGGAGATGTATTAAATTATAGCTATTAATTGCTTTGAGGATCTCAGCTGCTAACTTATCCTCTCCAGCAGTCTGTTGTAAAAATTACTACCACTAAAATGATACATTTGATTTGAGTTCCAAAAATGGTATTTTCTTTGAACTTTTGCTACACAGCTGTGTATTATTTACCCAAGACGTCACACTGGAATCGAATGCAGTAATCATTTCCTTGCTTACTGTCAATTTTTAGCCTAAAATCCAACCAAATGGCTCCCCGGCTACCAGAGAAGTTATGTTTTGTTTATTCACACAGCAGCTGTACGAGGTCAGTTCAGCCCATATGCTTGACTTCCTCAAAGCATTGTTTGCTGTCTGTCCCATATCGCAAAGGTTTCTTTGATGTTTCACTGATGCTAAGGAGATTTCCTTCATTAGGAAAAAAATTAATTTCTTGAAATTTTGAAAAATGTATAAAATGGCACAGCCATGTTCTTACGATACCGTAGTATCTTTTATACAGAATATGTTTATTTGAGAAAAGATCCAACATCAAAGGAAATGAATCAAACACTCAGGATTTACCAAAAGTAGTAATGAGGAAGGTTTATTTATTTATTTATTTTTTTTTTTTTTTTGGGGGGGGGGGGGTGTTTGCCTGCAGCAAATTGTCAAATTTCATTAATTTGTAATTTGAGGGTGGTAATTTTTAATAATTGCATGAGGATGGTTCTTTATATCAGTGACCACACTCCATAAAAGTGATGAACAACAACAAAGAACAAATCAACTCTCAGTGAAAGAAATAAGTAAAAACAGCTGCAAGCATTACTAGACAGACTGTCACCTGGAAACCCACATGGAAAATAAAAAAAAACATGGAGACAAAAGTCTTGAGACAGAGATAATAAAGATGAATTGCACCTGAAGAATATTAGATGAGTAAAGGACAGGGAGAATTGGAGAGTTCTTGTTTATAGCCTAGCTTCTGTGGAGAATAAACTGACAACTAGAGAATACTAAATGCTCAAAGTCTCTTTGGAAGACTCACTGGATGAGTGATTGCACTCATTTTGTGATTAAGGTTAACTTCCCAGAAGTGGTGAGATTGTGATTAGAAGGGTAATGTTAACTTCCCAGAAGTGGTGAGATTGTGATTAGAAGGGTAATGTTAACTTCCCAGAAGTGGTGAGATTGTGATTAGAAGGGTAAGGTTAACTTCCCAGAAGTGGTGAGATTGTGATTAGAAGGGTAAGGTTAACTTCCCAGAAGTGGTGAGATTGTGATTAGAAGGGTAAGGTTAACTTCCCAGAAGTGGTGAGATTGTGATTAGAAGGGTAAGGTTAACTTCCCAGAAATGGTGAGATTGTGATTAGAAGGGTAAGGTTAGCTTCCCAGAAGTGGTGAGATTGTGATTAGAAGGGTAAGGTTAACTTCCCAGAAGTGGTGAGATTGTGATTAGAAGGGTAAGGTTAACTTCCCAGAAGTGGTGAGATTGTGATTAGAAGGGTAAGGTTAACTTCCCAGAAGTGGTGAGATTGTGATTAGAAGGGTAAGGTTAACTTCCCAGAAGTGGTGAGATTGTGATTAAGGGGTAGGGTTCACTTCTCAGAAGTGGTGAGATTGTGATTAGAAGGGTAAGGTTCACTTCCAGAAGTGGTGAGATTGTGATTAGAAGGGTAAGGTTAACTTCCCAGAAGTGGTGAGATTGTGATTAGAAGGGTAAGGTTAACTTCCAGAAGTATGAATAAAATAGCAACAGGGAAATATTGTCACAATTATGATGCAGAAATCCAAGCAATAAAGTTGGCAATAGAAAAACTGCTGAACAGTAATCTTAGCCCACAGCCTGTAGTGTTTTTGACAGATGCAAGATCAGTACTCCAGGCACTACAATCCAGAAAATTACCACATCTGCAGACCTTATTGACTGAACTCTGCAAGCACCACAGGGTTGCCCTGCAGTGGATCCCATCTCACTGTGGAATACCAGGAAATGAGAAAGCAGATCAGTTGTCAAAGGAAGGTTCAACAGGCACACAACTAGATACACCGGTTACATACCATCATAAGAAACAGATAATCAAATCAATCAGAGGACCACAAGCCCCAAATCAGGATGCCTTTCATAATATGAATAGATATGAACAAGTTATCATTATACGCCTCAGAACAGGACACAATCGACTCCATAGTCACATGTATACAAATTCAAGATCGGCACATCAACTACTTGTACATGTGGACAGGTGCCCCAGACTGCTGAACATATACTTCAAGATTGCACAGAATATAGTAGACTAAGGAGAATCCATTGGCCCATAGATACAACACTACAGACAAAACTATATGGGCCACTGCAAGAATTACAAAAGACAGTAAAATTTATACAGGAAACGACATTGCTGATATAGACAATACTTCGGGTGAACGAAAGATAGATAGACTTCCCAGAAGTGGTGAGATTGTGATTAGAATGGTAGGGTCCACTTCCCAGAAGTGGTAAGATTGTGATTAGAATGGTAGGGTTCACTTCCTAGAAGTGGTAAGATTGTGATTAGAATGGTAAGGTTCACTTCCCAGAAGTGGTAAGATTGTGATTAGAATGGTAGGGTTCACTTCCCAGAAGTGGTGAGATTTTTTTTGGGGGGGGATCACAAAGCTCCAAGGGTTAACTGGAGACAAATAATAATAAATTAATTTTTTATGAAGGGAAACTTCCGGAGTGATAGTTCAGCAAATCATTTCTGAGGATGAGGTATGTTTACAACACTTGGAAAAAAATGACAGAAAAAAATGTTGATTATTTGTCATTTTTTTCCGAGTGCTGTAAACATAGCTCTTCCTCTGAAATGATACTCTAGAGTTAACCCAGCCTCAACAAAAATAGGTACCAGATATTTTTCAGGGAAGTAATGATGGTCTGGTGTCATTCCAACCACATCACTTAAAAATGCTGTGGTTATGGAAAAAATATAGTCACTGACACGATATTCCTCCTACAGCTGACTACATGACCTGGAAACAAACTGTCCAATCTGGTCAAGTGAGTAGAGATCATAAAGGGAAGGCAACCTGGTACTCAAAAATGCTGTACTGAAATCAGAAGTGCTGCGCCAAAACGTGCAAATATCAGTGCCTAGCTGAAACCCCAACACAATGCATCAACATCAATTTAACATTCTTTTAAGGGCTGATGATGAAGAGGACTATTCATTCCTTTAGTAGTCACTCGGGTGAATGCCAGAAAGAAAAGAAGAGAACATTCCTCATAAATCAAGCATAGCATGGTGGTAACCTTTACTTACATTTAAGTCTCCTCTCATAACATTTGTGGTAAATCACAGTGTTGCTAATTCTTTATTGTTTAACAGGACCAGCAACTCTGGGTAAAGTTTTGTATTTTAGTCTTTTGATAGATTAATTATTTACATGTTTTTTCTTTTCATCATCATCATTGAGTGCCGTCTCCGCAACGAAGGTTGGCTACCATGGAGCGCCATTTTGCTCTATCTCTTGCTTTGATGGTGCAGGTTGTCATCGGTTGATTTGTCCATCTTTTGATGTTACTCGTCCATGTTAATCTTGGTCTGCCTCTGCCTCTTTTACCTTGTATTTTCCCCTCCAGGATCACTTTCAGTAGGCTGTTGTGTCTTTTAACATGGCCTAAGAATCGCATTTGTCTTGTTCTAATTGTGTTCAGAAGTTCTCTTTTCATTTTTAGTTGTTTTAAGACTTTGTCATTTGTTTTCTTTTCCTTCCATCCAATTCTACCTATTCTTCTATATATCCACATTTCAAAGGCTTCAATTCTCTGTTCTGTTTTCTTGTCTAATGTCCATGTTTCAGCACCATATAGGAATATTGAGAAGATGTAACATTTTGCTATTCTTAGTTTTAGCTCTGGTGTTATTTGTTTTGATGTTAGTATGTCCTTCATGACATTAAAATTACTTTTTGCCATTCCTATTCTTTTGTTTATTTCAGATGTACATTTTCCATCACTGGTTATAGTATGTCCAAGGTAGTTGTAGTTCTGAACTGTCTCCAGGTCTATTCCTTCAACTTTGATATCCACTTGTGGGTTTGAGTATTTTCTTTGTTTATGATCATAGTTTTAGTCTTTTTGATATTCATATCTAGTCCATATTTTTTGCTTGTCGTGTTTATTACATTAAGTAATTGTTGTAGGTCTTTAGGATTTTCTGCTAGTAGTACAGTATCGTCAGCATATCTTAGGTTATTGATTATCTTTCCATTAATTTGTAGGCCTGGCATCTCTATGATGTTTTTAAAGATTTGCTCAGTGTATAGATTGAACAAGCTTGGTGATAGGATGCATCCTTGTCTTACTCCTCTTTTTATATCAATGGGTGTAGAGAACTCTTTGTTATATTTTATTATTGCTGTTTGCTCCCAGTATAGATTGCATATTAGTCGTAGATCCATGTCATCTAGATGTATCTCTTTTAGGCATTCTATAAGTTGTTTGTGGTGTACTCTATCAAAAGCTGTTTCCTGAGTATATAAATGTATATTTTTCGTCTTCAATGTACCCACATTCCTTCCATCTAGTCTCTGATATGCCTAAAATATCTATATTTATTCATTCTGCTTCTTGAATTAGATTTTCCAATTTCCCTTGTTGATATAGAGTCCTAACATTCCAAGTACTTATTTTAAGATCTTTCCTCCGACATAAGTTCGAATTTCTCCGACTCTCCATGGCTTCCTCTGGACTGGTACGTGATGAGGCTCCAATCTCTTTCACGGTGGTCAGCCATGTTCGTCTTTCGTGTTCTGAACATGCCTCTTGTGTACCACACACTTTGCTGTTTTCGCTTTCTGGGCCGTTGATCATTCTTGATTCCTCCGCCTCCATCCACCGTCACAGACTTTTCACATAAGGGTTGAACATACCCGTTTTTCCGTTGACATTTTTGTCAAACATGTGCTTGCCTATCGAACCGCGAACACACAACACAAAGAAGAATAAATCATATTCCACTTAAATATCGGCAATCACAGTCCATCCCCACGTTAGAAGTAAAACATACACCAAACGGGAGAATAGCAACACATAGTTTCACAACTAGACTGTCGCGTAAATCATTTAAATATATCAGCAAGAGCCGAATTATAAAAATCGACTACACGAAGCCGCCATGACACCGGAACTATTCTTTTAGAACTTTTTCTTTTAGAAAATAAAATAATGTTAAGTTGAATGTGCATTTATTTCAGGGATGAGTGGGGCAGAAGATTTACAGAGGTAGTGGCCATGGATGCTCTTGTCATTCGTGGGGGCTTTAAGACTCAGTTTGAACGTGATAAAGTGATAAGAGAGCTGAACAAGGTACTGCTAGTTTTAAATTTAGATAGTTAATATATTCATTAAATGTTGACAGTGAATCGAGAATTTATATTGGCATTCAAATAATCTCTATTGGAGATTGTCTCCTACCATGTTTTCTCTTCTGTTGGCAGTGTCACATCTTGATACAAATTTAAACAACATACTTGGATTTCCTTGTGATCCACAGCTCTTCTATAAAGCTATCTCAGGAGACCATAGTTTGTCTTGTACTGTATAGTATGGGCTGCAAGACTTATTAAGAATGCATTATTCACTTTCTAGAGATTGATAATAGAAACAATTATCATTATCTCCAATTCTGAATTTCTGAAAACACTTATTGCCTACATCTGGAGTGTTCCTGGTCTCTAAATATTATTGTTTAACTTGTCATTTCAAAACTGTGAATGGCATCATTTTTAGAATTATTGGATGAGATGATAACTTCAAATTCTCACAGAGGTGTTCCTGATCATTTCATTCATTTTTTTTTTAAGATACCCTGGATGCTAAAAGATCTTTATCTTATTGTCGTTCACTTTGTTAGCATTGATTAAAATATCGCAGTATTTAACATGTCAATTATATTGCTCTTTTCAAAGTTAGGGAAAGTTAAAAACTGTGAGGCACAGCAATTTTCACCTCGTCTTAAAATACTGGGATCTAGTATCTTGAGATTAAAAGACTTCAGCATAAAAAAACTACTATATACCAAATTACTATATACCAAACTACTATATCTCTTCTTTCTTCGAAGCCTCTGTTGTCCAAGGCTTCTAAGAGATTATGGGAAAACATGAACTTGGAGATATAAATGAGAATGGAGAGATATTCATGAACTGTGCTCTTAATCAATTGAGCCTAAGAGGAACAATATTCCAACATAAAAGAATACATAAAGCTACATGGGTGTCACCAGATCATAGAATGTCACCAGATCATAGAATGGAGAATCAAATTGACCACATATGTATTAATAATGTTTAAGTCATCCTTACAGGATGTAAAAGTATACAGAGGAGCAGATGTGGCTTCAGATCATCATCTTCTGCTAGCCAAACTAAAAGATATACTGTGAATAAGGGTAGAAAGTATTTCAATGTAGGGTTTTCTTAAAGAACAAGGAATTAAAGATAAATTTGCAGTCGCAATATCAAACAAATATCAAGTCCTGCAACAACTAGAAAATACAATAAATATAGAAGATCATTGGAAACAGGTAAGGGATATATGGAAAGAGACATGCGAAGAAACGCTGGGGAAATGAGAATGCAAGAATAAGGCATGGATGACAGCAGAGACCCTGGATACAATTAAACAAAGAAAGAATAAGAAAGCAGACATAAATAAACATAAATAAAAGCAAAACGAGAAGTAATCAAGCCAAGACACAGGAAGCTTACACAAAGGTGAACAAAGAAGTGAGAAGATGTATTAGAGGGAATAAGAGGAAATATATAGATGAACTAGCTAGAGACAGAGAAAACAGCAAATAAAAGGAATATGAAAGAACTGTACAAAAGTACTAAGAAATTATGTGGAAAATACAAACAGATCAATGCCTTTATAAAGGTAAGAAAGGAAATCTGCTTAGTTATATAAGGGAACAAATGGAGAGATGGAAAGAGAACTTTGAAGAACTTTTGAACAGACCCGGCCCAAATAACCCTCCAGATATACTACCAGCAGAAGAAGAGTTACATGTTAACTGTGGAAAACCAAGCAAGGAAGAAATAATGAAAGCCATCAAGCTATTAAAAAATGGTAAAGCGACGGGACCAGATGGAACTCCTTCGGAAGCCATCAAAGCAGATATTATCACCTCTACCAAGATGTTACATAATCTATTGGATAAAATTTGGGAGAGGGAAGAAATACCTAAAGACTGGAGAGAAGGTTATATGATCAAACTACCAAAGAAAGGAAGTTTACAGGAGTGCACAAATTATAGGGGAATTATACTACTATCAGTGCTAGGAAAAATATTAGGCAGAATCATTCTGGAGAGACTAAAAGAGGCTATAGAGAAACACTTGAGAGATGAACAAGCAGGTTTTAGGAAGAACAGATCATGTGCTGATCAAATAACTATTCTATGTATAATATTTGAACAAAGTTTAGAACTACAGTCCTCGCTTTATATTGGATTCATAGATTACAAAAAGGCATTTGATAGTTTAGACAGAGGAATGCTTTGGAAGTTGCTGAGTCATTACAGAATCCCCATAAAGTTTATTAAACTGATAAGAAAATTGTATGAGGAGAGCTATTTCATCAGCATATTTATTGCATATATTGCAACAGATGCAAGATAAAATGTGCATACTTGATGAGAGATAACAACAGATGGGACTAAAAATAAATAGAGTAAGATCAAAATTATGAGAATTAATGCAGTTGGCAATAAACAAATAAAAATAGGAGAAATACCTCTACTAGACGTCAGTCTTACATATATCTGGGCAGTATATAGACAAAGAGGGAGGAACAGAAAATGATACCAAAATAAGGATATCAAAAGCAAGAGGAGCTTTCATTGCACTGGGAAACACATGGAAGTCCAAAGAAATTAGGTTAAACACTAATAAAAATTGTCAACTCCAGTGTTAAGTCAGTCTTATTATATATCTGTGAAACATGGAGAACAACAAAATTGACAATCATGAAGATACAGACTTTCATTAATGGATGTTTGCACAGAATATAAGGATGGAAATGGCAGGACAAAATCATTATCATAGAATTATGGAAATGTACCAGTCAGATTCCAGTGAATAAAGAGAAACAGCGAAGACGATGGCGCTAGATAGGACACGAACTGCGGAAGCCAGTGAAGAGTATTACACAATAGGCCTTTTTGGAACCTCCAAGGAAAAAGAGAAAGAGGAAGACCAAGGAATTCTTGGAGAAGACAGATGGAAGCAGAGATGAAGATGATGGGGAAGACATGGAGTTATCAAAAGAATGGCAAGAAATAGAACGGCTTGGAAAGTGTTTGTTGAAGATCTATGCTCCACAGGGATCTGAAAGGTAGAAGAAGAAGACGAAATTGCTATATACCAAACTACTATATACCAAACTACTGTATACTACACTACTATATACCAAACTACTATATACCAAACTATGTACCAGACTACCATATACCAAACTACTAAGTACCAAACTACTATACACCAAACTACTATGTACCAAACTATATACCAAACTATGTACCAGACTACTGTATACCAGACTACTATATACCAAACTACTATGTACCAAACTATATAACAAACTGTGTACCAGACTACTGTATACCAGACTACTATATACCAAACTACTATGTACCAAACTACTATGTACCAAACTATATACCAAACTATGTACCAGACTACTATATACCAAACTACTATGTACAAAACTACTATATACCAGACTACTATATACCAAACTACTATGTACCAGCCTACTATATACCAAACTACTATGTACCAAACTATGTACCAGACTACTATATACCAAACTACTATATACCAAACTATGTACCAGACTACTATATACCAAAGTACTGTATACCAAACTATGTACCAGACTACTATATACCAAACTACTATATACCAAACTATGTACCAGACTACTATATACCAAACTACTATATACCAAACTATGTACCAGACTACTGTATACAAAACTACTATTACCAAACTATGTACCAGACTACTATATATCAAACTACTATATACCAAACTACTATATACCAAACTATGTACCAGACTACTATATACCAAAGTATGTACCAAACTACTATATACCAAACTATGTACCAGACTACTATATACCAAACTACTATATACCAAACTATGTATATATATATGGCCCTTTTCGTCTTGTCAGACGGTCTAGTGGAGGCTATTGCGTATTTTTTTGAGGTATTGTTTTTGCCGAACAGCTTCTCTCGTGGCTAATTCTACCAATGTTTGACAAACACACGCGGTCACATAATGAACAGGTCAGGCTCGCTGGTCCACAGGGTTATCATCCTTTTTCATGAGTCTCTTCTCTTCTAAGTCCTGTGTTAGAACAGTCTCAAATGTTGTTATACCGTTCCTTATACGTGCTCTCCATGATGTGCGATCACTTGCCAGATGTTGCCAGTCGTTTTCACAGATGGAGAAGTCTTTCAGAGATGATTTGCAGATATCTCTATATCGTAGTTTAGGTCTGCCGATTTGTCGTTTTCCGTGTTTTAGCTCGCCATATAGTATTTGCCTAGGAATGCGTTTTTCTTCCATCCGTTGGACATGCCCCAGCCATCTTAGCCTTCGACTTCTGAGCATCGACATGATTGTTAGGGTCTTAGCACGTTGCAGGACAGTTAAGTTGGTTATTTTGTCCTGCCATTTGATGTGCATTATTTTGCGGAGACATCGCATGTGGAAGACATTTTCTTTTTCCTGGTTTGAGTATGTTGTCCAGGTTTCGGATCCATATAGTAGTGTGCTAAGCACACAAGTTTGATATATTAAGAGTTTAGTCTTTTGAGTTAGTTTCGTGTTGTTCCATGCCCTTTTTGTGAGTTTGCGAAGGTCGTAGCTGCCTTACCAATTCGACAGTTTATTTCTTCATCAAGAGAGATGGTTTGTGTAACTGTGGATCCAAGATATGTAAATTTCTGTACTGATTCTAGTGGGCAGTCTTTTAGAGTAATAGATAGAGGTTTGAAGTCACCTTGATTTAGTATTACTGTCTTCTGAACATTAATTGACAGTGAAAAATGGTCGCATGCTTTATCCAGGTTGTTGATCAGCTACTGTAGGGTGGCCTCACTATGAGCGACTAGGGCTGCATCGTCAGCAAATAAAAATTCTTTAAGTAGGGCAACATTTGTTTTGGTTTTTGCTCTTAGTCGTGCTAGGTTGAACAGTGAGCCATCTGGTCTAGTGCGAATGTAAATATCTCCTGAGCTGTTTTCGAAGGTGTAATTTATACCAAACTATATACCAAACTACTATATACCAAACTATGTACCAAACTACTATATACCAAACTATGTACCAGACTACTATATACCAAACTACTATATACCAAACTATGTACCAGACTACTATATACCAAACTACTATATACCAAACTACTATATACCAAACTATGTACCAGACTACTATATACCAAAGTACTGTGACCAAACTATGTACCAGACTACTATATACCAAACTACTATATACCAAACTATGTACCAGACTACTATATACCAAACTACTATATACCAAACTATGTACCAGACTACTGTATACAAAACTACTATATACCAAACTATGTACCAGACTACTATATACCAAACTACTATATACCAAACTACTATATACCAAACTATGTACCAGACTACTATATACCAAAGTATGTACCAAACTACTATATACCAAACTATGTACCAGACTACTATATACCAAACTACTATATACCAAACTATATACCAAACTATTATATACCAAACTATGTACCAAACTACTATATACCAAACTATGTACCAGACTACTATATACCAAACTATGTACCAGACTACTATATACCAAACTATATACCAAACTACTATATACCAAACTATATACCAAACTACTATATACCAAACTATGTACCAAACTACTATATACCAAACTATGTACCAGACTACTATATACCAAACTACTATGTACCAAACTACTATATACCAAACTACTATATACCAAACTATGTACCAGACTACTATATACCAAACTACTATATACCAAACTATGTACCAGACTACTATATACCAAACTACTATATACCAAACTATGTACCAGACTACTGTATACCAAACTACTATATACCAAACTATATACCAAACTACTATATACCAAACTATGTACCAGACTACTATATACCAAACTACTATGTACCAAACTACTATATACAAACTATGTACCAAACTACTATATACCAAACTATGTACCAGACTACTATATACCAAACTACTATATACCAAACTATGTACCAGACTACTATATACCAAACTACTATATACCAAACTATGTACCAGACTACTGTATACCAAACTACTATATACCAAACTACTATATACCAAACTATGTACCAGACTACTGTATACCAAACTACTATATACCAAACTACTATATACCAAACTATGTACCAGACTACTGTATACCAAACTACTGTATACCAAACTATGTACCAAACTACTATATACCAAACTATATACCAAACTATGTACCAGACTACTATATACCAAACTACTATGTACCAAACTACTATATACCAAACTACAATATACCAAACTATGTACCAGACTACTGTATACCAAACTACTGTATATCAAACTATGTACCAGACTACTATCTACCAAACTACTATGTACCAAACTACTATATACCAGACTACTATATACCAAACTACTATATACCAAACTATGTACCAGACTACTATATACCAAACTACTGTATACCAAACTATGTACCAGACTACTATATACCAAACTACTATATACCAAACTATGTACCAGACTACTATATACCAAACTACTATATACTAAACTATGTACCAGACTACTATATACCAAACTACTATATACCAAACTATGTACCAGACTACTGTATACCAAAATACTATATACCAAACTATGTACCAGACTACTATATACCAAACTATGCACCAGACTACTATATACCAAACTATGTACCAGACTACTGTATACCAAACTACTATATACCAAACTATGTACCAGACTACTATATACCAAACTACTGTATACCAAACTATGTACCAGACTACTATATACCAAACTACTATATACCAAACTACTATGTACCAAACTACTATATACCAAACTATATACCAAACTATGTACCAAACTACTACATACCAAACTATGTACCAGACTACTATATACCAAACTATGTACCAGACTACTATATACCAAACTACTATATACCAAACTATGTATATATATATGGCCCTTTTCGTCTTGTCAGACGGTCTAGTGGAGGCTATTGCGTATTTTTTTGAGGTATTGTTTTGCCGAACAGCTTCTCTCGTGGCTAATTCTACCAATGTTTGACAAACACACGCGGTCACATAATGAACAGGTCAGGCTCGCTGGTCCACAGGGTTTATCATCCTTTTTCATGAGTCTCTTCTCTTCTAAGTCCTGTGTTAGAACAGTCTCAAATGTTGTTATACCGTTCCTTATACGTGCTCTCCATGATGTGCGATCACTTGCCAGATGTTGCCAGTCGTTTTCACAGATGGAGAAGTCTTTCAGAGATGATTTGCAGATATCTCTATATCGTAGTTTAGGTCTGCCGATTTGTCGTTTTCCGTGTTTTAGCTCGCCATATAGTATTTGCCTAGGAATGCGTTTTTCTTCCATCCGTTGGACATGCCCCAGCCATCTTAGCCTTCGACTTCTGAGCATCGACATGATTGTTAGGGTCTTAGCACGTTGCAGGACAGTTAAGTTGGTTATTTTGTCCTGCCATTTGATGTGCATTATTTTGCGGAGACATCGCATGTGGAAGACATTTTCTTTTTTCCTGGTTTGAGTATGTTGTCCAGGTTTCGGATCCATATAGTAGTGTGCTAAGCACACAAGTTTGATATATTAAGAGTTTAGTCTTTTGAGTTAGTTTCGTGTTGTTCCATGCCCTTTTTGTGAGTTTGCCGAAGGTCGTAGCTGCCTTACCAATTCGACAGTTTATTTCTTCATCAAGAGAGATGGTTTGTGTAACTGTGGATCCAAGATATGTAAATTTCTGTACTGATTCTAGTGGGCAGTCTTTTAGAGTAATAGATAGAGGTTTGAAGTCACCTTGATTTAGTATTACTGTCTTCTGAACATTAATTGACAGTGAAAAATGGTCGCATGCTTTATCCAGGTTGTTGATCAGCTACTGTAGGGTGGCCTCACTATGAGCGACTAGGGCTGCATCGTCAGCAAATAAAAATTCTTTAAGTAGGGCAACATTTGTTTTGGTTTTTGCTCTTAGTCGTGCTAGGTTGAACAGTGAGCCATCTGGTCTAGTGCGAATGTAAATATCTCCTGAGCTGTTTTCGAAGGTGTAATTTATACCAAACTATATACCAAACTACTATATACCAAACTATGTACCAAACTACTATATACCAAACTATGTACCAGACTACTATATACCAAACTACTATATACCAAACTATGTACCAGACTACTATATACCAAACTACTATATACCAAACTACTATATACCAAAGTATGTACCAGACTACTATATACCAAAGTACTGTGACCAAACTATGTACCAGACTACTATATACCAAACTACTATATACCAAACTATGTACCAGACTACTATATACCAAACTACTATATACCAAACTATGTACCAGACTACTGTATACAAAACTACTATATACCAAACTATGTACCAGACTACTATATACCAAACTACTATATACCAAACTACTATATACCAAACTATGTACCAGACTACTATATACCAAAGTATGTACCAAACTACTATATACCAAACTATGTACCAGACTACTATATACCAAACTACTATATACCAAACTATATACCAAACTATTATATACCAAACTATGTACCAAACTACTATATACCAAACTATGTACCAGACTACTATATACCAAACTATGTACCAGACTACTATATAACAAACTATATACCAAACTACTATATACCAAACTATATACCAAACTACTATATACCAAACTATGTACCAAACTACTATATACCAAACTATGTACCAGACTACTATATACCAAACTACTATGTACCAAACTACTATATACCAAACTACTATATACCAAACTATGTACCAGACTACTATATACCAAACTACTATATACCAAACTATGTACCAGACTACTATATACCAAACTACTATATACCAAACTATGTACCAGACTACTGTATACCAAACTACTATATACCAAACTATATACCAAACTACTATATACCAAACTATGTACCAGACTACTATATACCAAACTACTATGTACCAAACTACTATATACCAAACTATGTACCAAACTACTATATACCAAACTATGTACCAGACTACTATATACCAAACTACTATATACCAAACTATGTACCAGACTACTATATACCAAACTACTATATACCAAACTATGTACCAGACTACTGTATACCAAACTACTATATACCAAACTACTATATACCAAACTATGTACCAGACTACTGTATACCAAACTACTATATACCAAACTACTATATACCAAACTATGTACCAGACTACTGTATACCAAACTACTGTATACCAAACTATGTACCAAACTACTATATACCAAACTATATACCAAACTATGTACCAGACTACTATATACCAAACTACTATGTACCAAACTACTATATACCAAACTACAATATACCAAACTATGTACCAGACTACTGTATACCAAACTACTGTATATCAAACTATGTACCAGACTACTATCTACCAAACTACTATGTACCAAACTACTATATACCAAACTACTATGTACCAAACTACTATATACCAAACTATGTACCAGACTACTATATACCAAACTACTGTATACCAAACTATGTACCAGACTACTATATACCAAACTACTATATACCAAACTATGTACCAGACTACTATATACCAAACTACTATATACTAAACTATGTACCAGACTACTATATACCAAACTACTATATACCAAACTATGTACCAGACTACTGTATACCAAAATACTATATACCAAACTATGTACCAGACTACTATATACCAAACTATGCACCAGACTACTATATACCAAACTATGTACCAGACTACTGTATACCAAACTACTATATACCAAACTATTTACCAGACTACTATATACCAAACTACTGTATACCAAACTATGTACCAGACTACTATATACCAAACTACTATATACCAAACTACTATGTACCAAACTACTATATACCAAACTATATACCAAACTATGTACCAAACTACTACATACCAAACTATGTACCAGACTACTATATACCAAAGTACTGTATACCAAACTATGTACCAGACTACTATATACCAAACTACTATATACCAAGCTATGTACCAGACTACTATATACCAAACTACTATATACCAAACTATGTACCAGACTACTATATACCAAACTATATACCAAACTACTATATACCAAACTATGTACCAGACTACTATATACCAAACTACTATATACCAAACTACTATATACCAAACTACAATATACCAAACTATGTACCAGACTACTGTATACCAAACTACTATATACCAAACTATGTACCAGACTACTATATACCAAACTACTGTATATCAAACTATGTACCAGACTACTATATACCAAACTACTATGTACCAAACTACTATGTACCAAACTACTATATACCAAACTATGTACCAGACTACTATATACCAAACTACTGTATACCAAACTATGTACCAGACTACTATATACCAAACTATGTACCAAAGTACTGTATACCAAACTATGTACCAGACTACTATATACCAAACTATGTACCAGACTACTATATACCAAACTACTATATACCAAACTATGTACCAGACTACTGTATACCAAAATACTATATACCAAACTATGTACCAGACTACTATATACCAAACTATGCACCAGACTACTATATACCAAACTATGTACCAGACTACTGTATACCAAACTACTATATACCAAACTATGTACCAGACTACTATATACCAAACTACTGTATACCAAACTATGTACCAGACTACTATATACCAAACTACTATGTACCAAACTACTATATACCAAACTATATACCAAACTATGTACCAAACTACTATATACCAAACTATGTACCAGACTACTATATACCAAACTACTATATACCAAGCTATGTACCAGACTACTATATACCAAACTACTATATACCAAACTACTATATACCAAACTATGTACCAGACTACTGTATACCAAACTACTATATACCAAACTATGTACCAGACTTACTATATACCAAACTACTATATACCAAACTATGTACCAGACTACTGTATACCAAACTACTGTATACCAAACTATGTACCAAACTACTATATACCAAACTACTATATACCAAACTATATACCAAACTACTATATACCAAACTATGTACCAGACTACTATATACCAAACTACTATATACCAAACTACAATATACCAAACTATGTACCAGACTACTGTATACCAAACTACTGTATACCAAACTATGTACCAAACTACTATTTACCAAACTATATACCAAACTATGTACCAGACTACTATATACCAAACTACTATGTACCAAACTACTATATACCAAACTACAATATACCAAACTATGTACCAGACTACTGTATACCAAACTACTATATACCAAACTATGTACCAGACTACTATATGCCAAACTACTGTATATCAAACTATGTACCAGACTACTATCTACCAAACTACTATGTACCAAACTACTATATACCAAACTACTATGTACCAAACTACTATATACCAAACTATGTACCAGACTACTATATACCAAACTACTATATACCAAACTATGTACCAGACTACTATATACCAAACTACTATATACCAAACTATGTACCAGACTACTAAATACCAAACTACTATATACCAAACTATGTACCAAACTACTATATACCAAACTATGTACCAGACTACTATATACCAAACTACTATATACCAAACTATGTACCAGACTACTGTATACCAAACTATGTACCAGACTACTGTATACCAAACTATATACCAAACTACTATATACCAAACTATATACCAAACTACTATATACCAAACTATGTACCAGACTACTGTATACCAAACTACTATATACCAGACTACTATATACCAAACTACTATGTACCAGACTACTATGTACCAAACTACTATGTACCAGACTACTATATACTAGCAAATCAATTCAGAGGAAGAGGTATGTTTACAGCACTCGGAAAAATTGACAAATAATCAACAGAAAAAAATATGGACCAAAGCATGATCGAACCCATACTCAGTGGCACAGCGCCTTGCCACGAAAAGCCAAGCGCTAGGGAACACTAAAATACTATAAACCAATAAAATACTATATACCAAACTGCTATATACCAAACTATATACCAGACTACTATATACCAAACTAGTAGTAGTAGTAGCCTCCGTCAGTCACAGTTGACTGGATTTTTCAGTGCCCCTAGAGATGTTATTTTTTTATTTTCTCTCCTTTCGCCATGTATTCTCTTTTTCTATGAATCTGTCTGCTACTTGTTTAAGGTGGACCTTTAAAGTGTGTTTCCAGACATTGCGGTCTGCAGCTATGTCTTCCCATGCTGCAGAGTCTATGTTCAGTCTTCATGTCGCATTTACACACGTCTACAAAAAAAAGTTTTGGGTGCCCCCTAGTTCTTTTACCATCTGCCAGTTTTCCGTAGAGTATATCTTTTGGTATGCTGCCATCTTTCATATTGTGTATGTGTCTAAGCCAACGTAACCTATATTGTTTGAGCAGCGTGTAGATATTCGGGAGGCCTGTGCAAGTCATGACCTCCACATTTGTCACTTTATCCTTCCAGGTGATACCAAGAATATGGCGTAGACATCGCATGTGGAATGCATTTAACCTTCTCTCCTATTTTACATAGGTTTGACCAAGATTCACTGCCATACAGGAGGATACTAATTATGCAGGCATTGTACACTGCGGCTTTTGTTTTAATTGTCAGTTTGCTGCTTTGCCAGACACACCTAGAAAGACGGGCAAAGGTGGTAGCAGCTTTACCAATCTTCTTCTTCTCCTTCTTTCCTTCCTCATCTGCCTTTCAGCGTCGAGGGGAGATATAATTTGCGGTCTTTTGCTCTTCTGTTCGCCTCTGCTGCTGTTATGTTTCCTAGTGCTTCTAATATTCCATCGATCCATCTTTTTCGTGGTCGACCCTTGGGTCTGTTGTTCTCACTACGTTTGTTGAAGGCTCGTTGTGTTGTGTTTTGTTCTTTCTGCCTTGTCACGTGGCCGAACCATTTTATCTGTTGTTTCCTTATATATTCTATGGCTGGGGCTATTCCTAGCTTTTTTCTCAGTTCTTCATTTCTGATCTTATCTCTCAGACTGTTTCCTGTCATTCGTCTAACACATTTCAAATCCTTTTTTACCAATGCAGGTGTCAATTTCAGAATCTAAATATAGTTTATCGCTGACGATGGACCCCCGGGTAGTTATGCTGCTGCACGACATCTTGTTTATAGTTGTCGATAGATACCAAACTACCACATACCAGACTACTATATACCAAACTCTAATGCATACCAAACTATATACCGGACTACTATATACCAAACTACTGCATACCAGACTACTATATATCAAACTACTATATACCAAACTACTACAAACCAGACTACTATATACCACTATAAATGTGTCTTTTTTTTTTTTTTTTTTTTTTTTTGTTCATTCAAACGCAGGCATATTGTGCCTTCAAGGGAGCTCAGTTTACTAGTTCTTTACCTGCGGTCTGCACTGGTAACTGGGGTTGTGGTGCTTTTGGGGGAGACAAGCAGCTGAAAGGTAAGTGCAGTCATGTAGCATAGAATAGTTAACCAAAGGACTGTTGAAGTCAGCAACATTCTGATTCACTTTATATTTTATATTTCTCAGAATAGGTTAAATACTGTCCAGATTTTATCTCCACTAGTTATATATTCTTTCTTTCAACACTGGCATCTATGAGAAATGTATTTATAATCCTGTGAACTATACCCGAGTGAAAGAACTACACAAACAAAGAATTAATGACAGACTGTTGCCAGATTACCATGAATTTTCTCAATTGATTATTCCATATCTGCATTATGTTCTTAACCCTAGATTAAGTTCACATTGGGAAACTGGCAATCTTAAAATACAAATTCTTGGAATTCAACAGTTTACCGCAAATGAAACGTTTTTCCCACCATACACCTTCCTAATTTGTCCTGTTAGTGACCCCTGATGAGTCATTGCGAGCAGATTTTTTTAAACATATACTACGTATGCTTAGTAAGGGACATGATGCTATCATGAAAGTGATATTTATCATAAAAATAAATATATATATTGACCAACAAATCTCAGGGTTCATCTAGTCAGTAATCTAACCTTCATAAGTTTAAATAACTTGCTCAAGTGACACGTTTGTGAGTTGAGACAAGACAGCACTTCAACACAGACCTATATAGGATACACAATGCAAAACACATACAAACAAGTAAAGTAAAGGTAAAGTACGAGACTTGAACTGGCATCTCAGCACACGAGTTTACACCCCCCATATGTGCTTGGCCGCCTATCCAGAAATGTTCAGAGATTTCTGTATAGTGTCACCTCAAGCATCGAAACTCAGATGCAAAGCAACATTCCTCACCTTCCCAGGGTAATACCCTGGTACCCATTTCTGCCAACGGCTGGGTCGACCGTGGGGGTATTTTTTTTTTCCAACCACGAGTACAATTCACACTGCTCCCAGCGGGAATCGAACACGGGTTGTCCGAACGTCGGTAGTCCAGTCGGGTGGTTTTCCCAACTCGGCTACCGAGGCCCCCATACAGACAAGTTTTTTATTTTAATTTTAATATTTCTCTGACAACAGCTGACATATTAAACAAAGAAGATCGTTATCAGAATTGTTATAAAACCACGGTGTTTGGAAATTATGAAAAGTTATAGTCAATCAGCTGGTAGTGGATAAACAATTATGTTTACTTGATTTATGGAAGAAATGTTTGTATTTTTTCTCTCAGCACTTGTCCAGATGATGGCAGCTAGTGCAGCTGATCGTGATATCTGCTATTTTACATTTGGTGATGCTGTATTTTGTGACCAGCTGGGGGATTTTTACGACATAATCAAGGAAAATGACCTAACTATAGGTGAGTTGAATGTTTCTGCTTATAAACAAAGGATTACATATTTTAACTTTTTCCCTTCCCAATTATTGTGCATATTTGACCTGAATTATCCAACTTAGATTTGTGAAAACTCAATGTCCCCGATATAAAAATTTGTAATCATTTTTTAACTAAAGCATATCATATATAAAAATATACCTTGAAGGAAAAGAAAAGAAGGTGGTCATATGATGAGAAGAGACAACATAAGAACCTTTGAAAGACAGATGAAAAATAACCTTGTTATATAGTGTGTTAAACCCCTTAGTGGCTAGTGTGTTAAGTGAGGCACTGTTCTATGGTTTACACCAAGTTGTAGTTATTTGCCAGCCCAACATATTTAATTTCAGCACAGTTCTTTTGAGTACCTGGTGCTTTCTCTTTTAATCCCTACTCACATAGTTAGACTGCCAGTCTGTTTCCAGAGGCACTGCATGGAGGTGGTGCAGGATCTTGATCACCTGTTCTTGCCGCTGAACCTGACGCAAATAGCACTAAGTCACTGACCACATACTTCCTTGATGGTACAGTGATGTCCTGGTCTTTGTCTCTGTGATTTAATTCCAACACATTTGTCTTTTGCAATCATTTTCTAAGGTTTACTTTCTCTAGCCTTTGTATGTCATTATTTTTCCCTCAAGTATTTGGTAATTTTCCTTTTTTATGAAGGGAGCCTGTTCTGGACTGAAAGTTCATCAAACAAAACTTTATGTCCGACTTACGTTACCTAGCTAACCAGTTATAAGTTTGAGTTTCCTGTTGTCCTCTAGCCTATTATGCTTTGTAGGTTTTATCACAACATTGCTATTGTTCATACAATAACTGTAATTTTGGAGTCAGCATAGAGCTCCCAACCAGAGAAAGTTGAAGACATGTCAGAAGAGACAAATGATAAGGTTGTCTGATCGATAAATAAAAACTATTGCAACTCCAACTAAAGCCCTTCATGCTCCTTTTGGGAGCTTGGGCCATGGACATGATATCTCTCTACTTCTTTCCAGTTGAAACCAATGCCCTTAATGGGTTTTATTGGGTTTTTTTTCTCTATGTATTCCTGGGCCTCCTTTACTTTTCCGTTTCCTCTTTACTCGTAGAACCCATGGCAATGACTTTCTTGCATTAGATTTCTCAGTGTGTCTCAAATCCAACTCCATTTTCTACTTATAGTCTGTTTTTCAATTGGCTCCTCTATGAGCCAACAGCAAGAACAAATTATAATAATACTGATAATATTAATAGATGACCACTGTTAATGCCTTGGTAATGAAGTGGCTAATGTGCTCGTACATTTACAATATTTGTCCAGGTTCAGTTTTCAAACACTGCAATTTTTTTATCCAACCTGACATGGTTTTAAGGTTCACCAGCCTCTGGATTTAGATAGAACAGAAATACTCTAGGCAAAGCAGACTAGTTTGCCGTGATACTGAATGTCATCTCTAGATAGTCACTGAAAACAATATGAGCACTAGTACTGATAATATGTTCCCCATTAGTCAAATAGTGTTGTGAGTACCTATTACTGTATTCCCCATTAGTCACATAGTGTTGTGAATACCTATTACTGTGTTTCCCATTAGCCACATAGTGTTGTGAGTACCTATTACTGTGTTCCCCATTAGTCACATAGTGTTGTGAGTACTGATTACTGTGTTCCCCATTAGTCACATAGTGTTGTGAGTACCTATTAATGTGTTCCCCATTAGTCACATACTGTTGTGGGTACCTATTACTGTGTTTCCCATTAGTCACATAGTGTTGTGAGTACCGATTACTGTGTTCCCCATTAGTCACATAGTGTTGTGAGTACCTATTAATGTGTTCCCCATTAGTCACATACTATTGTGGGTACCTATTACTGTGTTTCCCATTAGTCACATAGTGTTGTGAGTACCTATTACTGTGTTTCCCATTAGTCACATAGTGTTGTGAGTACCGATTACTGTGTTCCCCATTAGTCACATAGTGTTGTGAGTACCTATTAATGTGTTCCCCATTAGTCACATACTATTGTGGGTACCTATTACTGTGTTTCCCATTAGTCACATAGTGTTGTGAGTACCTATTACTGTGTTTCCCATTAGTCACATACTGTTGTAGGTACCTATTACTGTGTTTCCTATTAGTCACATAGTGTTGTAGGTACCTATTACTGTGTTTCCCATTAGTCACATAGTGTTGTAGGTACCTATTACTGTGTTCCCCATTAGTCACATAGTATTGTAGGTACCTATTACTGTGTTTCCCATTAGTCACATAGTGTTGTAGGTACCTATTACTGTGTTCCCCATTAGTCACATAGAGTTGTGAGTACCTATTACTGTGTTCCCCATTAGTCACATAGTGTTGTGGGTACCTATTACTGTGTTCCCCACTAGTCACAATGTGTTGTGGGTACCTATTACTGCGTTCCCCATTAGTCACATAGTGTTATGGGTACCTATTATTGTATTCCTCATTAGCCACATAGTGTCATGGGTACCTATTATTGTATTCCCCATTAGCCACATAGTGTCATGGGTACCTATTATTGTATTCCCATTAGCCACATAGTGTCATGGGTACCTATTATTGTGTACCCCATTAGCCACATAGTGTCATGGGTACCTATTATTGTATTCCCCATTAGCCACATAGTGTCATGGGTACCTATTATTGTATTCCCCATTAGCCACATAGTGTCATGGGTACCTATTATTGTATTCCCCATTAGTCACATAGTGTGGTGGGTACCTATTATTGTATTCCCCATTAGTCACATAGTGTCATGGGTACCTATTATTGTATTCCCCATTAGTCACATAGTGTCATGGGTACCTATTATTGTATTCCCATTAGTCACATATTGTCATGGGTATCTGTTACTTTTTTTTGTTGTTATTAACATGAATCAGAAGGAATAAAGTCTAGAGATAATTGACCTTCATTAACAAAACAATGTTTAAGGTCTAGATAATTGACCTTCATTAACAAAACAATGTTTAAGGTCTAGATAATTGACCTTCATTAACAAAACAATGTTTAAGGTCTAGATAATTGACCTTCATTAACAAAACAATGTAGAAGGTCTAGATAATTGACTTTCATTAACAAAACAATGTAGAATTTCTATATAATTGACCTTCATTAACAAAACAATGTAGAAGGTCTAGATAACTGACCTTCATTAACAAAACAATGTTTAAGGTCTAGATAATTGACCTTCATTAACAAAACAATGTAGAAGGTCTAGAGATATTGACCTTCATTAACAAAACAATGTAGAAGGTCTAGATAATTGACCTTCATTAACAAAACAGTGTAGAAGGTCTAGATAATTGACCTTCATTAACAAAACAATGTAGAAGGTCTAGATAATTGACCTTCATTAACAAAATATAGCAGGACATTAGTACATTTAGATGCATAGTGTTGTTGCTTACAATGATCTGTGATATTTGCATCTTTGGCCCAACACATCTGACTTCAGTCCTACATTTTTGTGTACTGTGTTTGCTCTCAATTCCTATTCACTTGGCCAGACATGTTTGTCTGTTTATAGGGGCAATGCTTAGAGGTGGAATACGTTCTGAATAGTTTTGTTTCATCAGTCCTGGTGCCAACAGACACCTTTGCCCTCAAACATTGAATCTAGAACAAGCAGTCATCTATGAACCAGTGACTGTATTAACCTCAAGTGCCAACAGACACCTTTGCCCTCAAACATTGAATCTAGAACAAGCAGTCATCTATGAACCAGTGACTGTATTAACCTCAAGTACCAATAGACATCTTTGCCCTCAAACATTTAATCTAGAACAAGCAGTCATCTATGAACCAGTGACTGTATTAACCTAAAGTGCCAATAGACACCTTTGCCCTCAAACATTGAATCTAGAACAAGCAGTCATCTATGAACCAGTGACTGTATTAACCTAAAGTGCCAATAGACACCTTTGCCCTCAAACATTGAATCTAGAACAAGCAGTCATCTATGAACCAGTGACTGTATTAACCTCAAGTGCCAACAGACACCTTTGCCCTCAAACATTGAATCTAGAACAAGCAGTCATCTATGAACCAGTGACTGTATTAACCTCAAGTGCTGATAGACACCTTTGCCCTCAAACATTGAATCTACCTCAAACATTGAATCTAAAACAAGCAGTCATCTATGAACCAGTGACTGTATTAACCTCAAGGGCCAATAGACACCTTTGCCCTCAAACATTGAATCTACCTCAAACATTGAATCTAAAACAAGCAGTCATCTATGAACCAGTGACTGTATTAACCTCAAGGGCCAATAGACACCTTTGCCCTCAAACATTGAATCTAGAACAAGCAGTCATCTATGAACCAGTGACTGTATTAACCTCAAGTGCCAACAGACACCTTTGCCCTCAAACATTGAATCTAGAACAAGCAGTCATCTATGAACCAGTGACTGTATTAACCTAAAGTGCCAACAGACACCTTTGCCCTCAAACATTGAATCTAGAACAAGCAGTCATCTATGAACCAGTGACTGTATTAACCTCAAGTACCAATAGACATCTTTGCCCTCAAACATTTAATCTAGAACAAGCAGTCATCTATGAACCAGTGACTGTATTAACCTAAAGTGCCAATAGACACCTTTGCCCTCAAACATTGAATCTAGAACAAGCAGTCATCTATGAACCAGTGACTGTATTAACCTCAAGTGCCGATAGACATCTTTGCCCTCAAACATTGAATCTAAAACAAGCAGTCATCTATGAACCAGTGACTGTATTAACCTCAAGGGCCAATAGACACCTTTGCCCTCAAACATTGAATCTAGAACAAGCAGTCATCTATGAACCAGTGACTGTATTAACCTCAAGTGCCAACAGACACCTTTGCCCTCAAACATTGAATCTAGAACAAGCAGTCATCTATGAACCAGTGACTGTATTAACCTAAAGTGCCAATAGACACCTTTGCCCTCAAACATTTAATCTAGAACAAGCAGTCATCTATGAACCAGTGACTGTATTAACCTCAAGTGCCAATAGACACCTTTGCCCTCAAACATTGAATCTAGAACAAGCAGTCATCTATGAACCAGTGACTGTATTAACCTCAAGTGCCGATAGACATCTTTGCCCTCAAACATTGAATCTACCTCAAACATTGAATCTAAAACAAGCAGTCATCTATGAACCAGTGACTGTATTAACCTCAAGGGCCAATAGACACCTTTGCCCTCAAACATTGAATCTAGAACAAGCAGTCATCTATGAACCAGTGACTGTATTAACCTCAAGTGCCAACAGACACCTTTGCCCTCAAACATTGAATCTAGAACAAGCAGTCATCTATGAACCAGTGACTGTATTAACCTAAAGTGCCAATAGACACCTTTGCCCTCAAACATTGAATCTAGAACAAGCAGTCATCTATGAACCAGTGACTGTATTAACCTAAAGTGCCAATAGACACCTTTGCCCTCAAACATTGAATCTAGAACAAGCAGTCATCTATGAACCAGTGACTGTATTAACCTCAAGTGCCAATAGACACCTTTGCCCTCAAACATTTAATCTAGAACAAGCAGTCATCTATGAACCAGTGATTGTATTAACCTCAAGTGCCAATAGACACCTTTGCCCTCAAACATTGAATCTAGAACAAGCAGTCATCTATGAACCAGTGACTGTATTAACCTCAAGTGCTGACAGACACCTTTGCCCTCAACCTCATTGGTTAACTAAATTTGTTTATTATTTACCCATTTCTTCAAAACAGCAGGTGTAAACACCTTCATACCCACAGCCATCTTGACATAATGCCATTCTCTTCCCTTGCTTTTTTTGCTTTCTTTTCCAGAGATTTGGTTTTCCCATTTGTCATTTCCCTTTACTCCATGAATGGGAATAAAACTCACATTGACATTTATATACTTTGTTTCTGTCTGTTTCTTATTTCTATATACTTTGTTTCTGTCTGTTTCTTATTTCTATATACTTTGTTTCTGTCTGTTTCTTATTTCTATATACTTTGTTTCTGTCTGTTTCTTATTTCTATATACTTTGTTTCTGTCTGTTTCTTATTTCTATATACTTTGTTTCTGTCTGTTTCTTATTTCTATATACTTTGTTTCTGTCTGTTTCTTATTTCTATATACTTTGTTTTTGTCTGTTTCTTATTCCTATATACTTTGTTTTTGTCTGTTTCTTATTTATTTTCTGGCAGTAGATAAGCATAGTATTTAGAGCAGCAAGTTGGTTTTGGCATATAACAAAACAGAAACAAGTAAATACAGTGCTTCCAGCTATCAACAAGCTCAAGTTAAACAACAGACCAAGCTGATGTTCTCATCAAAATGGTTGACAATGATAGATGGAGTACAATAAACAATCATAAATATTACAGTAGAAAAGGCTAACCAAGGACAAAAGACCAAAAGCTGTCTCTCTCCATGATACTGAAAGGCAAATGAGGAAGGAAAGAAGAAGATTCAGTTTACTCAGTATTGATGAAACCATTTTTATTTGGTTGGCTCAACATTTATTAAACCTCCTTTATTCACTTTGGTCCAATATTAATAAATCACCATTATTTAGTTTGGTTCAGCATTAAAAAATCACTTTTTACATTTTGCTCAACATTAATAAATCTTCTTTATTCATATTGTCTCAACATTGATAAATCTCCTTTATTTTAATTGTTTCAGCATTGATAAATCTCCTTTATTCAATTTGATCCAACACTTGTAAATCTCCTTTATTCAATTTGGTCCATCACTGATAAATCATCTTTATTCAATTTGGTCCAACTTTGGTAAATCACCTTTATTCAGTTTGGTCCAGTATTTATAATCACCTTTAAATTTATACATTAGGTTCCACATTAATAAATCACCTTTATACATTTCTATCTATCTATTGTCCTTTCGAGCCGAAGACAGCACATATGGCAGAACCACAATCTCAAAAAACAGAAACCTTGCATGCCAAAATGGCACATATTGCAGAGATCACTGCTTCTAAAATCTATGGCTGTTTTTTATACATTTGGTTCCACATTAATAAATCACCTATATACAATTGGTTGAGACCAACAGAAGAGCAAAATATGACAAACTATATTTTTCTTCAATGCTGAAAGGAAAGATTTGTTTGCTTCAATACTGCAAATAACCTGCAGAATATTGTTCTTAAAAAATAAGAAAAAAATCTTTATTGCATTTTCTCATTACTGGGGTCGGTGGAGGGGACCTTATATGACAGGAGAATAAAAGCCACTTGTCTAACTCCGCCAGGTGTTCAGGGGTGAGTTTTTATTTCACCCCCTATTAAAAAAAAAAAACATTTTGTTGAACAGTAATAAATCACCTTTATTTAGTTCCCTTAACATTGATAAATGACTTTTTACTAAGCTGATTCATGAGCATTTATTTTGTAATATTATTTCAAGTTTTAAGAAAAAAGAAATAAATTCTCTTAGCCGTATACTGTAGTGTATTGTTCTGAATCTAGCAAATTTAAATGTTAATTTTTATTTTTTGTCTTGGTTTTTTTTTTTCAGCTAATGTTTTTGGTCTGATCATGAACTATAAAGCTTCTCTAAACAACAATACTGGTCCTGATACAACTTTGTTCCAGTTTATTACTGGCATAATGGGTAGCAGTGTGGACACCATTGGGTCATATAGCAAACTTGACTGGCCCGATTCTGATAATTCTTCATTGGATTCAGAAGAGAATTTTAAAGCTTCCACGCCATAAGTCAAAGTTTTCTGGCATCCTTGCTATAGTTGCCACAGTTTCAGAACTAGTTTTTTGTCATACCTTTCCACTTTATTCAATTTAAATACATCATCATCACCCACCATGTGGAGAATAACTGTTTGTGTGTGGTGTCATTTATTACTCTGAATGTTAGAGTATTTTTCCAACTAGAAACTCCAAAATTAAAGCCTTACATCTCTGTGTTGCCATTTATCCCATTACACAACTTCCGTATATTTTGTTTGTTTGGATATTGATCCCAGCAAAAAAACTATAGACCTCTGTTACCCCCTGTCATTCAATTCAATGTCTCGTAGTGCTTTTTCTGTGTTGGAGGGTGCCTGTTGATTTTTATCCACCCGTTAAAAGTGCTTAGATTTGTATGGAAAGGGCTCACTTTGTATACCTTTATTTACTCCTTTTTTCCTAGCTGCAGACCAACAAAGCAACTCGTAGCTGTTATGCCTTGTAAGGTAACAGCAAAATTCATACATTTCTTGTCATCAATAGCCATCCATCACAGGGTTTTCCATGTCTAGCCCACACTATTCATCTTATCTGTTTCCACTGACTCCTCCAACCAGTTGTCTTTGGTCTGACTCTCTTTGATCTTCCCAGAGAAATCCACAGGCGCCTCTGTAACTGAGCAGTTAGTGCACTCGCCTCCAGATCAGAAGGGTCTGTATTCTATTCTCTGAAGTGCCAGATTTGTATTTTTGAACTGACAAGGCTCCGTAGATCACCCAGCTTCTAAAAATGGGTAACATTTAAGGTAGTCCTATAGCAGATGCTGTATATGAAATGCTAGTGACTTCATTGTAGTAAGCCACAGCATCACAAGGTGAGGTCGCCACTTTCCTTCCTAGCTGCCTTTTCTTTCCACAGAATATCTCTGTTGTTGCTTTCTGGCATTCACCCATTGACTGATAAAGGGATTGATAGTCCTTGTCATCATCAGCCCTTAAAAGGAAATTATGTGTGTATAGATTCATTGTGTTGTGGTTTATTTTCACCTTTCAGCCCAAAACATCCAACTTCAGCACAGCATTTTTGTGCACCGGCTGGCCTTCCTTCTTCAATCCCTATTTGTTTGGCCAGACTAGACTTGTTAGTCTGCTTCCAGAGGCACCGCGAAGAGGTGATGTAGGTTCTGACTCACCAATTTTGGTACAAGCCATCAGCTATGAGTCACTGACAGTTTCCGTCTGTGTTGCTTCAGGCGCCTTGCCTCCTGGTACCCATTTTAAGATGCTGGGTTGACCCTGAGAGCCCTTTACTTAGGAAAAAAAATGTCCACTGGCATTTGAACCATAAAAATGGGTACTAGAGGATTTTCTGGGAAGAAAAGGCAGCCAGGCATGACCTCATCATTCAAAAATAAACTGTTGATCATGAAAAAAGGTGAAAGGCAAGAAGGAGACAGTTATTTTACTGCACTTTGTATTATATTACAGTAGGTCATATTGTCTGAATAAAAAAGTAGTATTTGTAATTTTGGTTAGCTAAGAAAAAAAAAATTACTACCTTAAAGTATAATTGAAGTGCAGAATTCACTCCATGTTTAGATTATCAATTTGTTTTCATGATAAACTTACATTTTTAGAATAGTATTTTTCAGCTACCAATTTATACAATTTTCTGTCATTATTATTGCAGACATGAATCATCTCCTATATGTCACTAACAACATTTTAATTTTGTTTGTGAGAAAATACAATGTATACCCAATCAGTCTGCTACATGCATCATCATTAATTAAAATATTTTTGTAAATCGTCTTCAAAATGTATTTTTCCATGCAAGCAGTTCACATTGCTAAAACTCTAGAGCTCTGTATAAAATTGCTTATATATTTTACTGTAAGCAGCAAGTATCTTGATTTGAGAAGTACAGTATTTTTCTATCACTTTAGGCATTTGTTATCTTGTAATACTCATAGAGAAGTGTGGACAGGGAAGACCTCTATTTATTGCCTTTGTTGATCTCACAAAGGCCTTTGATACAGTGAACAGAGCAGGTCAATACAGGGTGCTGGCAAATGTTGGCTGCCCACCTACAATACTCAAGATGATTCAATTTTTTCATGACAATTTGATGACAGATTATCCAAGCCCTTTGAGCTCAGATGTGGAGTCAAGCTGACCTTGCTCCTACCCTATTTGGAATTTATTTGCTGCCTTTTTATACAATCTTTTTAAGCAGTCTCTAGAAACGTCTATATCCAAACAAAAACTGATGGCTCCTCAATTAATCTATCGTGTCTGGGGGCAAAATTTAAAACAATTGAGGTCCTAATCAAAGAGCTTCTATTCGCTGATGATGGAACACCTGTTTCTCATGATCAAACTATCCTGCAGTCAATGGTTAAAAATCTAGCTAGATCATGTGAATTATTCTCTTTGTCAATAAGTGTGTGCAAAACTGTGGTGTAGTAACTATAACATTAAATAATAAACTCCTTGAATCTGTTTGAAAGTTCACCTACTTCTATGGTAACCAGCATCTCTCTTGATGAAGAGATAAATACCAGAATCAGACAGAAAGGCAACTTCAACATTTGGTGAACTAAAACATACAGCATGGGACTACACACAACTAACACTGAGGACTAAGATTCTCATTGGTCAAAGATGTGTGCTTAGTAAACTTTTGTATGGATCCAGAGCTTGGACTACTTAAGCAGGGCAAGAGAGAAGATTATATTGGTTTTTTCATGTGCATTACCTTTGCAAGATAATGAACATCAAATGGCAGGACAAAGTAACCAACTCTAACATCTTACAACAAGCCAAACTTCAATTTTCATGGCAACACATAGAAGTTGGAAATTAAGGTAGATGGGTCATGTGAGGAGAATGGATAACAATCATATTCCCAAACAGTTATTGTATGGAGAACCTAGGGATGGAAAGAGACGAAAGGCAGACCAGTGATGATCTCATCACTGGTCTGTCGTTTGATCTCGTTAATATCTTCTTAGCCAGTCTTATCAGTCAGTGGGTTTATTATGTATGTTTGCAGGGCTTCTTTGAGAGAATTTTCTATCAATAAAAGAAACTGGGAAGCTCTGACTGCAGATTGTAGCTCATGGAGAACAAAAATAAAAAATGGCACAGCAATATCCAAGGAAGAGATGATGTTGAAATCAGAGGACAAAAGATACAGGAGAAAGAAGATGAAGCCATACACCATAAATGCATGTTGTTCTGCAGATGGATCTGTCTATCCAATATTGGCAAATTCAATCAAGAGAGAAGCTGCTCAGAAAAACAGCGTCCAGCATAAGACACTAATATATTATCAAACTACTGATAAATTATGATTAATTACTAACAATGGCTCTCAAAACACCAGAAGCCACATAATATCAAACTACTGATAAATTATGATTAATTACTAACAATGGCTCTCAAAACACCAGAAGCCATATATTATCAAACTACTGATAAATTATGATTAATTACTAACAATGGCTCTCAAAACACCAGAAGCCATATATTATCAAACTACTGATAAATTATGATTAATTACTAACAATGGCTGTCAAAACACCAGAAGCCATATATTATCAAACTACTGATAAATTATGATTAATTACTAACAATGGCTCTCAAAACACCAGAAGCCATATATTATCAACTACTGACTTATGATTGTTTTCATCCAATCGTCTGTCAAGATACCAGAAGCCATATATTCATGGTGGGATTAATAGTTCTGAATTTCACAAAATTAAGATCATATAAGTTTATTTTCTGATGACGTGCTAGTTGACTCACGGATGAACATGCTGCATTCAACATTGTTGTTCAAATTTGAGTTGTCAAAGAATAGAATCAGTCAGCAAGTACCAGTGCTAATTAACCTTGTTTGGTACAGTGTGGTTACAGCACTTCACATCTCTATCGTATGTTAATTTTGGCACTGCCCATCATATGGGGACCACCCATAAAATGAATATGTTCATTGTATTTTATTTTTTAAAAAAAATAACAAATAAATAATGTGGACATGATTGTTTTGTCTTCAGTAAAACTTGAATGTCGTTCTAAGGGTGTCTAGTAAATTACTGACATTTGAACTTATCCATGTATCAGCAGTAGCACATACTAGAATGTTCTAGCAAAAAAGATTTTTGCCAGGCCGAAGTAACACACCATGTAAACAGATCAGGTGCCATAATTATATAGATAACCTGGCTATAAAGGTGGAGAGAACAGCAATGACAGGAGATTGTAAAACTCTTTATAATGTACAGAATATGCCAACAAACACTTTTACCTCTAGAGTAGGCACATGTTATCTCTCTCTCTCTATATATCTCTCTCTCTCTCTCTCTCTCTCTCTCTCTCTCTCTCTCTCTCTCTCTCTGCGATCAGGACTCAATCAGAGTAGGATTCCAGACTCTCACATGAAGTCAGCTGTCAGGTTAAGTGTGTTGATCGCCCCACAGACAGAACATCACAATTAGAGTCTGCCAGATCTACTCCGATCGAACACCCATTAAAACGTTGTTCTGCGCCAGTGGCCCAGTGCATCCGATTTCAGCCAGTATTTTATTCAGGTTTGCTTTCCTTAGCCTTTGATTGTCCCCAATCTTCCTGCAAGGTAGCAGATCGTCTTTTCTTTAGGGGAATTCTGCCCTTAGATGGTCAGCCCTTCCAGGTTTACGAGCACCATCTGCCCGAGTCACTAGAGGTGACTAACACAGACATGCACACACAAGGATATGAGATGTGACTAACACAGACATGCACACAGCGATACGAGGCATGACTAACACTGACACACATCAAGATATGAGATATGACTAACATAAACATGCACACAAAGATATGACACATGACTTGTTAGTCATACACACTAAGATATGAGATGTGACTAAACACAGACACACATAAAGATATGAGACATGATTAACACGGACACACCAAGATATGGGATATGACTAACATGACACACACCAAGATATGAGCCATGGCTAGCACACACACACAAGCTAAGATATGAGCCATGGCTAGCACAGAAACACACTAAGATATGAGTCATGGCTTCACAGAAACACATTAAGATATGAGCCATGGCTTCCATGTCTAGCACAGAAACACATTAAGATATGAATCATGGCCAGCTCAGACACACACTAAGATATGAGCCATGGCCAGCACATGCCCCCACTAAGATTAAAGCCATGGCTATCACAGACACCCACTAAGATATGAGCTATGACTAGCACAGATATACACTGAGAATTGAGCCATGACTCAATTCAAGAGAAGCAGAAGAGGAGGTAGAAGAGCAGCAGTCGCGAAAGGTATCCATATGCTTGGGTTTGTTGTAGTCGGCAGACTCTTCTTAACGTGGGAATCATCGACATACGAGACGCAGGCCCCGGTTAACTGTTCACAGGCTCCGTTCAAACAGTTGTCCGGAGATTTGAGAGTGCAGTCTGACCCGTAGAACGTTCCCTTGCATTTACAGTTCCCGGTTGACAGTTCACAGGTGACGTTGAAACAGTTGTCCGGACATTTGAGAGTGCAGTCTGACACGTAGTACGTTTCCTTGCACGTACAGTCTGTACTTTCCGAGTCACATATTATGTCACAGCCATCAGAACACATCTATTCGCACTATAGCCCAAAATTGCCATCGGGACAAGTGTCATTACAGGTAATGTATAGCCAGAATGTTTACATTGTAGACATTTTCCGGATTTTTTCTCACATAAAGGACAGGCACTGAGACAAGACCCGGAACAGTCGTATCCATAGATCCCGTGTGAACAGTTGCCACGACACGTACCGATGATGACGCAGCCTTTGCTACACCCACTACACACTTCACAAAACAACCAATGAATGCCCGTCCAGACAATAGGTATCTGTAAATGTTTGCACCTCACACACCGTCAGTGCACTGTCGGCCTGCGAAATGGTCGGTGAGAACTCATATCTTAATGTGTGGCATTGGCGTTTGTATGGTGACTACAATAGTGTTCACAGAAACATTAGGGTATGATATATCATTATACTGGAACACTACGCCGCCACTGTCAGAGAAAGCCTTTAGAGTGGCATTCTTTACCCGAATCATAGTGCTAGCTCGATGATAGATTTGAATGGTGTGAATCTTCTGGGGCGTAACAAAGTTCAGATACCAGTAAACAGGATTGGTTCCACTTCTCAATTTTGTGTGCGTGCAGTCATTGTCATAGAGATTGGTCTTTGTTTTGCCATTAACTGCGGCCTCTGGCCCACATCCGTCTCCTGTATAACAACGTTAAATGTGTCGGTCTGGTTTGTGTTCTGTTTGAGAGCCACATTCCGACCCCCGCCAATGTAGATGGAGCAGATATTTGCAACTATCGCCCCTTCAATCCGTAACTTGTTGATCAGACCAACCCCAGAGCCAAAGACATCAATCTCGTGTTGATTAACTACAAACCTTGATTCATTGTTACATGAGGCAGAACCATTTAGTTTTACAGTGAAACTGTCCGGATAGTGAAGTCATTCACATAAATCCTAAACCAGGAGAACGGCAAAGATCGATTGAGAGTTTCCTCAACTGATGTAGAAATTGTGTCCGGATTACATGTGGTGTCGTTGTTATCAAACAGGAAAGTAGGTTCAGATTTTTGGGCGTATTTGTACACGAGATCCAACTGACACTGGGGTCCGAAATATTCGTGCTGACAACTGCCATTGTTTAGGCATGCCCCAGTAGTTTTGTCACAAACTGAGTCATTATAGCAGTGACATTGTAACGTACAATTTGCCCCAAACCAACCGTCTGCACAAGTTAGGTCATTAGCTTCCAAGGCCGCGAACGAAGCCAGCAGAATAAAGACTTGATCTACAGCGATGGTTAACGAACTGTATACAAACATTTATTATCAAATCCGTAATTACATTTCTAAAAATCCGCCAACTCACTGTGATAACAGATAGCGTGATGTTCTCTAATAGAATGAGACAAACCGTTAGAGACAAGCAAAGTCAACATTGTTTACATCATGGCTCGAACGCAAACAAGCATCCATCTTGGTGCGTCCCATCGGCACATGTTATGAACAAATATGAAACCATATTAACATCAAGTTAAGAAATAAATAAATGATAGGCTGAGAACTTTAAGGAAATCTTTAATTGTTCTATACCAAGGCATTTAATAGATGACACAGCTGACACACTAGCCTCATAGATAGTTTCGATGACCTCTCCACCAAAAATTAACATCATCAAAGACGGTGTATACGAGGCTTGCCATGTGCAGTTCGCACAGAAGCAGGATTGAGTGAATGGTTCCAGACTGATACCAGAGGGAAACAAGGATGTATTTGATCTCCTTTGCTAAAAGGGAATTGACATCGACCTCATAATGCAGAAATGCTGTACAGGAAACAAAGGAATTGGATTGACACTTAGATCTCCATCGAAAGCCCTGATTTTGCAGACGACATAGTCCTGATGCAATATGAACATGATGCTAGAAAAAACAAATGTCCTCTCATCAATGGCTAGTAAAATTGAACTTGAAATCAACCGAGAAAAGACAAAAGTCATGAAAAATGAAATTTACACAAGAAAAATATGTACATGTAAGGAAAAAGCAGTGGAAGAATTAGATCAATTGGTGTATCTTGGAAGCTGCAGAGATCAAGAAGAATGCACAAAGAAAGACATTAAAATCAGAATAGCAATGACTTTCAGAAACCTCGATTAAAATGTGAAAATAAAAATTACTAGGCACAAAAACAAAGTTCAGGGTTTTCAAATCAAATGTATTATTATCCACACTTAGATATGCAGCTGGAAAACAACTAAAGAAATATAAAAAAAGATTTGGCGCATTTAACAAAAAATGCACAAAACAAATGCATGTGTGTCATGGAATGAGTTCAAGACTAGTACAGAAATAAGAGAAAGCATCAAAAAATATCAACTATATTCAAAAGAAGAATGTGTCATATTTTGGCCATGCGATGAGAAGAGGCGACAAAAGAATCTCAAAGTAGGCCCTCAAATGGGAACCAGAAGGTAAAAGAAAAAAGAAGAGGCCGACCTAGAGAAGCACTTAAAATAAACACCCACGTGAGTGGCAACAACAGCAAGTATCAGTTCCCTCACCATGATTGAGCAACAGAACAGAGATGTGTGGCAAGATATAATGCAGGTCTTGCGCAATGTTTGATAACAAAGATATCGGACACAGAAAGTGTATAATTTCTGCCCTGTGTGATGTCTTCAGTCTTAAAGGATAATAATTAGATAGAATGACTTTGTCATGTATAGACACAGGTTTTGTCTGGTATTGATTCTTGATCACGTTGTTAATTGTCGCTTGTAAGGCTTGTACTGCTTTTCGCCACAAATCTCTATTCTTGGTGAGATGATCGATCTTATCTAATGAGTTTATGCCTGCCAGCTTTGCTTCTCTTATGAGTGTTCTTTTTAGTGTCTCATTTGGTCATCCTCTTTTTTCTGTATCCTGGTGTTTCTCATAGAAGTTTTTAAATTCTCTTTACACTGAGTATTTTCTTTGGCATTTGTCTTCAAAGGCGTTTAGTTTTTTTCTCAATCTCTTTTGATGTTTTCAAGCTTTCACATGCATAGGTAAGTGTTGATAAAACGTTTGAGTTGAATATTCTAAATTTGGTTTTCTTGCTTTGTGTTTCGTAATTACCAATTTTGTTCAAGTTTTTTTTGTTTAATCGGTGCTGCTTTTGCTATCCAGCTTCTGATCTCTTTGTTTCACCTTTTTTTTTTTATCTATATTACTACCAAAACATATACAGTGGTCTACTCTTTCCAATTCTTGGCGCTTGATATATACATATCAACTCTGGGGTATAGTTATTTTTCAATATTTTTGTTTTATCCCTGTTGATTTTAAGTCCTGTTTTTTTTTATTCGTCATGGATGATAAGGTTATCAAAGGTTTTTTTTTTAAGTCAATGAAATTACAGATTAAAGGTGGTTGTTTTTCTGTACGTTCTAGTATTATCCTGAAAGTGAATATTTGGTGTAGACAACTTCTTCTGTTTCGGAATCCTGCTTGTTCTTCGCATATAATATCTACAGCATCTTTTATTCTGTTCAGCATGATTCTACAGAAATTGAATTTTGAATTTTGTGTATAGAAGAATGTGAAGGGACATGATCGGTTACGCCAACTGGCATGGCACATGATGATGATGATCATGATTACCCGGCAGTGCCAAGGAGCATCAATTTGACTACTGCTTTGATCCATAAAAGCCGATGGCTGAAAGTGAATGAAGTATGAAACAACTTGAGAGGCATTCACTGACCCTTTGTGAACTATTGCTGGAATTATCTTTACAAGGCCCCATCAAGGCCAGCTCCTTGTCGTGGGGATGGGGCTTAACAGTCACCAGGGACTGAAAACCAAGACTGGCCAGGCCTTCCTACACCCGTGCAAGACCACAGTCTGCTCTAGCAATTTTAAGTGCTGAAGTCGGAGGCAACCAGCCAAAAGGCGCACTACAAAAATCAGGATGCCACGCACTCACGCCAATGGGAAGCATGCCTATAACTGCAAATCGATATGGCACTCGCCCTGTGATGGACACTCAGGCAGGTGCAGCGCCGGGCCCTCAGCCTCGAAAGGGCCCAACCTATATTACTGGATGTCCTTCTCAATCGCTCTGTGGAGTCAGGGGGCGAGAGAATAGAGTTACTGGCCAACCCAAAATAAGACCACTCAAAATAATGCACTGGAATGCTGAAGGCATCAACAGCAAAAGAGATGGGTACAGTAAAAAGATAGAATTAGAAAATATCCTGCATGAAGAACAAGTAAGCATATGCTGTTTGCAGGAAACCCATCTAAACAACGACATAGCCTTGAAGATTAGGGGATACCAGTGCTACCGATCTGACAGGAAAAACAGACAAAAGGGCGGAATACTGACTCTTGTAAGGAACAACATTAATGCATGTCAGATTGAAGTGTATATGGATGGGGCGGAATATCAAATACTGCACCTCAGGACAGGAAATACAGACTTCCATCTACTTAACTATTACTGTCCGAGTGACCGCCCACTAGCACTAGACACAATTACATTAAAAGAAAGAATAATTGTATGTGGAGACTTTAACAGCCATTCACAGAGCTGGGGCTATGAAGATATGGACAAGAGAGGTGAAGAACTTGAAAATTGGCAGGATGACAATGGGCTTATACTATTAAACCAGGCAACAGATCCACCAACATTCTATTCCAGATCATGGCATACCACATCTACACCAGACCTTGCTTTCCATTCACCAGACCTGGATTGGAATATCACACGTATTGTTGGGAAACAACTTGGAGGCAGCGACCACCGACCTGTCTTTTTAGTGGTGCAAAATGAGGCCGTCAGGGAGAGCAGCACTCTCTCCAGATGGAATTACAAAAAGGCAGACTGGAAAATGTATCAACATTACACCAGTGTACTGACTAAAGATCTAAATACAGACAGAGACATCAACAAAATAGTTGATGAATTCAGTAGACTAATAATACAAGCTGCCAGTGAAACAATACCCAGAGGGGCACGGAAACACTACAAACCATACTGGAATAGTGAACTAGAGCAACTGCACAATGACATGGAAACATCTCGAAAACAAGCAGAAAATAACCCCTGCCAGGAACACCACAATAACTATCAGCATGCTAAAGCCAAATTTCAATGGGCTAAACTACAAGCCAGACGGAGAAGTTGGAAAGAGAAAACAGAGTACATGAATCTAGAACGAGACACAAGAAAAGTGTGGAAGCTTGTAAAACAGCTGAATGATGAGGGTACAGAAGGGAACACAAAAATTACACTGAAGAAGGATGGAAACATTCTAACAGGTAAACATGCAGCAAATCACTTTGCAGACTCCTTTGCAAATGACAACAATATTGAAATTAGCCTAGAGAAACGTCAAGAGACCCGTCTAAAACAACAAAATGCAAGACAAGAAGAGACTGCACATGAAGTCATGGAAATACCCATTACACAAAGAGAGCTAGAGCTGGCAATATCCAAATTAAAAATGAAAAAGTCACCAGGTAGTGATGGAGTGTCTAATGAAATGATTAAGAACTTGGGAACTGCAGCTAAAGCAAAACTACTGCAGATCTACAACATTTGCTGGATCACAGGTAAAGTGCCACAGGCATGGAGAGAAGCAATTATGATACCATTACTAAAGCCAGGAAAAGATGGTTCAATGACATCCAGCTATAGACCAATCAGCCTTACAAGCTGTTTGTGTAAAACAATGGAACGTATAATCAATCTCAGACTGCAGTGGTACCTGGAAAGTGAAAATCTCCTTGTCCCACAACAAGCAGGCTTTAGACAGTGTTACTCTACCGAAGATCAGGCAACCTATCTTTCCCAGGAAATTGAGGATGCGTTTCAAGAAAAGAAACTGGTACTAGCAGCATGGATAGACCTAAAGAAAGCATTTGATAAGGTATGGAAGGAAGGGCTTTTGAAGAAACTGAGAAATTATGGAGTAAATGGCAGGATGTACAAATGGGTCAAAGCATACCTGCATAACAGGAGAGCCAGAGTGCAACTGGATGGTCTTAAGAGTAAGAAGGTCTTACTGCGCCAGGGCGTTCCACAGGGAGGGGTACTATCTCCAACACTTTTTCTGATCTACATCAATGACCTAGTTACTGAACTACCACATGGTATCAAAGTGGCAATGTATGCAGATGACTTGGTAATGTGGTGCACAGAGGAGTATGCAACAGTGGCCTCCAAATTGTTACAAAGAGCTATGAATGCACTGAATTCATGGACAAATAGATGGTGTATCAGCATCAATACAGACAAATGCAGTACTACACTTTTCACTCTTTCCCCAAAACAAAAAGCAGGAGCCATCTATATAAACAATGAGCCTGTGAAAGAAGACATACAGGCTACGTATCTCGGAGTTACATTTGATAACAAACTATCTTGGAAACAGCAGATAAATAAGGCAACCCAAAAAGCAAGGAGAAAATTGGCTATTCTAAGAAAGCTGTGTGGAACTACGTGGGGTGCGAGTGGGAAAATACTCAGTAAAGTTTACCAACAGAGTATACGCCCACATTTAGAATATGGATCATCTGCATGGTGTTCAGCATCAAACACCACACTTCAAGAACTGGATAAAGTACAAAACCAGGCACTTAGGGTCATCACAGGAGCAATGAAATCAACACCAATATTAGAGATGGAGAAATTGTGGAGGATACCAGCACTGAGAGAACGGAGGGACACAAAGGTGCTGATACAGGCAGAAAAATTTGCTTGCATGCCGAGACATCCAATGAAGGACCGATTCCAAAATCTTGCATTGGGACGACTTAAGAGAAGCAGTTTTATCCACCAAGCCAAGCGTATTAGTAGACAAACACCAGACATGCCAAGAGCTGTTAACCCCTACTGCCCATACCAGAACAGACTCCCTGGACAGAGGAATCTGGATTATCAGTTCAAATACGGACAGAAGTGAAAGGAATAGTTGATAAAGAGGAACAGAATAGTCTACAGCGAAAAACAATAACTCTCAGTTTCCTGATGAAGAATACCCACAAGACCTATGGATTCGTGTGTATACAGATGGATCAGCACAGAATGCAGTAAAAAATGGGGGAGCAGGTGCATATATAGAGTACCCAAATAACACTAGGGATATGAATAAAATAGCAACAGGGAAATATTGTCACAATTATGATGCAGAAATACAAGCAATAAAGTTAGCAATAGAAAAACTGCTGAACATTAATCTTAGCCCGCAGCCTGTAGTGTTTTTGACAGATGCAAGATCAGTACTCCAGGCACTACAATCCAGAAAATTACCACATCTGCAGACCTTATTGACTGAACTCTGCAAGCACCACAGGGTTGCCCTGCAGTGGATCCCATCTCACTGTGGAATACCAGGAAATGAGAAAGCAGATCAGTTGGCAAAGGAAGGTTCAACAGGCACACAACTAGATACACCTGTTACATACCATCATAAGAAACAGATAATCAAATCAATCAGAGGACCACAAGCCCCAAATCAGGATGCCTTTTATAATATGAATAGATATGAACAAGTTATCATTATACGTCTCAGAACAGGACACAATCGACTCCATAGTCACATGTATACAAAATTCAAGATCGGCACCTCAACTACTTGTACATGTGGACAGGCGCCCCAGACTGCTGAACACATACTTCAAGACTGCACTGAATATAGTAGACTGAGGAAAATCCATTGGCCCATAGATACAACACTACAGACAAAACTATATGGGCCACTGCAAGAATTACAAAAGACAGTAACATTTATACAGGAAACGACATTGCAGATATAGACAATGCTTCAGGCGAACGAAAGATAGATAGATAGATAGATCTTTACAAGGCTCACAAGTCAAACTGTTAAATGGTTGTTTTCATTTTGTTATCACTGTTTATTTCTCGTTGGGACACTTTCTAGGTATCCCTTACTTTTACAATAAAAATGATTACCCAATTTAAAGTCACTGTACTCACATTCTATATAACACGCAGCTCTAAAAGCTGACGCAGAAACCTTAGACAGCTTTTAATTTATACATGTGTCCGCAATTATTTTGGATAAAACCATATACATCGTCATCGTAATGGCTCATCGTATATCCCTAGCCGGCCATACGCTGATCTTACGGTCTGTTGTTTGATGTGCGACGGGGATAATCTGACGACTAACTGTGTGTTTATATGTTCGGAATTGGAGTCAATAACGATGGCCTAACTTCATCAAGCGCTATACATTTTTTTTAAAAATACGACGATCATCATTTTCAGGAGGACGTGAACTTCCGATGTATGGTGGATAGGCGGCAGGAACCATTGAAGGCTGTGCCTGAAAAGTGTTCCTTGTTGCAGTTTCCTCATATTCTAAGTCCAGCTTGTTGCAGGAGCTACTGAGTTAAGTGTTCTGTGCACACCATGAGCTGTGTGTCTCATCCGTTTTGATCATGTTTTGATATTCCAATTGTTTACGATGAATGATGATATCGTATGACGGAAAACAGTTAGCTATGTTCACTTTCTGCGCGGTTTCGCCTTATGTCTTTTGGCGTGTGCTCAGACTGCTACGATGGGGACTACAGTTACCTTTCTTTGTTTGGGAGATGAGTTAGTAATTCAGATGATTCCACTGGCACGGGCGGTTGAGCATTATGGATTTTAATTCGTTTGCTGTGATACCGAGGCCTTCCATAACCAATAACCAATTGCCTGTGCTACACATTTAGTACTTAACCCAGAATTGACAACCCCAGCTGCCCATACTGTTTCACATCATTTAGAATAATACAGAGTAAGTGACATTTTGGTCCATGATTCGCTGCATTAAGCAGAACACTTGTACTAAATGTACAACTCATATCTTTGTAAAGGTAAACATAAGTACGAGACTTGAATTGGCATCTTAGCACGCGAGTTTTTGCTCATATGTGCCCGGCCGCCTATCAGGAAGTGTTCAGAGACTTCTGGATAGTGTCGCTTCAATCATCGAAACTCACGATGCGAGGCGGCATTCCTCACCTTCCAAGAGTGTTAGGGTGGTCAAGGCAAAGAGAAGGCAAATAAATGCGCTAAAGCTGAATGTGAAGGTGATGTGGAACAACAATGTTATGGTTAAAGCTTTATGTCTTTGGTAGACGACACACATTTGAACGACGTTCCAGCACAGAAAAGAGCCGTGTGGTGAGACACAATACAGGTCCTGTGCAAGGTCTGACAGCAGCTGAAAGATCGAAATTCAAGAGTTTCTCATTTTTGTCCTATGTGAAGACTCGAAAGGACAATAGATAGATATATTGATAAATAGATAGACAGATGTCCGGCTAAAGTTGTGCTAGAAGAAAGATGTCCAAATTAAAAAAAAAAATCTCGAATGTTGAGCGCAACCTGCGACATAACGCTGTAAACATCCATTTTAATACAAACGAAAGTGAAGAACGATGAAAAGTAAGAATACCAGATATGTTTGTTTTTAGTACGTCGCCGTCTCCATACCCAGTCTCATTAGAGTTATCTCCCCGTGCGCGATATTTTTGAGCCAGGGAGCACGTTGTGGGATCTCAACAACAACATCAACAATATTGACCACAACTTCTTCTCTAAGATTCTAGCACGTTTTGAAGATAAAGAGTAACAAAACTGCAATAATAAATTTGAATTTATTTCTGGCAACAGACAGGTAATTACTCGAAACCATTAAATTGTATTTTAAATTATTAAAAAGTTAATAATAATACCATACACTATTATACACAACACATGACATATCATCTGCATATCAGATAGATATCATCGTGTGCCTTCTCCGCAACGAAGGTTGGCTACCAAGGATCGCCATTCTTATTCTACTCTGTTTCTTGCTTTGGATGGTGCAGGCTGTCATAGATTGACTCGTCCATCTTTTGATGTTACTCGTCCATGTTAGTCTTGGTCTGCCTCTGCCTCTTTTACCTCTTGTATTTTTCCTTCCAATAATATTACTAAATTACTTTTAGTTTTAGTAAGTAGGCTGTTGACTCAACTGTGTTGTGTCTTTTAACATGCCCCAAAAATTTCATTTGTCTTGTCTTGATTGATTGTATTAATGTATTTAGTAGTTCTCTTTTTATTTTCAGTTGTTTTAAAACTTTATCATTTGTTATCTTTTGTTTCCATCTAATTCTACCTATTCTTCTATAAATCCACATTTCAAAGGCTTTCAATTTCTAGTCTAATATGTCCATGTTTCTGCACCATACTATACATAGGAATATTGAGAAGATGTAACATTAACAGTATAATACACGGAGTATAATACACTATCACTATTACTGTCTAATACAATAAATACATACAGAAGTAGTTTAGTTTAGTAGTAGTTGTGACACTCTGATCTAGTCTAGCTAAACGGCTGAGTTGAGTAGTAGCTAAGTAGCGTAGCCGAGTCAGTGTAGTGTAGTCATTTTTGTAGTCTAAGAAAATTTAAATCAAGTCAAATTTAATTTAAAATTTCAGTAATTTTTAAAATTATTATTTAAATTAATTTCTTGTTCATGCGTCTGTATGCGACACATAAAATAAAATGTAAATTTATGAATATTTGATTAAATCTATTATTATTTGTATGTGTATTGTATTGGTGATGGTATCATAATCATATGACCTCCTCAATACTACTAAACTAAACAAACCTAGTGTTTGTTGAAAAAAATAAAATTAATCATAATGCACAAAAACTAGAAGCAGTCGTGATACAATTCAAAGACGTGTGGTCAATTAGAGGGGAGATCACTCGTTTGTTTCGTTTAATAATAGAAAGATGCTAAACTGGGACTTTACTGACCATGCAATATACAATTACAGTCGAACCTGGTCTTAGGACCACCTGTTTAAAGCGTTTCCCTGGTTATAGGACCGGGTCTACAATTTCCCCGAGTTTTTTACTATATGCTAACACTGATTACGGCGCTCACCGTATGACGCGACCAGAGACCAGGCTAATTAACCGCCGCCAATGTTATTTATCCCGTTTACGACGACCAGCCAGTCCTTCGTCTCGCTGGGAGCTATAAACGATTGACACAGGTGTCTACAGGTGTTGATGTTTTCCCGTATTTAGTGAGTCCCAGATTACAGTGGGACGTGTTACGTTTATCAGTCAATACTGGTGCAGACACAGATCTATGATTCGTGAAGTGACATCACTTCGCGGTTCCGTCTAGACCAGAGTAGACCATTGCGTGGCCCGTATAAATTACAGGAATTAACTAAAGAATTAGTCATTGCCCGCTTAGAGTGTATTCATGTACATGTACAGTATCTCAGTGAATTATTTTTGTGGATTTTAAAAGTGTTACACACAATATAGGAAATGGCCAGTGTCAAAAGTGTAAAACCAAAAGCATTAACACTGGAAGAACGAATATCAGTGATTCGACAAAATCAGCAAGGTAAAAGTTCGCGATTATTGGCAGAACAGTTTGGAGTGGGAAAGACACAGATTTTACGTACGTTAAAGAGAAAAGCCGAGTATATGAATGACTTTGAAAATAATGCACCAAGTATGAAAAGAAGGAATAGCAGGAAAACGGGAAATGAAGACATAAATACACTTTGTTGGAAATGGTGTCAATCAGCACTTGCACGAAAAATTCCGTTATCTGGGCCGATGATCAAAGAACAAGCTTTACAGTTTGCAAAAGAATTGGAAAACTCAGTCTTTAAAGCATCGAACGGCTGGTTAGAGGCCTTCATTAAAAGACACAATCTTGTGTTTGGTAAGCAATGTGGCGAAGTCGGTGATTCAGATATGAGTGCTGCGGCTGACTGGACTTCTAAATTATCCGAGATATGCTATGGTTACGCTGCTCAAGACATTTTTAATTTAGATGAAACCGGGTTATTTTTCAAAGCGACTACGGACAAAACATTTTTTGTCAAAGGAGAAAAATGCGCTGGGGGTAAAAAAAGCAAAGAGCGAATAACAGTGATGCTATGCACTAACATGTTGGGGAACGAGAACCGGCTTTAGTGATTGGGAAAGCAGCTAACCCTAGGATTTTTAAAAACATCAACATAAACACACTGCCAGTGATTTACAGAAACAACAAAAAGGCATGGATGACTGCAGCTATATTTGAAGATTGGCTGAAAAGTTTTGACCGTAAGATGCAGAAAAAAAAGCGCCACATTATTTTATTTGTTGACAACGCTACCTGTCATCCCAAGATCGAACTACAGAATGTTAAGCTGCAGTTTCTGCCACCCAACACAACTGCATTAGTTCAACCCCTAGACCAGGGTGTCATTCAGACATTTAAATTAAAGTTTAGACAAAAACAGCTTCTACATCTTATCACAGTCATGGAATCAAACAAGGATGCTTCCGGAACCGAACTCATGAAACAGGTCAATTTACTGGACGTAGTCTACTGGATTGCTGCAGCATGGAAAGAAGTGGACAACTCAACCATCCTTAAGTGTTTCTGTAAAGCAGGTTTTCATTGTCCTGCTGAAACACACGCATATTCTCTGACGCACATGGAATCTGCATCAAAGACCGACGTGCAAATTGTTTCTACTGCAATTTCTACTGCTTTGGATAACCTTTCAAAAGAATTGTTTGGATACCAATTGACAGACATCTCCATGATTGATTCAGGGCTCCAAACTTGCAACACAATAGAAACAAACTGGGATCTTCCTGCCACTGCAATTTTAGCTGCTGAGGATGTGAATAGTGAATCAGACAACGAACAAGATTCTACTGACATTGAGAAAACATACACTATCGCAGATGCACATAATGCTTTGGAGCTTCTGCGCACCTATTCAATAACAAACGGGAGATCTGACATACTAGACGTTATCATGGACTTGAGAGAAAAATTGAACTTATCGTTTATTTCATCTGTCAAACAACAGAATACCATATTGGATTTTTTTTCAAGTCAAAAGTGATACATGTACAGTATAAGTGGAATCTGTGTATGTGTGTTTTATTTTTGTGTGTTTAACTATCGTGTTTTATGAAAAGTGTCCAACCAGTGGCTATTGTAGACCGACATGTGCACTATGTTCTACTCATGGATTACGCTGATTTGCAGGCTAGTTTTCATAGTGCTTAGGATAAAAAATTTTTTATCGCTCTATTTATTATGTGAAACCTGTGAGGCAGGACCACCTGTCCTATGGGACCAGTTTTTGAAAGTCCCGTGAATGGTCGCCTTAGACAGGTTCGACTGTATTATACAATTTAAATGTTATATCATAAATAATTTAACAATTGTTTGTAGTATGGGAGCATAGTGTGTCGAGTCATCAGTGTTGTTAGTGTTAGTATGTAAGTATGATACTAATACTAGCACTAACTACTAACTTCGTAAGTATCACTGGAACTGTTAAGACACTGTGAGCCTTAATATTATAAAATTAATACGTCTAGACTTAAGATAGATACTACCTGGTCTACCCTACCCTACAGTCACAGTAGTCACATTCAGCTGTTTACAATTATAATTATTATACTATCTGATAACTGTTGTAGAGTTTAGTTAACTTGTCTGTAATAGTAGTGTACTCAGAACTGAAGTACATGTGTACATACAGCATGATGAACTTGTCCAGGTGATGTACGATGCTGGATAGAATGTATACATTTATAATGATTATTACTAGTCCCTAGTGTAGTGTAGTGTAGTGTCACAAGACTAGTAAGAAGACTGGACTGGAGTAAGAAAAGTTCACTTGACTTCCTCAAAATCTGAACAGAACGAACAGTATTCAACATGCTAGGCATGAGTGTTCTGTAGTTTGATTTGCTTGTGCTTGACGCCTATGCCCACATATACTAGACAGTCACTTTAACTAACTAGTGACTGACTGACTGTCCAGACAGTCACACTACTTGCCCTCAATGATTACGTTTGAACCATTCAGAGGGGTGGAGGGTAGGGGGGAACTGAGTCGCATATATGTGTAAAGTAAAGTACCCCCGTCATGGTAAGTGGCGTATAGGGAATATGGTGGTAGTGACCATAAATTTTACAGACCTTTGGCACATGATTTTTGAGGTAATGTGGTCGGTATTACGCCTTTGTCTCTTAGATGTAAGATGTGACAAATGTTTTCCTCTGGACAAGAAGGGCCCAGGTTTGAATCCCGCCACATGCTGTGGAGATTTTTCACTCAAATCCTAGGTTTCCCCTTGTTTTTTTTCCCCTCCTCTGGTCTCTTGGTGGTAGTGAAATCTGATGTCTAGACTTCTTGGGGAAAAGTGAAAAAATGATCTTCCTTGTGCACTCATGTACATTAAAAATCCCTTGACAGTTAAAAGTCTAAAAATAGTAGGCCAGAAATGGTAGCTGCATGGGCCAAAAATTGTTCAGCAAATCTACCCATGCCTAAGACTGATATATTGAGCCTGAAGGTGCAAATGCGAGATATTGTGGCTCTGCCATAAACTCGTGCAAGGCATCAACACTCACTTAAGGAGTGAATGCTGAGAAAGAACCACTCAGAGGTAATGGAAGGAGATACTTTTTAGATTTGGTGCAGTGGTATAGCAGATGATGGATAAATTGCTACAAAAATAATTTTGTATTTTTTGAAGGGGGATCTGAGCACCTATGGACATGTTCTGAGCACAATGATGATAACCCAAAAGTAACTCCATAATATTCTCTTGTGTTGACTGCAGCTACATAACCTGATAATCTGGATTAAAAAACTTCTTTTTAAAAACAAATTCTTAATAAATTAATCATGCTTCCAATTGTGCCCAACATCATATGAATACAATTGTGTCTGTGTGGGTTTAGTATTTGCTTTCCACTTTGTTTGCCCTGATTTTTAAAAAAAGTACCAATTTCTTTAGTTCATCAATATCGACAATGTAGATTGTATAGCTCATCAAAGATTGTATAGCTGTGAGTTGCTAGCTGCTGTCAGATTGTAATGGACATCTTTCTTGACCATTAGGGTTAATGTTTTTTTAGAACAGGAAATGGTAGGTAAAGTAATAGCACAGTCTGATTTAGTGGATCCTGCCTGACCTCTCACCTTGGGGAGCCACTTGGGGATCAACACAATGAGTGGTTCATGATCCTTCTTCATTCTTCCATGTTTGTTAGTTTCTGCATTTGCTTCACTGGTTTCACTACCCAGTCTTTTCACCATCAATCCATTTTCAATTTTAAAAAAATTGTATCTACCTTCATGGACCAATGATGGAGGAGAACAAAAAACACCACATTGAGTATATATGAATGTAAAGAATGTGTAAAAATAAGGCTTTGGATTGATTATTCTTATTTAACAGTCAGTATAATGATTTTTGTTTCTCCTTAATGTTTTATTTTTACATTTCAGCCCATAATTCTATCAGATGAGTTTTAGAGGTGGCGGACGTGGTGGCAGGGGAGGTAGAGGTGGAGGTAAGTTTATAAATTATTACAGAAGTATCCTATCCGAGGAATTAAAATATATTTCCTGAAACTTGCATGTTTTGGTACAGTTGTCCAGGGTGATAGTCAGAAATGGATGCCATTAGGGGAGCATAGGCTTACTAGTACAAGATCAATACCAACTACAAACTTTGTTGAGCTGTTGAAAAAATAACTACAGATGCAAGTTTGCTGTAAAAAATCTGAGCATAAAAATATGTGAGAATGTGCTAAAATGGTGTCATTTCGTGAGAGTTTATAAAAAGCTGTCCATATTTTTTTTTTTTTAAATATGAGTTAACACAATTTTATTAGTGTTTAATGAGAAAATGCATGCATTTCGTATTATTGACTGCTTCTGCACATATTTCTCTCATTTTCTTATAGAAAAACCCACTTTTAAAAATGTAAACTGATCAATAGTCTAACATATTACAACGTGTCAATTTCTTAATATCAAAATAATTTATGCTTGCAATAAATTCTGTAATGTCTTAAAAACAATTTTTTTACCTGTATGTGTTTCTGCTTCAGGGTGCGATTATATGCATGCATATATGGTCTATAAGTGAGTGTGGAAAGGTAAAGGTTTATATGTAGAATGTTAACATACCGAAGAGAGCATACACTATTTAAAGGGTAAATATGTAGAGTATAATTAATTACTTAAACACATAATTATATATGATTTACAACTTCATAGGTTTTCGAGGTGGCCGTGGCTTTGGAGGAAGAGGAGGTGGAGGTAACAGATGGCAAGATCAGGGACCCCCAGAAGAAGTAATGGGTAAGAATTTGAGGGAACCATATGTCTCTTAGCAAATTTTGAGGGAACTGTATGTCTCTTTTGGAGTGGGGCACTGGTTGGGTCTCGAGGAAAGGCTTGGGTCAGAATTGTGAGTTCAAATCCTGGCTGCACCAGTGGGGATTTTTATTTGCGATTTCTCTTTGCGGCAACCATCCCTGGTCTCAGCAGTGAGACCCGGCTTGAACGTCAATTACTCATCGACAGAAAAAATATGAGTACCTCCGAAATCGGTTTTATCTGCCTGTATGATGAGGGACCCCTGTGCACATGGCTGCCAGGGAAAAACAGATCAACACGCAAAATTCAGTTTCTAGTTTATAGGACTGGACATTGCCAGAGGTGAATTGCAAAAGCAGCTCTTGAGGAAAATTTATGTCTCTTAGCAGATCTTGAGAGAACCTAATGTCTCTTAGAGATTTGAGGAAACCTTATGTTTCTTAGCAGATCTTGAGGGAACCTCTCATGTCTTTATCGGATCTTGAGGGAACTTTATGTTTCTTAGCAGATCTTGAGGGAACCTTATGCCTCTTAGCAGATCTTGAGGGAACCTTATATGTCTGTTTAGCACTTTAAATTTTATTTGAAAAGTTCCCACAAAAACGGACATTAACTAAAAATTTACTTGTACACATTGAGTTTTACAATAATAAATTATACCTGAATTAGGAATCTGTTGTCTAGACCTTTCAGATAATGACAATAAACGTGTCCTGTATGTACTCGCACATACTAAAGGACCTTTGACAGTTAAAATCAACATCATCATGTGCCATAACGGATGGCGTAGCCGATCATGTCCTTCCACAATCTTCTATCCACAGTGCATCGCATGAGTTCTGTTGTTCCATGCCATGACACTAAGCTATCCAGTATTTTCTCTCTTTGTCGTCCGCGATCTCTCTTTCCCTGTATTTTGCCAGTTGTAACCAAGTATTCCAACTTTCCTCTTCTCATGATTTGTCCAAAAAATGTTGATTGTTTCTTTCGGTTTTTTTTTTTGGAGTTCCCTTTTTATGTTGGCCTCTTTGACAATTTCCTCATTGGTCTTTTTAGCTGTCCAGGGAACTTTCAACATTCTTCTGAGAAATCCCATCTCTAAGGACTCTAATCGTCTTTTCATTTGTTTGTCCGCTGTCCATGAGTCGCTTCCATAGACAGAATTGGTTCTATATAGCACCGATGAACTCTCTCACTTCTATTGACATATATTTGTTGCATAAGACGTTTTTCATTTTCTGAAATGCTATTTTGGCCTGAGCTATTCTGCTTTTTATTTCTGTGATGCATCTTCCATCTGATGTTATTATTGTGCCCAAGTATTTGACGCGTTGCCCTTGTTTCAGATTTGTAAAAAATCAAAGTAGGTCATAAATATATCCACTGCCCTGGCAAAATTGTCAGTAGAAACATAGACAGACAGTGGGTCCCAAGCTGTGCTACAGAGTTTGTGCTTGTAGGCCACACCTCAGATTTTCTTGAGGGGGATATCGAAGCACCTAAAGATTCGTTCGGTGTGGAGTGATGATGATCTGAACAAACAAACCTGAATTAGGACCACAGGCGTTGGGGGCTATTATGGAATTCTCATTTAAGTAAAGGAAAAAGTAGGGTATATGGAGAATATGGTGTTAGTGCCGTATCTTTCAATGACAAAATTCACAATATACAAGTATCACAACAGGCTGCCCTACTTTCTCAGAAAAATTTCTGGTGCCCATTTTCATAGACTGGGTGCACCCTGAAATGTTGTTGGTCTGAATAAAATTCTTCAAACCTGTGAATTGAATGTGAATCCTGGTAATTCACTGGCCACACCTACGAAAGTTAAATTTTTGCAGAATAGTTTCCCAATTTGTGAACTTTTTCTTATTTTTGTAATAGAATAAGATGACGATTGTCCTAATTTATGAAGTAGATTGAGTTGTATAACATGTCCAAAGCTAGGTATATTGGCTGTACAACTGAGCCGTCAAGAGGTGTTTATTACAGACTAAATGTATTCTTTTATATTTAAAAACTTATTTCTAGCCTCAAACTGTGAGTGCCTTGTTACCATCATATCAAGATAGCTTAAACAAACAGATAATGAGTTACAGCTTAATAGAGACAACATATAAAATAGCTTGGCCATATGATAAGACAAGAACCAGTTGTAACATATTTAATCAACAAAATGTCACATTAATACTAGATTAAAGGGCCATCTGTGAAAAAGATGGATTGATGGAATATTAGAAACATTAGGAAATGTAACAGTAGGAGAGACCAACAGATGAGCAAAAGATGGATTGATGGAATATTAGAGACATTAGGAAATGTAACGGTAGGAGAGGCCAACAGAGGAGCAAAAGATGGATTGATGGAATATTAGAGACATTAGGAAATGTAACAGTAGGAGAGGCCAATAGAGGAGCAAAAGTCTGCAGTTTTGCAAAATTTTTTCTTTCTGCAAAATCTCTCTTCAATGCTGAGAGACAAATAAGGAAGAAGAATCAAGAGTGGATCAGTTTTATAGTTTACAACTTTTGTACCTAAGTATAAACATAAAATATAATTTTGTAGCTTCAGTTAACATGTTTCTTATGATCCTCATGTTATGTACAAAATATATGTGTAATTGTTTGTTCACTGACATACAGCCATTATAATGTTATGAATTTCTTTCAGAAATTGGCTTCATGACACATACATGTGAGGAAGATTTGGTCTGTAAGAGCGTCAGTGACAAAATTCCCTACTTCAACGCTCCTATTTACCTGCAGAACAAACAACAGATTGGAAAAGTTGATGAAATTTTTGGACCCATTAAAGACTTTGTATCCTTTCAAGTTGCTGAGTTATTGGCATACAATTTTGTCATTCATTATTTTTATTGTTTGTCTTTATAAACGAATATGGTTTGAGATGAAGTTTTAAATAAATTAAGATTGATGGGGGAGCAAAATGCTCACTTGGGCTAAAAGTGGTCAGCAATTCAAAGCTGATAGCATGCTCCAGGATTAGTGGACATCAGAATTGACCCAGACCCTACTCCACCTCCCAAAAGTACCTCTTGAAACACATTAGCCTGGTCAAATGAGTAGGGAGGAAGAGGGAAGGCAATTGAGCCTTTTATAGTTTTTGCCTTTAAAGGCACAATTAATTAATTGGTAGTGTTCCTAGAATTCTTAGCATAATAAACTGCAATTTATTTTCCTATTCAAATCTACCATTTTCCAGTTCTATCTATGTCTTCCCTATCACTCATGTATTTGTTTTAAGAATTTCTCTGGTTCTTTTCCGGTTGTTTCCTGCCCTGTAAATTCTGGAACCCATTTTGTATTGCTCTGAGTTAGTTGTTGGATTATCCTCATCAACCATCGAACAACTGTCCCGTAAATGCTCAGATCTCCTTCCCAGCAAATCCCATAATGTAAAATGATAAACCGGTTCACAAAACTATCTCCGATCTCCTCGTAACTCTCCTGAATTTAAGCAACATCCATCTTGACTGATATGAAGATCTGGGAGTAACACCAAGGATGCACATTCACAAACAATACCATAATCTTTTATCATCTCACCCTTCATTTTGAGCGTACAGTTAAGAATATATGACCGCCCATCATGATGCAGTAGCACACACAACAATGGAAGCACCCATAATGCTTGATTCACTCCAAAGAACACTGCCATTTCGTCCAACAAACACCCTAATGATATAACAGAAACCTTCCGCTGACAAGGCACAAAAATCCATATTAAGGAGCTTTCTTCTTCTTCTTCTTTCCTTCCTCATCTGCCTTTCAGCGTCGAGGGGAGATATAATTTGCGGTCTTTTCTCTTCTGTTCGCCTCTGCTGCTGTTATGTTTCCTAGTGCTTCTAATATTCCATTGACCCATCTTTTTCGTGGTCGACCCTTGGGTCTGGTGTTCTCACGTTTGTTGAAGGCTCGTTGTGTTGTGTTTTGTTCTTTCTGCCTTGTCATGTGGCCAAACCATTTTATCTGTTGTTTCCTTATATATTCTATGGTGGGGGTATATCCTATGATTAAGGAGCTGAAAGTAATAAATCCAATGAATGGTTATTGAACAGCCCTGAATGTCATGACGTAAAATGTATATTGACCTCACGACAAGGGAAGTTTGCATTCACATCACTTGATTTGCTACAAAGGACTGCATGTCAGACGCAAGGATTCTGTAGCACCAGCACTTTGAGCTGGTTTTATTGAATGTTCTTTTCAGAACCTGGCTCTTTAATCATTTTTTTTCCGTTTTCCACCAAGGTTACTTGCTTAGCTGCAGATTGTGACATTCCCCACTTAATGTTTACAGCTAGATAACAACAGCAAGGAAGACCACTATTAATCTCCAATTGTGTTTGCCTTGGTGCTGCTATTTTAGTGGTGATCAGGAAGACTAGTGCTATGATCACAGGTTAATGATGTAGGCCGGTTTATTCAATTTACCATGAAAGAATAAAACCAAGCCAAATCAGGGTTGTTCTTCTGCCATCAAGTTATTTTATCTGCTGTCCTGTTGCTACAATGGGGATAGGAACACCATAGCGTTAAATGAGCCAATTGCATGGTCAATATTCAAGTTTGTAAAGATGTCATGATTTTGTTTCCTAAGCCTGCACTATAGCTGACATACTCCTTTTCAGCAAGCTGACCCTTTGTTTGGCTTTGAATTTTCATACCAGAGTCATGTTTGAGAAATAAGGACACTAACTCTTTCACTCTAATTGTAACAAAGTTGTAGTTAGGCAGATATCAAATGAAGCTGGACAGTTAGACAAGTTTATGTAATTAGATCTTTGAATTGCTTGAGTTGAATTTATTGTTTGTTTCTTAACATTATTCTCAGTATTTTTCTGTGAAGTTATCAGACAACTTAACATTATTATCAGTATTTTTTAGTGAAGTTATCAGACAACTTAACATTATTATCAGTATTTTTCTGTGAAGTTATCAGACAACTTAACGTTATTATCAGTATTTTTCTGTGAAGTTATCAGACAACATGAAAGCAGGCTCTTTTGAAAAGTCAGCCAAAGTAAGTTTTGTTGTTTCACTTGCTGACTAGAAAAGTTATTTTTAGAACATGGATCGGTAACAAATATTTTAGATAGAGATATAGCTCTTATGCAGATTTACATGTATAATTGTCTTGAAGAAAACTTTTCACTGTGATAACTTCTTGCTATCTATGTATTTTCTAGTTTTACATTGATCCAGCCAAGCTGTTACCTTTGTCAAGATTTCTTGCTAAGCCGACAGGGCCAAGAGGAGCAGGTAAAAGAGGTGGTGGTGGCAGGGGAGGTAAGGTTTTCACGAGTTTAAACATTTGAATATTTGTTTATGTTTCTTTATTTGAGTAATGTTGTCCCATTCTAAAAGGGAAGTTGGATTTGGAGTTCTCATTGCACACAGCCACTAAATAAATGGAAGATCACTACTTAACTTTCTCATAACATCATTTGTTTCTTAGTTGCATAGCAGAAAAGAGCATGTACAAAACATCTACACAGAACATCACACGAGTTTGCTTACTGATCCATATCATCCTGTTTTTGGCTTTAGATAAATGCCAGTTAAATGGTATTTTCTTCTCATCCACATCAGAAGCAAGAAAAATGATGATGACATAAACATAAGTTAGCTACCGTGCTATGCTGCAAGATGATGTAGCTGGGTTCATAACTCTCATTCCTCACCATAAATTGCCTGCTAGTAGCACACATGCAGTGGATGAATTGAGTGTTGAACTGTGGGATATTCCCAATACAGTAATATTGACATCAGCTGAATTAAGTGCTGGATTTAAAGAAACTGAAAGAAAAGCATGGATATCAGACATCACATGGAATTGTATCCAAAATAGATGTGAAGCCAAACTAGCTTTGCTAAATGTCAAGATTGACTTTGGTAAAATACCAGCCAAAGCAAGATATAAAGACCTTGATAATAGGGTGAAAAACTCCGTATGATGTGATAAAAGATCATAGATAATCTGGCAGTTACTCAAGAATACAGGAAAATATACTCAAGAAATGCAAGAACTTTCTATAATAAAAAAAATGAGAAACTCTGATATCGGAGAAAATCTGTCTGTATGCCCAGGCACACTCGTGCATGGTGTGACAAATAGGAAAATGGTATTCATACAGCATTCAGTCCCTTGGCACTTCGCCTGAGATATCATCATCAAGTCCCGGGCCTAGTGGCGTAGGTGATCATGTCTCTCCACAACTTTCGATCTCGGCAGCTATTTATCATTTCTGTTGTTGACCTTCTGCCAAGCCATTCTCTTAAGCTGTCTGTTATTTTTTCTCTTTGCTTCCCTCTATCTCTTCGTCCCTCAATTTTTCCAGTTGTTACAATATATTCAAGTTGTTCTCTTCTCATTACATGGCCAAAAAATGATGATTCTCTCTTCCTAATATTGGAAATTAGCTCTCTTTTTGCTTTGACCTCTCTCAGAACCTCTTTATTACTTTTCTTAGCTGTCCATGGTATTCTCAACATTATTCTGTAAAATCACATTTCTACAGACTCCAGTGATTTTCTTGTCTGTTGTCCTAGACTCGCATCCATATGTTAAGACTGGCTCTATATAACATTTAAGAACTCTTTTTCTTGTTTCTATTGTCAAAAATGGATTGCATATTATTTTCCTCATTTTTTGGAAAGCTGCTTTTGCCTGAGCCAGAGACATAAAGATGGTATATGCGAACAATAATACTTATTCATGCATATTTTCCTGACACATCTCTTGGATTCTTTCTTACGTTATACCTTTGTCTGGTTGCATTGGTTTTCTTCCTTTTGTCAGTCCCTTTATTGCCAGGATAAGTATCACAACACAGTGATAAATAATATGTAGATAGAGAGGCAGAATTGTTTCAATAGTATCATGAAAATATAATCATCATTTAAGGAATAATGCACACTGAAAGTGTAGGAACTAGTCATAGCAAATTGGTGAGTGGTTGAAGAGAAACTAGATTAATTTCTAGAAGAAAAATCACTGGGGAGTATTGTCTTTTAAAATATATTTATACAACAAAAGGCTGATATACTCTCCAGTAAGTACTGTGCCTGTTTTCCTTGCCATGACACCAAACTATACAGTTAGTATCTTCTCTCTTTGTCGTCCACGATCTCTATTTTTCCTCTATTTTGCTAGTTGTAACCAAGCATTCCAACTTTCCTCTTCTTATGATGTGCTCGAAAAATGTTGATTGGTTCTTTCTGATGTTTTTTAGTAGCTCCCTTTTAGGGTTGGCCTCTTTTCAGAATTTCCTCATTGGTCTTTTTAGTTGCCCAGGGAACTTTCAACATTCTACTGAGAAAGTTCATCCCTCTAATCGTCTTTTCATTTGTTTGTCTACTGTCCATGATTTGCTTCCATAGGTTAGAATTGGCTCTATATAGCACATATGAATTCTCTTTCTCACTTCTATTGACATAGACTTGTTGCATAAGATGTTTTTCATTTTCTAAAATATTACTGCTGTACACTTCTCATAACATTGCCAAAAATCTCTTAAGAAAAAGGCCTCTCTGAGAAACTTCAGTATTATCAATTATACTCAGAGCAGCCTAATGCAACATCACTATAGATGTCTGAATTGTATGAGGCACAAAGAAAATACAGTACCAAAGGCATCCACCACAGATTGAATCAAAGCCAGGCCAGTGTCCATCGTGTCAGAATGAGACTAACTCACCTCCCTCTAAACACACAAGAAGAAGATCATGGCATGTCAGAAACATTTATCACCACCATTATTATGATTCTACAATGCTGGTTTTGACATTTCAACTTTTTTGTTTTGTTTCGATTTTCATTTCCTGCAGGTGGTGGCAGAGGAGGCTTTGATAGAGGCAGAGGAGGTTTCAGAGGTGGCCGTGGTGGTTTTGACAGGGGACGAGGAGGCCGCGGTGGATTTGACAGAGGACGTGGAGGCCGCGGTGGTTTTGACAGGGGTGGTGGTGGCGGGTTTAGAGGAAGGGGTGGGTTTAGAGGAAACAGGGGAGGTGGTGGTAGTTAAATTTAGTTTCTTTGTTGATTGATGTTAACTTTGTGTGAGCAAACATATATGGTAGGGTGCCACATTAGGTACAATTGTATGAGAGTGAGTGAAGTTTAGAATTCAATTTTTATGTTGGTGTACATCATGTGGCACACTGTAATTATTAAACAGTTCACAAAGATATACTTTGTTTTTTTGTTTTTAAATGAACAAGAGTATAAGCACGCATGTTTTAATAGACCTGGATTACTATCTTCTACCTTTCGGCTCCCTGTGGAGCATAGGTCTTCAGCAAACAATTTTCAAGCCGTTCTGTTTCTTGCCATTGTTTTTAAGATCATTCCATGTCTTCCCCATCATATTCATTTCTGCTTGTTTCTATCTGTCTTCTCCAAGAATTCCTTGGTCTTTTTCCCTTGGGATTCCAAAAGAGGGATTGTTGTGTAATACTCTCAGTTGGCTTCTGTAGTGTGTGTCCTATCCAGCGCCATCGTCTTCACTGTATCTCTTTATCCACTGGTATTTGGCTGGTACATTTCCATAATTCTATGTTAGTGATTTTGTCCTGCCATTTCCATCCTTTTATTGTGCGTAAGCATCCATTAATGAAAGTCTGTATCTTCATGATTGTCATTTTAGTTGTTCTCCATGTTTCACACCATTATAATAAGACTGACTTAACATTGGAGTTGAAAATTTTTATTTTAGTATTTAACCTAATTTCTTTGGACTTCCATGTGTTTCCCAGTGCAACAAAGGCTCCTCTTGCTTTTGATATCCTTATTTTGGTATCATTTTCTGTTCCTCCCTCCCTCTTTGTCTATATTACTGCCCAGATATATGTAAGACTGACGTCTAGTAGAGGTATTTCTCCTATTTTTATTTGTTTATTGCCAACTGCATTAATTCTCATAATTTTGATCTTACTCTATTTATTTTTAGTCCCATCTGTTGTGATCTCTCATCAAGTATGCACATTTTATCTTGCATCTGTTGCAATATATGCAATAAATATGCTGATGATATAGCTCTCCTCATACAATTTTCTTATCAGTTTAATAAACTTTATGGGGATTCTGTAATGACTGAGCAACTTCCAAAGCATTCCTCTGTCTAAACTATCAAATGCCTTTTCGTAATCTATGAATACAATATAAAGCGAGGACTGTAGTTCTAAACTTTGTTCAAATATTATACGTAGAATAGTTATTTGATCAGCACATGATCTGTTATTCCTAAAACCTACTTGTTCATCTCAAATGTTTCTCTATGGCCTCTTTTAGTTTCTCCAGAATGATTCTGCTTAATATTTTTCCTGGCACTGATAGTAGCATAATTCCCCTATAATTTGTGGACTCCTGTAAACTTCCTTTCTTTGGTAGTTTGATCATATAACCTTCTCTCCAGTCTTTAGGTATCTCCTCCCTCTCCCAAATTTTATCTAAAGATTATGTAACATCTTGGTAGAGGTGTTAATATCTGCTTTGATGGCTTCCGAAGGAATCTCATCTGGTCCTGCTGCTTTACCATATTTTAAAAGCTTGATGGCTTTCATTATTTCTTCCTTGCTTGGTTTTCCACAGTTAATGTGTAACTCTTCTTCTGCTGTTAGTATATCTGGAGGGTTATTTGAGCCGGTCTGTTCAAAAGTTCTTCAAAGTGATCTTTCCATGTTCCCTAAAGCAGATTTCCTTTCTTATCTTTAATAAAGGCTTTGATCTGTTTGTATTTTCCACTTAATTTCTTTGTGCTATTGAACAACTCTTTCATATTCCCTTTATTTGCTGCTTCCTCTGCCTCTTTGGCTAGTTCATCTATACATTTCCTCTTATTCCTTTTAATGCATCTTCTTACTTCTTTTTCACCTCTGTGTAAGTTTCCTTTGTTTAGACTTTATTACTTCTCATTTTGCTGTTATTTGTCTGCTTTCTTTAATTTTATCCAGGGTCTCTGCTGTCATCCATGCCTTATTCTGGCGTTCTCGTTTCCTCAGCATTTCTTAGCATGTCTTTTTCCATATACCTGTTTCCAATGATCGTCTATATTTATTGTATTTTCTAGTTGTTGGAGGACTTGGTATTTGTTTGATATTACGACTGCAAATTTATCTTTAATTCGTTGTTCTTTAAGAAACCCTATATTGAAATACTTTCTACCCTTACTCGTAGTATATCGTTTAAGTTTGGCTAGCAGAAGATGATGATCTGAAGCCACATCTGCTCCTCTATATACTTTTACATTAGGGGGACCATTTTTTTCGGGGACATTTGTTATATTTTTTACATTTCAGAGGATTTTTTTACTTATTTCTGAGACTGTCCCACCAAATCAGGGACGAACGATAATACACTATATATAAATCAGTTAGCAAACTCTTTACCATGTGTGGGATTAAATTTTCATCGTGTTGAGTTTCTAATTTTATAATGAGATTGTTCACAGCTAGTGCTGATTCTGTTGCACTTTTGTCGTCGCCTTCAATTGCCTTAATTGTTTCATGGAAGAGTGATGCGTGAGAATGAGCAAAGCTGAGCCAAAGCTCTGATTCACTGTTTTCAAAGAATTGTTTCAATATTGTAGGACAGTGTGTTTCTGACAAGAAGAAAGATCTCAGTGATTGATACAGTTTCAATTCCTTCCATTTCCATAACTTGGAATTCTTTCCAAGGCTGGAAGTAATGACAACGACCTTATATTCGAATAACCTAATAATTGCTTTAAACTCCTGTCCAGCAAATTCACAGAAGTCTTTAAGGCGTTCTACACGAACCGTGTAAATGTGAAAGTATCCAAATATTTTTGTTTGTTGCAATCACTTCCATAGGCATGGAATCAAATGCTGTTTTTGCACAATTGTGAATTATGTGTGTGTTGCAACCAAGACCCATTATGTGTCTGTTTAACTTGGACTTTATTTTAGTTATGACATTATCTCTCCCTTTCCCTCAACAAACCTCCAAAGTTTGTATTTGTATTGTCTGCTGAGAGTCCAACAATCTTTTTGTTGTCAAAATTATCAATTGCTTTCAACAAATGTTCAGATATTATGTCGGACGTTTCTCCTGGGATATCTATGAAAGCAATCCTTTACTGGAGTTTCCAGCTCATAAGCCTGAAAATAACGAACTAAAATAGGAAGTAGCTTAACATGTTTATGATTAGATGTATCGCAAGACAATGTTACGAAACTGACATATTTGAGGTCATTTTTTAGTTCATCAATAGTCCAAGGAGCAAAAACATTGGTAATTATGGATTCACACTTTGTTCTTGCACAGGAAAATTGTTTTGTTGAAAATTTCTTTTGTAGAATTGTTGCACAATCCATACTGTGGAAACTATGATTATGAAGTACAGTATGATATGCGAAGGTTCCTTCATGAACAGCTAGAGTGTATTCATCTTTTGAGGGTTCTGTTTTACAAAAATAATTTGTCATACACCCAGACTGAGACTTACAAAACAGCGCATCCTTATACATTTTTTGCCCGTGGATGATCAGTTATTGATGTCCTTCCACCACTTGCTATAGAAAAATTTGAACTACATATATTACATTTCACTAGCGTTCCATCCTCTAAAATTGCTTGTATAATAAATGGAAATTCAGCTTTCAGCAAATCACTAAAATGACAGTTACGTTTTTTGGAAAGCATTGTTTTTATGCAACAGACATCCACTGATCACAAATAGAAAACACGACTGCACTGTACTGTCATTACACTCGGACTGATTTGAAAATTGGCCGGGAAAGATACTTTGGCGGGAGATGTCCGGAAAGGCAGGGGTGGGGGAGAGAGTGTCTGCTTTTTTAAAAATTAAACCCATCCCAATAGAAGTCAGTGGCTGGAATAGAAGTGATGAAGCACCGCGCTTCAAGAGTTCAAAGAGCTATCTCCGACACAGTGCATCCAAGTCTTCTCTTTCATCTTCCTGCTAATGCCGCTTAGTCTGGGATAAAGAAACACAACTCAGTAACGTCCTGAATCCTAGTGATTATTTTAAAAGAGGGCTGATTTCGTGTATCTCCTTATCCACTGGTATTTGCCTGGTACATTTCCATAATTCTATGTTAGTGATTTTGTCCTGCCATTTCCATCCTTTTATTCTGCGTAAGCATCCATTAATGAAAGTCTGTATCTTCATGATTGTCAATTTTGTTGTTATCCATGTATCACAGCCATATAATAGGACTGACTTGTTCCTCCTATGCTCATTTAATTAAGAGCACAGAAGTTCACGAACATCTCTCCATTCTCATTTATATCAATTCCATCTCTTTGAAGCCTCTGTTGTCCGATCGTACTTTTGCATTTAATATCCTTGGCTCGTCTTTCATCCATCTGACATTGCAACTGTTTATAGAATTTTTATTTGGATTACAATACCATCATAAAAATTAATTTCAAAATACATTATTTTTTCTTTCTTTTTTTTTTTTTTTATTTTGAGTTTTCAGTGGGTAGACACCCCCCTGCCTATATCTTATTAATTATCAGTAACGGTGACCCCTGAGTGTTTGATTTTCTTTTTTTATCAATCGCATAGATAAATTACTACGGTATCATAAAAGACATGTAGTTTTAATTTGAAATTCTGCCAATTTTTAAGAAATTTTTTTTCACCCTCATGATGTGGTAAATTTCCTCAGCTGTTGTAATATTAAACCTTTGTAACATGGGAGAGTTAGTGAAACAATGCCAAACGTATGGGCCGATCTGACAGTTTATCTATTATCGTATCTAGGGTTGAAGAAATTTATATTTATACTATATACATATATAGTGAATTATAAAATATAACATGAGATACAAATCAATAATATATCCTGCTGGAACATTATGGTGTGTGCATTATATGAGATTAAAAAAAAAGTAATTGATGCTAACAACTCTTTTATTTTAATCACTAGTCAATCTCAATATATACATAATTGACAAATTCTTGATTTTTCAATAATCACAATCCTTGTAGTTCAATCACTGACATCCGTATTTTAGTATTTTCAATCACTTTGACGACGACATCCAATATGACACACACATAAATAAGTGTTATAGTGTTACAAGTGACAATAAAAAGTCTTTCATTGAGAGATGCTGTAAATCTGTCCAATAATCACACGGGGATGGGAAATGGGATCGGTCACAACCTGCATTCACTTCTATCTTCTGATATGAGGCAGTTCAGAAAATGAGGAAATTATTTTTTACATATAACTTTCAAACTTACTAATTTGTTTAACCTTACAAAGCAATCAAATAATTCTGTAAATGAAACCATCCGCTTGTTACATAGACTGGATTATTTTATGTCTGCCTACAAATCAGTGTCAGAAAAAAGGAACTGTAATAGGGAAAAAACAAATTACAGCTCATCTCTAAGAAAATAAATCTAATTGATTTAGCATCTGAGAAAACATGAATGATTTGTTTAATCTGGGGAGACAACCAATCTAGTCTACAATAAGCCTAGAATATGCAGCTAAGCATGAACATACACACATTTGTATTCTATGCACATCTGCTGGCAGGTGGTCTGTATTCAGATCTTAAATGTGGCCTGATTTTTTTAAATCCCAGACTGAAAAATCTTTGGGTTTCAAAGCAAACTCTGAAGATGGGTAGTAGAATGTTCCTCTGGGAAAGTGCTTGACATTATGTTGACTGCATAAGAAATGTGCAGGTAGCTAGTAAAATGTGCACACTATTGCCATATTTCCCCATGCTTTATTCACAAAGTGTGGAGGGTACATTTATCTACCAGGACATTTCATAATGAACAATATGTTATAATACTTTTATCATTGAGAAGTTCTTCACATTTCACACAGAATGAAGTATTTAGTCATCATCTTAGTGACAAAGAGTATGAGCAATAAGTACTGTGAATACATTATACAACACTAGAAATAATGATGTAATCAGGACAATTTAACTTGCAGACTTTACCACAATAGGCAGGTGAAAGAGTTTAAAGAATAAAACTCATATCAAACACCAGAAGACCTGATGGAGAAAAAAAAATAAGACTGCTACCAATATCTGTTCCATCACTAGTGCCATAAATTACCAAAATACTAAAAAGGAATTATGCTTCACAACCTAGAACATAGGGGAAAAAAATCTTATAATGGGTTCTAGAAAAGTCACATTTTGCATGTAAAAATAACAAAATATTATTCAAGTAAAAGATTTATGACAAATAATTGACAAAACACACACAACCAATCCCAAATGTGATACTAACTGCACATAATGTAAAGTATCACAGGTTTTTGACTGCTTATGGCTCCATCTTGTCAGATGTCTGTTCCACTGAATCTTCTGGACTGTCCTTTTATTCTTCTGCATTTACCCAAAGGTTACTCAAAGCTCACCCTTAAAAAGGTGTTAATTGGGCACAGTTGCATTGTGCCATGGTTAACAAACAGCAAACGTGTAACTAGTATACTGTCCTGATCTATTCCAATGTGAGTTCAAATAGTGGTAAGTTGATGTTACAGAAATAGTCCATTAACTTGTGAAATTGTTCAAGTGTGCCATTTTCAAATAGCCATGCCTGCTGGCATAGGTGATCATGACTCTCCACAGCCTTCTATGTAGCTCTACAACTTAATTATTTTGTTGGCGCCTTCTTTTTCTCACTTTCCCTCAGTTTTTCTTGTCACAATATTTTCCAGTTATGGTCTTCTCATTATAGTAAAGTATAGAGCCCCGTCCGATAGCTCAATGGTTAGTGAACTGGACTACAAAGGACAAGGGGTAGGATTCGATCCCATCCGACCAGATTTTTTTCTGGGAAAGTAAAGCGGTGCGGGCGTAATACCGACCATATTACACCGAAAATCATGTGCCGAAGGTCTGTAAAATTTATGGTCACTAACACCATATTCCCTATATGCCACTTGGCGTGACGGGGTACTTTACTACTTTTTTTTTTAACAAAGAGCCCTGTCATGCCAAATGGCATATAGGGAATATGGTGTTAGTGACCATAAATTTTACAGACCTTCGGCACATGATTTTTGGGGTAATGTGGTCGGTATTACGCCCGTGCCGCTTTACTTTCCCAGAAAAAAATCCGGTACCCATTAAAGGCTGGGTGAACCTGGAAGCCGTCGGTTGGGATCGAACCCTACCCCTTGTCCTTTGTAGTCCAGTTCACTAACCACTGAGCTATCGTGGCTCCCTCTTCTCATTATGTAAACATAAAATGTTTCCTCCTATTGTCAAGCTTATACATAATCTCCAACCTCGCCAAAAATGGTGTGTTCCTGTTGTGATCCATTATTTTGTGATGATAATAACTTTATAAGCTGCTGCTGTATCATCATCTACAAGCTGCCTTGAGAGTATTGATTTTAGGTGATGTGAATACTTACTTTCTATAGAAAACACTTTCAGAAAGTCTTGAAGTGTTTCTTCTATCCTTCAAGAGATTGCTTGTCTTTGCTAAGCAGCTTTTTGTGAAAGATGTTTATCAGGTAATGAGGTCAAAGTAATTCTTGGAATTTTTACTTTACAGGTGGCATCCAACCTCCGTCATGAGCATGATTTCTTTGTTTAATTTTGTATATTGTTACCTGGCTTTCCAAGGAGCAGAATGTCATTTTATATTCATAAACATTGCAAACCTTGAGGTTAAGTTCAGTTACAAATGATGCCTAAAGCACACTAGCATATGCTATTGTGCATCTCAACAACTACATGATGACCTATGTTTCATACTGTATTGCTAACCTGTCTCTATTATCATCTGTGGTACTTTTCTAGTAATTTTCAATGCTTTCTAAACAACTTCTACAGATTAACCCAAGATTATGATGCATAACTCTCCCAGTTACAATACCATAGTAAAGATTACTACCACTTAATTATAAAATTAAGTGCTCTAAAAATAGTAATTTCTCTGAACCCTTGACACAGTCCCCATGTGTTCACACTAGGCAAAACACTGGGACTTGAAATTCCTGGCTCAGGTTGACTTATGACCTGAGTTTTACCTCATGGACTGGATGTGTTACAATGTCTATAGGTAGGGTCATCGTAAGTTTGTCAGTATGTTCAGCAACCATAGAGCGCTACATATTGTGTTTCCAGAGTCACAAAGGGTTGTTTGATGCTTGTTGACAATCTGGAAATTTCCCTGTTTGCAGAAAAAAAAAAAGGTGTGGGGGGCTTCTGCAAATTTCTTGAAAACTCATGATTTTTTTTATTCACATTAAATGATGTATCTCACGATCCTAAAAAAAAAAAAAAAATCCAGCAGCAATAAAAACAAACACTCAAAGGTCACCGAAAGTAGTAATTAGGAAGGTACACGGAGGGAGGCAATGTTTGAACATGGAAAAAAAAAGTCAAATTTTTGAGGAATTTGTGTTTTGAAGTGATAAGTTTTACTATAGTATCGTAATTTAGGCGGCTTAAGCACTGATTTCATTCAGCACATCATTATTAGGTTTTCACAGCTGTCTGGTATTAACAATTTTTGTTACAAGCATATTTTATTGGCTTCAAGTCATATTTATTATTTGTTTATATTAACTGTCCTGAACTCACTTATAGATGACAATTACATACAATTAATATAACAAGTGATATTGCCAACTTGTCATCTTGTTTGTTAGGCATACAATTAATGCTAAACTAAAACATTTAATTCTGTTACATTTGAAATGAAAAAAATGTGAAAGTGATCAAAATGGCATATACAAAAAGACTGGTTGAAAAAAGGGATTAGAATCAACACAATGTGTTTCATAAATCAATCAAAACACAACCTCAACTGACTCTATTTTTCCTTTCTTTTCTCAGTCATTCTCACCCACTGAACTAAAGGTCTTTAGTTTTGTTACAAATAATTATCTAGGCCTACACTGTATGTTGATTATTCTAAGTCATCCTGCTGAGTATATTACTATTAACTGACCTGTCAAGTTGTGCTATCTATCCCTTGAATTTTAAAATATGTATAATTCTCTATAATATGAGCCATTGCAAATGAAAATCACTTGAGCTGCCCCTAGTGGACAGCATAGGAGGCATGATGATGTCATATTTGATGTAATAAGCACACACCAATATGCAATTGTGTATGTGTTCTTTCTCTCTGTAGTATTAATTGGTTTTGCTGAAAACTGTTGGAAAAATGGCAACACATGCACGTGTGCACACACACATATATACCTCTGTTACTTTTGTTAGCTTATTTGCTTACTCAAAGCTTTCTTAATTTCAAACATGCTGAGTATGGCCAAGTGCCACTGATATCTCTAGATCTTTACTGTACCTAGGACTGAGAGAACTTGCTTGAAATGTTTGTAATTTTTTTTCTTTCTATTTCCCCATTTACTTGTTTATATAGATAATGTTAAAGAAATGAGTTACCTGGTTGTTTTATTAAACTGTATGTCAGATTATGTTAAAACGATCACTAAATTAACAACTACCTCCTAACTTTACTTCCATCATCACTTATTTCAGTTGACATATGGAATTCACCAAAAAGAAAGGTATATGAACAGATTTGTAAAAATCTGCACAACAAAAACACTAAGTGCATGACTATGTTATTTACAAAAACAATTAAAACTATATCCGTTGCATGAACACATTCCCTAATGCAGAACAACACTTGAAATTAATATACCATCATAATAATTACACCGACAATGTGGAGGACATTCAACATCAGACACTGTGGTAACCAGCCAATGTGGTATGTATGGTGATCAGAAAACCATATATTATTTCATACGTATTACATAAATGACAACATCAAATAATATCAGATTTTGTTTAACCATGTGAAAATACAATGCTGAATTTTTTCCTATGACCAACACAAAGGTCAATTTTTTTTTCTGTATGTGTGTATGTATATATATATATATATATATATATATATATATACACAAACAAAAAACAGACAAACACAAGTTACTTCTCTACATATATTCTTAACAAGAACACACACCAAAAAAAGGAGGGGAGGATACCATTTACCAGTCATTTATATACAAGCATAATATATTCTTATCATTTGGAACCCTGCTCCAATAACAGCATTACCGCTGAGACCCTCAATAAAATAGGAATGTCAGGATATCCGTTGAGATGTCAGCGTATGTGATCACCCCTTACAGTCCAGTATTATACAAAACATAAACACCATTAAAGTACATTAATATCTAGCTGCTGTGTCTAATACTTTTAACAGCAATAAAAACACAAATATAATTCGTCAATACAAAAATATGAATATACAACAGTCACTAGTTAGACGAACTGCCATCTTTGTAGTTTAGTGGGTAGACCCATTGTTGTGCAGTGTCTTTCATAGATTGCAATCGTTACACACAAGCATTTTTCATCCACTTATATGCCTTGTTCTACTCAGTCCTAACTTCAACCTCATCTTTATGCATAAAATTATTAGCAGCCGATGGAAACACTTTCCTTAAATTGTAAAGTCGTACACTGTATCCAATCGCTAAAGAATTTTGACTTTATACACTGGCATAGAATATGGAAAATACCCCCCGAGTCCTTAGATACTCACAAAACAATAATTATCAAAGATCTGCAGACAAAATCACAAACACTACCTTTCAGAATAGTCAACAGTCTAAGTATGGAAAAGGTGTTCACTACCAACTATTATTGTCTTGACTTACAGATTAGGTCTTGAAAAAGACAACAGACAGTGTTCTCAGAGGAATACAACAGGAAATGTCCTCTTGAAAAAATTGATTGCACATATAGAGCTGTTTATTACATGCATGGACTATATATGCAAGTTAGCCAACCCATCAGAGACAGGGGAGAGCAATAAGCTTCTATTTGCAGACGATCAGGCATTTACACATGGAAAATTAGAAGACCTACAAGAAGACTTCGACACAACAGCACAGGCACAAAATATAACATGACAATCAACAAAAGAGAAGTCATGAATATCACAAAAGAGAAAAAGAATATCAACATAACTATAGATGACAGACAGCTAAAACAAGTAGAAGAATTTAAATACCTAGGAAGTCTAGTCACAAACGACAATTCACAAACAGCAGAAATAGACTCAAAATGCAACAAAGCTTGTCAAATCATGGGATAGCTCTCACCACTATTGTCCAATAAGGAAATAACTCTAGAGACAAAATGGGCACTCTATAAAATACAATCTTCATACCAACGTTAAGCTACCATAGCTAGTACTGGACCCTAGATGCAAGAACAATAAGAAAAATAAACTCGGAGATGAAATGTGTTAGATGAATAACAGGAAACAGTCTGAGAGACACGATCAGAAATGAAGAACTGAGAAAAAAGCATGAATAACCGCCGCCACAGAATATGTAAACCAGAGGTTGAGTTTGATCCCGATTGACAGCTTTTGCGTTCGCCCAGCCTTAAATGGGTACCAGATTTTTTCTGGGAAAGTACAGCAGCACAGGCGTAATAGCGACCACATTACCCCAAAAATCATGTGCAGATGGTCTATAAAAATTATGGTCACTAACACCATATTCCCTCTACGCCACTTGGTGTGACGGGGCTCTTTACTTTTACTTATAGAATCTATAAACAATAGATAAAATGGTTTGGCCTTGTGACAAGGCAGAAAGATCAACACAACATAACGAGTGTTCAATAACGTTGCGAGAACACCAAACCCAAGGGCCGACCATGAAAAAGATGAATTGATAGAATATTATAAACACTAGGAAACAACAGCGGCAGAGGCGAAATGAAAAACAAAAGATCGCAAATTGTATCTCCCCTTGACACTGAAAGGCAAATGAGGAAGGAAAGAAGAAGAAGATATAAAGCTAATAATTGACACTAAATAAAAGAAAGAAAAGAGGAAAAGATAGAATGCCATCTCATTAGTCGTTCTTTTGTTGCCATGGAAACATGGAGGTAATTTGAAATGGCCTACTTAGTTCCCATACACATTGTAAGCTCGATAGATACCGTTGTAATAGGTTTGACGTCCAAAGACATTTAAGTCTATTTATTAGTAAACCAAAGACATTGAAGTCTATTTATTAGTAACAGCTTGAGTTATTTGAGCTATATAACAGCTATACTAGGGATACATTGACAGTTAACTCATTGAGCTGCAATGTGATTGTGTCCTGATAAAATAGGAGTCATGGCCTCCATTACCTCCTCGGAATATCCACCGCTGCTTGTGGTTTGAATTGAGTGGTTTTTGTTGGAGCAGCTTAATCTGTCAACCAATCTACTCAGTCTCTTATATACTCTGTTGTTAATTACAAACCAAGCCTGGCTGTCATAGGTCAATCAACACCTGCATTATCGAAATCCTGAATGAGTATGACTATCGTTATGTGTGATAATGACACGGAGACGCTAACATGAGTACTAAATTGAGCACTAAGCTATGTTTTAAATAGTTTATTTTTGTTTAGTTAAGCTTACTACTGGTAAGCCAGAACGCTATTTCGCTTTTTACCACCATACATTACTATTTGTTTCTGGTAACCTGTTAATTAGTGTTAATTGCTGATTAGTGATCATATCATGACATATGGTCAAAGAGCACCATTTCAGTTTTAATTTTTTGTTTAGAAAGACATTACCATTGTCATTGCATGTGTCATTGTCAATGTCATGCCCTTATGAATTTTGACATCATACCAATTGGACAACAATGAAATGACATTCGACAATTTCCCCATTTTTATGATCACAGAACTCACAATAAATTTACGATGGAAATCGAAAGGTAGCCGCATGATAAAAAATAAAATAAGCTTTCTATTTCATGATGTTGCTGTTTGTGTCATATTTTAATTTTAATTTATACCACATATTTCATATTCTGTTGCATAGTTGCTAGAGTTAGAGTACAACTTTAACAATGATCTCAGATAATCTAAACAGGGTCCTGCACTATAAAAATGGGACACACTTTCTGTCAATATGGTAGAAAGGAGGCAGGAACCACTAAGGCTCTGTCTGAAAAGTGTTCCTTGTTGCAGTTTCCTCATATTCCAAGACTGCTGCCAGAGCTACTGAGTTTAGTGCTCTGCACACCGTGAACTGTGTTTTTCATCCAGGTCATGTTTCAATATTCCGATTGCTTATAAAGAATGATGGTATCATATAATGAAGGACAGTTCTGTGGTGTTAACTTTCGATGCAGCTACGCCTTATGTCCTTTGGCATGTGCTGTGGCTGCTATGATGGGGACTGCAGCTACCTTTCTTTGTTTGGATCCTTTGATGAGATGAGATGTTAATTCAAATGATTCCACTGGCATGGGCGGTTTGAGCAATTATGGATTTTAATTCATTTGCAGTGATGCCAGGGCCTTCAAATAACTACAACTAGATAAAATAAGATATATATATATAAAGTAAAAACAAAGAACTGGAAGTAAGCAACAGCAAATACTTGGGGAGTACAATAATATAAAATTGAGGTGCTAGTTAGGATATTGCAAGAGGAAAAAAAGCTACAATTGCTTTTTTCAATGTAAACAATGTTTGCAGATCCACCAAATGTAAAAAAAAAACCCCAAACAATGGATTTATAAAAACTGTAAACTTTCAGTGCAGAGTTAGATATCTGTATGTGAAAGAGCTGAAAAGTAAGCATCAAAATTGTAAAGAAAATTCTCAGAATATTGACGAAAAAAATGAACAACCAAGAATTGCCGAACAAATACAAAGGTATTAGCACAATAATAACATGCAGACACTAGAGCTGTATGTGAGCTCAGAGCAGATCAAGAACTGGCACAAAATAAAATTCTGAGGGAATGTAAGAAAGACAGCTTATCTGAGAACCATGAAGATAAAAATACACAAATATGTAACATTAGGTGCTCTAAAAATAGTAATTTCTTTGAACTCTTGACACAGTCCCATGAGTTCACACTAGGCAAAACATGGGGACTTGAAAAAATTGGCTCGGGTAGATTTATGACCTGAGTTTCATCTCATGGACTGGAACGTGTTACAATGTCTATCGGTACAGCCTGTGTAAGTTTATCGGTATGTTCGGCTACTGCATAGTGTTATTCGCTATGTTTCCTGAGTCACACAGCGTTGTTTGATGTTTTGCCAATGACCAGGAAAGTTCCCTGTAGCATTAAAAAAAAAAAGGGGGGGGGGGGATGACATGTCTATTGAAAATTTGAGATTTATTAATTTTTTTTTTTTATTATTAAATGATGTATCTCATGATCTTTAAAAAAAAAAAAAAAACAATTTCAACAGCAATGGAAAAAATTAAACACTCAGGGGTCACCGGAAGTGGTAATTAGGAAGGTACACGGAGGGGGGTAATGTTTGAACATGGAAAAATGTCCAATTTTGAGGAATTTGTGTTTTGATGCTATAAATTTTACTACAGTATCGTCGTAATCTAGGGTTAAATATATCAGATAACTCATGGTAAGAAAAATAAACTACTTCTACACAGTAAAATAACCTATAATAAGAAAAATAAACTACAACATAGTAAGATAACCTATTGTGACAGTGTTTGATGAGGGCCCTAATTAACTATTTGTTGTTGCCCTACCCACAAGTTTTAGAGGTGTGCCTCTGATGCATTCACCTAGCACATGGTGTCACATCAGTAGTCATAAGCAGTACAAGAGCAGCCTAAAAAATGTCTCCTTAGACACCAAACAATTGAACTGAAGTGCCAATATTGTTGGTAATTATAAGAAATGTACAATTAAGCCTGTGATTTGAAGATTAGATAGATTTTGATAGACACAGATTGTAGTCAGACACAGAATCTTTGTCATCCAGAAGGAAATTGACCAACATGACTTTTACTGTCAGAGAGACACAGAGTAGATGATTGATATAAAAGTCAGAAGAATAGGACATAGTTATGTGGTGTGTGATTTCACCAGTTTACGAGTTGAATTTAAATTTGAAGAATTTTTTGGCAAATCAAGAAGTATACAATGAATAATTTTTGTGAAAAAGTACAAATTTACTTGAATTGGACATTAGTGATGTGTGATTTATTCACTGAGAGCAAGACAAGCTGAATTTTGTCACTGTTACACCATGACAAGAAAGGTAGACTACTTCTACATACAATAAGATAACCCATGACAAGAAGAAAAGAAATTAATTCTATACTGTAAATATATAAATTGACCTTTGACAAGAAAAATACACTAATTCTACATAGTAAATACTCAAGTATCACATTGTCTTTGATTACTAATTTACTAGATTAATCATTTACAGTTACAACAAATATTATTTATGTTATATCATATTAATTGTGCCAAATTTTACTCACCAAATCACCAGTACAAATTTTCAAAGAGATACAGGTGTTCAGGGTAGTGTGATATGCTAGAACTAATATCTATTGTTGAACATATACAAACTTTGGTACTAGAAGCACCCATTTTATTTTAAAATAGACTAACATAAAATATCAGGCTTTGATATGATGTAATTATTATGCTTCTGGATTTCAGTGCTCAAAATGAAGTTTCTACATCATTTTTTGTTGAAAGAAATAAAAAAACAACTAAATGCACTATCATGATTCTCAGAGAGCATATGTGGCCAATGTGTAGGCAATAAAAGGACTGGGGTTTAATACTCCAACATAAAACTCATGTGGACCCAGCTTAAAAGAAAGAATGGACACCAGCATTGATGAGTTGGGAATGGTTGATAGCAAGGAAAAGTAATGGCCTAAAATGTTTTGATCTAGCTTATACTTTATTTCCCTATGACATTTTATGGTTTAAAGGAAAAGTTCCCACCATGATTTGATAACTGTATGGGGAATTTGGTATTTGTGATCATATTTTCCCCGTGTTCAATAGCATATTTTTGGATGGCGTGGTCTGTGTGGTTCACAGGCAGGTCATCTTTACTTCCCAGAAAAATCTCTGGTACACATATTTTTGAGTTATCCTCTGGGACTTGTCAGTTTGAAAATAAAATTGTCCACTTCTGAGAAATTAACTCAAACCCTTCTGATCATGATCGAGGGTACTAACCACTCAGCCACCGCGATTACTATTATATGATACAGGAATGATTAAATCACAATTTTATATGCTTTATAGTTAGATGTTTCTAGTCGTACATGAATGTTCTACAATCTATTCTGGTGTTCCAGACCTGTAGATTGTGAATGTTGAATAAGGAACCTAGAAAAAGTTGCTCTCTTAACTCTTTCCGTACATTTTGACACAGATTGTGTCACGCCTATTTCAAGCAAATATGATTAGCCTCAGTGTATATCATCCGGCACCAACCTCAATTTATTCCATTTAAACCATATTAGAAGTTTTTAATTAGCTATTATATACTGTCTTGTAAACATTCTTCACTGAAGAGGTCTTTTCCCCCTTCTACATGTAGTGTTTACAAAGAAATCATGTCCATTTCCATTTGAATTAGCAGAGATTATTGCTGACCAAAAAAAAAAAAATCAGCTGATCAAAATGGCACTGATTAGTATTGGTTTTACTGTTAGAATTGAGATAACAGCTAAAAAGGCCAGTGAATTGAATGAACTTGTTTAAATGTTTAAAATAGTAATATCTAAGCACCTAAATACCAACAACAGGAAGAGTTATTTGATTGATTTAGGAAACAAAAAAAAAAGTTTCTCATGATCAATACTTGTAATCAATAAATCTATAAGACTGCAGTGAAGAAGAAATCAATACATTGTGATTGTTGATGACAAAAGTTATTTTTATGCTACATCAACCAAACTTTCTAGGTTGCTTGAAGACCTATTGCCGATTGTCTTTTTCGCAAAATAATTCATTTTGGATAACACTGACCCAATATTTATGATGATAAGTTGAGTGGGTGGCCGAATAAATAACTTGTTGGGGTCCAAACCAGGAGAACATGGGTTCGAATCCCGGTAGGGTCAAAAATTGTTTCTATCAGGGGTGAAATAAAAACTTAGACTTGAACACCTCACAGTGACTACATTGGACAAGCAGCCTACATTCTCTGGTCACGCCCCCCCCCTCCCCCCCATTTTTTTCCATACATCTCTTGCATCGTCTTTTTATTGGTGAAATTTTTTTTTCTACTTATATCTATTATTTTATCTAATTCCTTATTCAATTACCTGAAAAATTGATATACAATAAGATGTGTTAGATAAAAATAAAACTTGTAAATTAAAATTTAAAACCATAAAGTCCATGAACATTTTTCTCTCTGAAATCTCTTCCGTTGCATTGATAAAAACCACACATGCTGAAAGAGTTAAAGCAACTGAAGATTACCTAGGATAATTTGCATTTTCCACAAGATAATTTTAAGAGAGTGGATTTTCAACAGTACATCAATACAGAAAATGGCAGAATGTTGAGGATGACATAAAGTTGGCTTTAACAAACATTCAGAGATAATTTTTGAAGCTGGTTATTCAATTTAAAGTAATGACCATTGCATTAAATATCAGAGCAATTAACTGTTAGATTAGAATAATATGGTTAACTTCTTCCAACTTTCAGACAAAATGAGATTCAGCATCAGATAAAGTGAACACACTTATTCTTGTGTACATGTTCTTAACAATAAAGGTTTACTGACAAATCAAAATGGTTGAATCTTCAATCTTTTCAAACAAGACAAATAAATTCTTAAATGTCTTTGCAAGCATTTCCTGCAAGATAACATCAGTTAACAGAAAGTTTAATCAGCCTTCAGAAAATATGGTGGTTACTGCTTAAAGTTTAGCTTATACAGTTGTCTCATTTGGCTGTTCAAACAAAAACAAATCCAGCAACGACAAAATAAATCTAGCATGCATAGATATATAGCTCATTTAATGTGAGCACTTTAAAACAAATAGGAGATTTCTTGTCACATAAACTTCAACCTAAAGTTCCAGATGCAGAAAAGTGTGCCATGTTACTGGCATATAATAAAAAAAAAAAACACACAACTCATGAACTAACATACAACACACAGATAAGTACAACAGGTTTGCTGCTCTACAACTTCTAACACAGAAACAAGTAATACATGCACATGTTCTAAACATCATTTGTTATTAATTTTGAAATGATGGGATGGCGTGATTACTCAACCGATTCCACAAAATATAATGATCTTCAGGCATTTTCAACCAATTTGAATTCACTGGTGAAGGCTGATGTATATGATGACATATATATCTAGTGTAGGGGGACACACATTTACTTTTTTCTCTGTGTCAGAGGAAGGACATAAACATTTATATTTGCTCAAATCATAACAGATTGTGAGCATCCAGGGCAAGGAAAGTACTGTGCTTGTTATTTTTTAATTTGTTATTGATATTTTCTTCTCTTCTTTCGATATTTTGCAACCCTATGAATTTTCTGCTCAAGGTACCTATGTCTCAGGCACCCCTATAGCACTAGTAATGGACCTCTTCTTGTACTTGTCTACATGAGAAAAATCAATGTTCAGAACATGTCTTAGCTAAAATAAGTACTGATCGGTGCAAACTTTATACAACATCCCATGCTTCAAAAGGTAAATTGATTAAAAAAAGCAAATCATTTATTGCTACAAAAAGCAGCTATTCTATCTGAATACAGTCATGTTCACTTGTTAGCATTCTCACTCAATTGTGGCTACAAATTGATCTTCTTACCCATGGAAATAACAAGACAAAAAAAAAGACTAATTATTATTTTAAAAAGTTAAATTAATGTTTAAAAAGCTATAAATATTCCACAATGCAGAGGTAGTACCAGAGATCAGTTTTTCTAATCTTAAACAGATGAGTACCCGCAGTCAAGAATGACAGCTCTAATAAATACATATAATACACAGATTCAAGTATTTTACAATGCACTTGGAAAACAGACATACACCAATTAATAGAGAAGACAGGTTAAATGGCAACTTGGCCAAATAAGTGAAGTGCCATTACCACTAGCAGAGCACTTTGCTACAGACTAGATTGCTGTCAAGGCAACTTTCAGAGTAAAGTATAGTTATTGGCATTAATTAAATACCTGGTTCTGTGTATTATTTATGCTTGGCAAACCTCAGAATCTATTAAGAATGTAAGGTTGATGTACACAAATCTGAATGTAAGTAAGTTTTGTTTTAAAAGATACATTGTATGAATAAATAGATCAGATGTGGGCTTCTTCATTTTCAGGAGATGTAGACTACTACTAAATATTTTTGTAATAAAGTTTTTTTTTATATATACGTAGGGAGGTCAAAAAGTAATGCACACCAATTTTTTTCTCGGAAACTATTCGGGCAAAATGTGTGAAATTTTCACAGATTGTAGCTGAACATCCCCTTTACACTACCTATTTTTCAACATAATATCCGTCCAAGCGTATTGCCTTACGCCAATGCGAAACTAGGTCATGAATGCCTCGTTTGTACCAAGTTTTGTCCTGCTCGCGTAGTCATTTTTTAACTGCACGGATCACATCCTCATCATTGTCAAAGTGTGTCCCACGCAGGAATTTTTTGAGTGGTCCAAACAGATGGAAATCTGAGGGAGCCAGATCAGGGCTGTAAGGAGGATGGGGCAGTATAGTCCAACAAAATTTGTTGATTGCTTCCCGTGTTACCAGACTTGTGTGAGGGCGTGCATTGTCATGTTGAAGCAACAAATCTGCAGATGGCTTATTAGGCCGAACTCTGTGGAACCGATTTTTGAGTTTTGTCAGTGTATTGATGTAAGCTGTCGAGTTGATTGTCTCACCTCTTGTCATTACATCAACAAGAATCACACCATCAATGTCCCAGAAGACAGTGGTCATCACCTTTCCGGCTGATGGAGATGTTCTGAATTTTTTTCTTTTTGGTGACTGCGGATGATGCCATTCCATTGACTGCATTTTTGTTTCAGGCTCATAATAATGTGCCCACGTTTCGTCACCGGTAACAATTTTTGACAAAAACATTTCTCCTTCAACACCGAAACGCTCCAACAATTCAGAACAGAATGTTTTTTCCTTTGAACTCTGTGATCATTTGTTAGGCACCGAGGAACCCATCGAGCGCAAATCTTTGAATATCCGAGAGTTTTAAAAATTGCGATTGCACTTCCCTTGCTGACTGTAAGCTGCAATGCCAATTGCTGACTAGTGATACGCCTATCCTTACGAATAATGGCATCAGCCCGGTTTAACATGTCCGTGCTGGTAGCCGAGGCAACACGTCCAGAACGCGGTAAATCATGCAGCTCCACTCGTATACTTTCTGCAGCTTTAATTCTCTGAACCCAGCGACTAACTGTGCTCCTATCGACTGCAGAACATTTGTACACTGCGCACAGTCGTTTATGAATGTTTGCCACAGTTTCTTTTTCCGTAACCAGAAATTCTATGACAATTCCCTGTTTGTAACGGACATTGTTGACAAGCTCCATTTTAACGGTTCATAGATTGCGTAATATTTATCACAATGCTGTGCAATTTGGTGCACATAATTGGAACATGTCATATTCCAAGTGTGCAAAATTTCATATTCCTATCTTTATTATTAGCCGAGAAAAAAATTGGTGTGCATTACTTTTTGACCTCCCTTCAGTACAAATGAGTTGCACATCAATGTTGGGTGATTTAATGTCAAATAAATGTATAATCCAGCACTCCCCAACCCTCTCCTTGAATGTTGTGTTTTCTAATCGTACATATTTATATATAAATCTATACAAATATTGCAACATCTAGTCATACATGAGTCTTCTACTATCTATTCTGGTGGTCCAGGCCTGTAGGTTGTGAATGTTGAATAAAGAACTTGGAAAAAAGGGGTAGCTGCTCTCTTAAGACAACTGAAGATTATCTAGGATAATCTGTACTTTCCACAAAATAATTTTGAGAGAGTGGGTTTTCAATAGTTCTTTACATCAATACAGAAAATGGCAGAATGTTCAGGATGGCATAAAGTTGGCTTTAACAAACATTAGAGATAATTTTTGAAGCTGGTTATTCAATTTAAAGTAATGACCATTGCATTAAATATCAGAGCAATTAACTGTTAGGTTAGAATAATTTTCTGTTTTTTATTTTCACCATTGACCCTAGATTACGATACCATAGTGCAAATTTCTCAAAATTTGACAATTTGCTGTGTTCAAACAATACCACTCTCTGTGTACCTTCCTAAAAACCACTTCTCGTGACCCCTGAGAGTTTAATTTTTTTCCATTGCTGCAGGATTTATTTATTTTTTTAATTGCGAGATACATAGTTTCGGGGGGACGGGGGATGTCGCCAATTTTCAAGAAATTGACCATTTTTTTATCCTCCATTTTACCATTTTATTAAATGCACTAAGAAACATAACAGCAGCAGAGGCGAACAGAAGAGCAAAAGACCTCAAATTATATCTCCCCTCAATGCTGAAAGGCAAATGAGGAAAGAAAGAAGAAGACCGTTTTTTTCCTTTATTTTTTTTTTTGGCTGTGACCAGGGAAACATCCTCCAGACATCAAACAACCCTATGTGACTCGAGGACTAGTGAATACAGTTATGAGGTAGCTGAACATACAGACAGACCTACAGCAACTGTCTTGATAGACAATGTAACACGTCTGGTCCATGTAATAAAACTCAGATCATAAATCAACCTGAACAGGAATTTCGAGTCCCCATGTTTTGCCTAGTGTGAATACACTGCCTGTGTGTTGAAAGTTCAGAGAAAATATTTTTTAGAGCACCTAATGTTATATTTAAGTGGTAGTAAATTTTACTACTGTATCGTAACTGGGAGAGTTACAGATAGGTATCGTAATCTTCCGGTTTCCGGTGTCATGGCGGCTTTGTGTAGTCATTTTTACAATTCGGCAATTGCTGATATATTTAAATGATTTACGCGACAGTCTAGTTGTGAAATTATGTGTTGCAATTCCCCGTTTGGTGTATGTTTTACTTCTGATGTGTGGATGAACTGTGATTACCGATATTTAATAAGTGGAATATGATTTATTCTTCTTTGTGTCATGTGTTCGCGGTTAATAGGCAATCACGTGGTTCGACAAAAATGGCGCTGGCAACCGGGTGTGTTCAACCCATATGTGAAAAGTTTGTGACGGTGGATGGGGCGGATGAATCAGGAATGATCAACGGCCCAGAAAGCGAAAACAGCAAAGTGTGTGATACACATGAGGCATATTCAGAACACGAAAGACGAATATGGCTGATCACCGTGAAAGAGATTGGAGCCTCATCACGTACTAGTCCAGAGGGAGCCATGGAGAGGAATTAGAACTTATGTCGGAGGAAAGATCTTAAAATAAGTACTTGGAATGTTAGGACTCTATATCAAGAAGGGAAATTGGAAAATCTGATTCAAGAAGCCGAACGAATAAATATAGATATTTTAGGTATATCAGAGACAAGATGGAAAGAATGTGGGTACATAGAGGACGAAAAATATACATTTATATATTCAGGAAACACAACAGAACATCAATGAGGGGTAGGAATACTGATAAAAAGAGAGCTACAAAAATATATAAATACCCACTGGACATACAGTGATAGGATTATACTATTCAAGTTGAAAGCAAAACCATTCGACATAGCAATAATACAGACATATGCACCTACTCAAGACTACACAGATGAACAAATAGAGGCATACTATGAAGACCTAAATAAAGTTATGAAGCAAGTGAAATCTTCAGACATCTTGATTGTAATGGGTGACATGAACGCTAAAGTAGGAAAAGGTAGATATAAGACCATTATAGGAAATCATGGTTTAGGAAAAAGAAATGACAGAGGAGAAAGATTAATACAATTCTGTGAAGAAAACAGGCTGATAATATGTAACACCTACTTTGAGCAAGAGAAAAGGAAACTATACACATTGAAAAGTCTACAAATTAATGGAAAGATAATCAATAACCTAAGATATGCTGACGATACTGTACTACTAGCAGAAAATCCTAAAGATCTACAACAATTACTTAATGAAATAAACATGACAAGCAAAAAATATGGACCAGATATGAATATCAAAAAGACTAAAACTATGATCATAAACAAAGAAAATACTCAAAAGTCACAAATGGATATCAAAATTGAAGGAATAGACCTGGAGACAGTTCAGAACTACAACTACCTTGGACATACTATAACCAGTGATGGAAAATGTACAACTGAAATAAACAAAAGAATAGGAATGGCAAAAAGTAATTTTAATGTCATGAAGAACATACTAACATCAAAACAAATAACACCAGGACTAAAACTAAGAATAGCAAAATGTCACATCTTCTCAATATTCCTATATGGTGCAGAAACATGGACATTAGACAAGAAAACAGAACAGAGAATTGAAGCCTTTGAAATGTGGATATATATAGAAGAATGGGTAGAATTGGATGGAAGGAAAAGAAAACAAACGATGAAGTCTTAAAACAACTAAAAATGAAAAGAGAACTATTAAGCACAATTCAAACAAGACAAATGCGATTTTTGGGCCATGTTAAAAGACACAACAGCCTAGTTAAAAATAATTCTGAAGGGGAAAATACAAGGTAAAAGAGGGATAGGCAGACCAAGACTAACATGGACGAGTAACATCAAAAGATGGACAAATCAGCCTATGACAACCTGCACCATCAAAGCAAGTGACAGAGCAGAATGACACTCTATGGTAGCCAACCTTCGTTGCGGAGACGGCACTCGATGATGATGATGGTAATCTAGGGTTAAAAGGTATTTTTGTATTCAAATGTAGCAGGTTACTTGGCTAAATATAAAAGGACTGCAAGATGTTTGACCATTACATTTTTTTACAAAAAGTGGGGGTGGTGAGAGAGAGGATGGTGAGAGATAGTTTATTTTGACAATTTTTAATGAGAGTTGAGATCTGAGAAAAGCTAGGAAATCTTGATATAATCCTACATAAACATTCTATAATTTCGTTCCAGAAGGATGTACAGATGTAAACCTACATCAATATTGTATAATGTTTCTGAATATGTTTTACTCAAATCTTGTACAAATGTTGTACAATCCAATACATATGTGAATGATATATATCTAGTCAAATATGACTTTAAAAAGTCTCTACCTGGCATCAAAGTTGCATAATTAAGATGCAATGGACGTGCCATTGTTAGTGCATCCATCTTCTAGTATGAACACAAATGATGTATATTTTAGTTCAATATGAGCGTTACAGTTCTAATCTTACACAACGAACCACGATTAACCTACTTCTACACAAGTGTAACTTAATCTAAACAAATGTGCATAATCTAGTCTCACATTAATGCTGCATAATGTATCCCTATATGAAAGTTGTATAACCTAGTTCTATCAATCTAGGTAGTAAAATAAATGTATATTTGGTTTAAACACAACAATTTGTGCATAAAGAGGCAACTACACAAACTTATAATTTAGAGTTAACAGAAATAAAAGATATGAGCATAAATGACAATCGTGATCTGGGTGAATAAAACTGGATGCACAGACTAGTGGATGGTTCAAGTCAAAGTTGGGGTGGATCAGAAGGGAGGTCTATGTACAAGATGAAGCCATCATTAGTGGTGGTTCTGAGAGTTTGTAGCTGAAGCTGTTGCTAGTCTGGACTGTGCAATGTCTCCTGTCCCAACCTCCTGAGTACTGCCAACTTCTACAATATAACAAATAAAAAATTACATCAACAGTTAATAACAATGATATAATAGGGTGTGCTCTTAAAAAAAAAAAAACGATGAATGGAAAGATCTAAAGATTAAAAAGTTTAGTAACCACATTAACAGATAAAACTGCCATTTACATGACTAAGCCTCATTTAACCAGGATACATGAATACATACCAGGATACATAGAATAAAATTTATTTAATATCTGACTTTTCTTCTTAATATTCACCTATTTGCTTGCTTGCATTCACCCGATGATTAAAGGATTACACCTCTGTCATCTGCCCTTAAAAGGATGTTACGTTAAATTATTGTTTAAAAGCTATAAAAGGATGTTAAGTGGGCAAAGATGGGCTGTGTTTCTATTTTAAAGCTACAATGTATGCTCCTCTAGGCCAAATATTTGTCTTCAGGATGGGTAGATTTTGTTGAACAATTTTTGTCAAAACAGCTACCATTTTTGGCCTACTCTTGTATACTTTTTATTACCAAGGGTTCTTTAATGTGAGCAAGAATAGGACATCCTGTTTTTCACCATTTTCCAAGAGGACTAGGCATTGGATTGCACTACCCAGAGACGGGTAACACCATGAAGAAACCACAGATTCAATTTGAAAAAAATTCCCACTGGCTGTGGTGGAATTTGAACCCAGGACCTTCCTGTCCAGAGTAGACATCTTACCTCTAGACCACTCAGCACCCTCAACTATACAGAACTGAAAAGTAGAGTTAGTGTTTCCTTGGTGTAAAAAAAAATATTTTTTCCTGACTGCATGAACAAATGATGTTGTTTGGTTAATTTTCAATATACTTTTAAAGATATATAATTTTGAAGACACACCAATGCAGTTATACAACTGAATGATAAAAATTACCTATGGGTTATGATAACCAATAATTAATAAAATAAAACAGGAAAAAAACTGTAAAATGGTTGTGTTTCTTTATGTCAAACCTTGTGTAACCAACAAGACAGGTAGATATGGATCAACACTTTTCTGGCTGGAAGCTGTATAGCATTGAGTTGGGCTGTAGAAGTCATAACTCAAGGAGAACAATCTAAGACATAGCACGTGGTTGGGAATGTGATTACTGCCCATTCTTCTAACATGCCCCAGCCACCTTAATCTTCAACACATGAATGTTGTGTTCATATTGGACAGAGATCTAGAACATTGTAGGACACCTGTGTTGGTTACTTTGTCCAGCCATTTGTTATGTTGGTTTGTGTCTACCAGCTTAATATTTTTAACTCCAGAGGGATTGAATTTTGCATGAATATTACTTTTTCCTATTCAGAAGTACTCTCATTTTTTTGGGTCAAGAGTTCTGATATTTAGGATAGATATTTTCCAATCAATTTTACCCAGACAGTGGCCATTTTTGGCTTAGTCTTTTCAATTTCCAATACCAAATGTTCTGTAGCATGTGCAGAATGACATGGGACCTCCTGTTTTTTTTGTTGCTGTCCAGACACCAGGGGAGAGTCAAAGCATGAAGAAACCATGGATTTGATTTTTGAAAAAATTTTACCACTTATGGCGGCATTTGAGCCCTGGGACTTTCTTGTTCAGAGGCTGATGTTTTACCTCTAGAACACCCAGCTCCCTCATCCTATCATTTGATGTGCATTTTTTGTTTATGACTTATTTTCTGAGACAGCACATGTAGAAACTGTTGAATCTTTTCACATACACTAAACAGGTTGTCAGAGTTTCAAATCAACACAGGAGTGTGCTAAGCTTACAGTTTTGATAGATATTATAAGGATTTTATTGTTAATATTAATTTTGTGCTATTCCATACCCACTGTTTTAATGTAATAAATAGTATGGCTGCCTTGCCAATTCATATATTTCGTATTTTTTTAAGGAATAAGGTATCCGTGACACTCGATCTAAGATAATTGAAACTTAGTTTTAAAAAAAAAACAGGTTTCCATTTAAGTTTATGACTATGGGTTTGGTGTTTTCTTGTGCTAGAATTACAGCTTTATGTTAATTTATTAATGAGAATAGGTTGCATGATTTGACCAAGCTATCAGTCATTTCAAAGTATTTTTCTTTCATTATGAGCAACTACAGCTGCAACACCAGCAAAGAGCAGATCTCTTATTTGGGCTACAGTTGTTTCTCTTTTTGCTTTAAAATGAGCTAAGTTGAATAAGTAGCCATTGTATCCTGAGTGCCCATAGATGTCACAGGAGGTTGCGGAGAAAGCATGATGTAAGAGATCAGCAAATAATATTTCAAAGTGGGTATGAGTAAGGGTACAACCCTGCACAACTCCACTCTTGACTTCAAAACACTCAGATAAGCTGCCATCATATTATACAGAAACATTTGTTCCTTCATGAAATGATAATGATTTGGTGGGAGGGAGAGATAGCCACTGTTTTCTTTAATGCTATAGAACCCGGCTCTGTTCATCTAAAAAACCTTTGTGAGGCTAACAAAGACAATGAAAAGAGATTTATTTTGCTCCCTGCATTTCAGCTCAGTTGTCAAAGTGTGGAAATCACATCAGTTTATCTAGGGCATAGTGTTTGAAAAAAGTATTTCTTTTCCTAATCATCATCTGCCTGTTTTACATGGGCAAATAGTATGGAGACAGTCTCTTCTTCTTCTACCTTTTTAGCTCCCAGTGGAGCATAGGTCTTCAACAAACACTTTCCAAGTCGTTCTTTTTTTGCTATTCTTTTCATTATTCCATGTCTTCCCTTCATCTTCATCTCTGCTTCTATCTGTCTTCTCCAAGAATTACTTGGTCTTCCTCTTTGTCTTTTCCCCTAGGGATTATAAAAAAAGGGCCTGTTGTGTAATACTTTCAGTTGGCTTCCATAGTGTATGTCCTATCCAGCGCCATAGTCTTCGCTGTATCTCTCTATCCACTGGGATTTGACTGGTACATTTCCATAATTCTATGTTAGTGATTTTGTCCTGCCATTTCCATCCTTTTATTCTGCGTAAGCATCCATTAATGAAAGTCTGTATCTTCGTGATTGTCAATTTTGTTGTTCTCCATGTTTCACAGCCATATAATAGGACCGACTTAACATTTAGATGAAAATTTTTACTTTTGTATTTAACCTAATTTCTTTGGATTTCCATATGTTTCCCAGTGCAATGAAAGCTCCTCTTGCTTTTGATATCTTTATTTTGGTATCATTTTCTGTTCCTCCCTCTTTATCTATATTGCTGCCCAGATATATATAAAAATTGTACGTCTAGTAAAGGTATTTCTCCTAGCTTTATTTGGTTATTGTCAACTGTATTAATTCTCATAATGTTGGTCTTATCTCTATTAATCTTCAGTCCCAGCTGTTGTGATCTCTCATCTAATATACTCATTTTATCCTGCATCTGTCGATGGCGGTGTGATAGGAGAGCTATGTCATCAGCAAAGTCTAAATCATCAAGTTGTTTGGTCAGTGAACACTGGATCCCATTTCTGTTGTTTTCAGTTATTTTCATAATCCAATCTATGGCCAGTAGAAAGAGAAATGGAGACAGAAGGCATCCCTGCCTTACTCCTGTTCTTATCTCAAATGCGTCTGTAAGCTGTCCTTCATGCACCACACTACATTTTGTTCCTTCATACATAGTTTTTATCAGGTTAATAAACTTTATGGGGATTCCGTAATGACTCAGCAACTTCCAAAGCATTCTTCTGTCTAAACTATCAAATGCCTTTTCATAATCTATGAATCCAATATAAAGTGGGGATTTTAGTTCTAAACTTTGTTCAACTATTATACGTAGAGTAGTTATTTGATCAGCACATGATCTGTTCTTCCTAAAACCTGCTTGTTCATCTCTCAAATGTTTCTCTATGGCCTCTTTTAGTTTCTCCAGAATGATTATGCTTAATATTTTTCCTGGCACTGATAGTAGCATAATTCCCCTATAATTTGTGCACTCCTGTAAACCTCCTTTCTTTGGTAGTTTGATCATATAAACTTCTGTCCAGTCTTTAGGTATTTCTTCCCTCTCTCAAATTTTATCTAATAGATTATGTAACATCTTGGTAGAGGTGTTAATATCTGCTTTGCTGGCTTCCGAAGGAATTTCATCTGGTCCTGTGGCTTTACCATTTTTTTAATAGGTTGATGACTTTCATTATTTCTTCTTTGCTTGGTTTTCCACAGTTAACGTGTAACTCTTCTTCTGCTGGTAGTATATCTGGAGGATTATTTGAGCCGGGTCTGTTCAAAAGTTCTTCAAAGTGCTCTTTCCATCTCTCCATTTATTCCCTTATATTACTAAGCAGATTTCCTTTCTTGTCTTTAATAAAGGCATTGATCTATTTGTATTTTCCACTTAATTTCTTTGTGCTGTTGTACAGTTCTTTCATATTCCCTTTATTTGCTGCTTTGTCTGCCTCTTTAGCTAGTTTATCTATAAATTTCCTCTTATCCCTTTTAATGCATCTTCTCACTTCTTTGTTCACCTCTGTGTAAGCTTCCTGTGTCTTGGCTTTATTACTTCTCGTTTTGCTTTTATTTATGTTGTGGAGACAGTGCTCATTTTACACTATCTCACTGTCAACTTCTCCTAGAGGTGATCTGAAAGTGGGATGAAAGAACCAAAGCTGAGCTTCAGTTGATGCTATAAGATGGAAATACACCACCAAATGCTGATAATACACCAATTGATTGCTGTAATTGTGTACAAGTGTTGTATTTATAATGAATTTCTGTACCTTATTGGACCTATTCAATTAGAAAGGCAAAGCAAGACAATTTATTTATGAGTAAAGGTCAAGAGTGTCTATTTTTCAGCCCTTTCTCTTGCTTGATACACATTATTTTAAATGCTAATCCAATACTCGTATCCATTTATTTTTAAAACTCTGACAGTATTTTAGAAATTTATATAACTAATTAATATTTACTGAACAAGTACAAGGGTGTTTTATGGCGTAAAATTGGCTCTTACATAAACACAAGCACAAACAGGAAGAAAAGTAAGTATATAATAGCCTGGATCAGAATTTGAACTCACTGAAACAATGTCTGGTGTCACTTTTCAAGCACAATAACTAACTCTCAAATAATAAGATTAATATTAGAAATGCCAATCAAACTAAACATCTGTGTGAATACTTTCTCCAGTCATACCTAAAGATTTCGTACCATTGTGATTTTGCATAGCACCATGTCCCTTGCTTTCATATACCATAACTTCATTGTATATCAAAGCTGCAAACAGAGTAAAAATAATGATGACAAACTGGAAAATGTAATAACTGAGAATTCATTGCTGTTACAAATGACATTACAAAAGTCTAGGCAATCCAACAGGAGTTAAGATGCTTTTAACAGATGATAATGCATATGCACAATGATATGGTTCCAGTAGCTTGGTGATTAAATTTACATCCAGCTCAAACTTGATATTATTCCTAATTAATCAGCGCTGTATTCCAAATTGGTGCAGTGTCAGGACTGTATCCTCATTGACAGCTATGTCAATATCCAAGACAAAAAAACTGAGAATTGACATCTTATAAGTAAAATATCATAGTAAAAAAAAAAAAAACCACAAGTACAAACTAGTGGCATGACAAAACACTTATATGCAACAATGTACACATATAATCTAGGAACAAATGACACTTTTTTAAAATTGATGAGTTAACATAATGTTGTTATTAAAAGTTGCAGATCTCATTAGATGCTAAAAAGAATGCTGACAAGTGAGATAATAATAGCAGGCATCAATTCTCTTTTAAAGACAAAAATGCTGAGCCAGAATAAAGACTTATGGTGTGGCATGATGTAACCCCTATGTAATATCTGACAACAATGGAAAGATGTTGCTGGCACTGATCAAACTCCAAAAATAAAAAAGACCATCATCATCAAGTACTATGCCTGATGGCACAGGTGATCATGTCTCTTCACAACTTTCTATTTCTATCTATTCTTTTGCTGACTTCCTACAAAACCCATATAAAAGACCATGGGCATAACATACTAAGTACACACCCTCAACAATGAATATTTCTGGATTGATGGTTTGAAGGAATTATTAAAAATATACAGACTTAGAATAGAACAAAACAACAAATAGACAGGATGATAGCCAAAAGAATGTGTAGATAGAATGATCACAGACTGGAACAAAGGGAAACAGGAGATAACGGAAAGAAAATAATAGAAGAATAGTAGATCATGAAATTAAGGCAAGTCTCACACGCAGAGATAATAAAAAAAAGCTCAAAAGTGATGTCTGTAGAAAATATCTTTTTGTGCACAATTGAACTTGAATGAAAAGATGAGTGATTTTAAGTTTTTTGGGGGGTTAAATATTAATATACAGCAGATAACTAAAACATTAAAGTACATTAAATGTTATTTTTGTTCACAAACACTTAAAGAACATCTCCAAAAATTTTAAAAGTGAACAATTAAACAAATAAAAAATAAACAATACTTCAAATCACCAATCAACCACTAGTATCATCAGTAATCAAGAAAAGACAATGGACATATGTTTGGGCATGTGATGAGAAGAGATAATAACTGAATAGCAAAGCAAGCCCTCATGTGGGAAACAACAGGTAGGAGGAATCGAGGCCGACCCAGAGAGACACTGAGTAGAACAATGACCAGAGAGGCAAAGGCAACAGGAATTGGCTCCATCAATGAGATTGAGATGCTTGCACAGAGCAGAGACAAATTGTGGGATTTGGTAAATTTTTTTTTGCAATGATTAAGATTGCTAGAAAAAAATATTTTAGAAAAAGAGAAAGAGTATCTGGGGCTATGCTCTATGGGCATAAGCAATGGTTCAAAAGGTCAATATATAGACAGACAGACAGACAGGCAGACAGAAAGACAGACAGATAGGATAGGATAGACTGATGGACGGACAGACAGACAGACAGACTTCAACAAGCGCGAAGACCACATTTCCCCTAAACAACAGAAAGTTATTGGAAGCAGGTAAATGAAACTTGAACAATGAGTGTCTAGTCATTAGATTAAGGTACCCTACACCACTACAAACACATAGGCATGCAGCTGCCAATTCCTCAATGTAAGAGAAGCAAAATGTTTCTGAAAGTGATCATTAACAACTGAATGTTCTAATGAATTAAAAGAAAGAAATGAAGAATTATGAATACAATCAGTACCAATGGCACTAATTGCTACTTACTTTTCCACTCTTCCACTGTGTGTTCTCTTTCATCAACTGCATGATCATATGGCCCTGGAGCTGGCTGGTAATTGACAACAACATACAGTAAAAAAACACTACTACAACAAAATAATTATTCCTTATTGATAGTATTGACATCACAGAACTCTGGGCAAAAGTGCTCAGTCACCTTCAGCATTTTGCAAGTGTACGTACACTTCAACTAGCTTAATGGTTGTGGACATAGCTAGCACACTGTTGCAGGATGTCATTCATATATGTCTGACATTGTATTCCAAACTGCTGCAGTCTCAATATCTCTATTGATATCCAAAATCATATAGGGGCCTTCATCTTGATGTTACCCTTGTGTATGTCTATCATTCCTATCACAAAGTACATTAAACCAGTCAATCAGTTATTTCGTTGCCATGATATAACACACCTCCTCCTCAAATTCCCAACAGTGTATTTGAGTCCAGCCTACCAGATTTTTTTAATTGACATGAACACTCTCCCTCACCCCCAGTCCTACAACAAAGTATTTGAGATCAGCTTCTCAATTTCATTATCATGAACACTGAGTATAACCTTATAATATGCTGAAACCATATAACTCAACAATTCAGATTAAGTAACACACCTTCTGTAGAACAAATTTCCACAATATTACAGACTATATATATTTAGTTTACAAAATTGTGTACTCTTCTTCTTTGTTCACACAGTAAGTTATATTATACTGTGTTCTGCACCTTGAACCAATGTATCAGACTTCAGCACACATCTAATTTTAAATACTTCTTTAGCTTTTATTTATGTGTCTTCTAAATTTGATGTATTTAATCTCATAAGCACCTTCATCAATAATTTTTATCAATAGTTTTCACTGGATACCATTCACAGCTACTGTTAACAGCAACCACTACAGGAGCAAATCGGAGCAGAGATCACTCAGTCATGTCTATAAAATAAGATTATTCATCAAGAAATGCTTGGTGGTAGGAAAAGCAGGTATGGACATCCAGGAAAACAGCAAATCATATTAAAAAGTAATGTGAGAGTGTTCTGAAAGTCAGAGAACTATAGTTTGTTCAGAAATTCATGCCCAATGAGTTTATAAATTATCTCGGAAACTGTCTGATGAATTTCTGTAATTCTTTTTCATTAAATCTTCTTTTTTCACCGACCTGAAGAATTTATGTCAATAAAAATGAGAAAGAGAGTTCATCGGTACTATATAGAATCAATTCTGACCTATGGAAGTGAATCATGGACAGTGGACAAACAAATGAAAAGACGATTAGAGGCCACAGAGATGGGATTTCTTAGAAGAATGTTGAAAGTTCCCTGGACAGTTAAAAAGACCAATGAGGAAGTTCTCAAAGAGGCCAACACAAAAAGGGAGCTCTTAAAAAACATCAGAAAGAAGCACTCAAAACATTTTTCGGGCACATCATGAGAAGAGGAAAGTTGGAGTGCTTGGTTACAACTGGCAAAATAAAAGGAAAGAGAGATCGTGGATGACAAAGAGAGAAAATACTGGATGGCTTGGTGTCAAGGCATGGAAAACAGTCAACAACAGAACTGATATGATGCACTGTAGATAGAAGATTGTGAAGGGACATAATCACCTATGCCAACCGGTATGGCACATGACGATGAAGATTTTATAACATTTAAGTACAAAGGCAGTCTGAATTTTGCACAAATCTTTTTTTGTTATATAATTTTAGGAAAATATCAAACCATGTGCTCTAAACATTATATTTTACTGTAAATTATGTTAATTTTTTAACAAACCTCTCAGTGGATTGCGTCTTACAAGTTATGGTTCAGTGAGTGCGAGATTGTGCAAAGATTGTGTGGAAAGCATGTGAAATTTGCCTTTTGAAAAGATGAGTTGATTACAACAAATGTGGGTATTGTAAAACCCTAAAAATTAGGACAACCAAGAAAATCATATTTTTATATACCTCAAATAAGCAAAAATCTTTCCTAAATGCATGACAGTAGGGAAAAAAATCAGACTGAAGGTTGGTGAAAAATTAAGACTTCATGAGAAAGAATGACAGAAAATCTTCAAACAGTTTCCTAGATAATTAATAAACTCTGTGGGCACGAATTTCTGAACAGACTATAGTTATGATTAACTCTTTCCGGACTATTATCCGACACCTCGGTTCTATGAAATTGATCAGTTCTAACCACTCACCGACACGTTGGTTATTTTGTGTGTAGCTGAATATTTGATTCGTTTTCACTGATTTTCATTTTTATTTCAACCAATACTTGATTTCCGGAAGTAGGAGAGTTCTCTCTCTTGATCTTTCTGCTTATACCGGCATGGTCGAAGTTTCGAACGTTGGAAAATTTTTAATTTATATTCTTGTTTATTTATCAAATTTTTTTCACATAATGGCCACGCCCACTGTTGATACTTCTTGCAGTCAACTAACACGATATAGAGCAGAACAAGCTAGATCTATGTTCGAAACCTTGTTATTGAGTGACTCAGAAATAGAGTATTCATAGTATTTAGACTGGACAATAATTTTGTTGACGTAATAATGGGTCGGAATATTGGTTAAAGTTATGATAAAAAGGTAAGATGATCTGACTTAGGTTTAGCTAGTGGATGCCTACTATTACAGCACTATCGGTGCCTCGGAGGAATAGTTATGGTAGTTATGATGGTAGTTATTCTGATAACGAAACTGGTACTTTAGGGACATATCACACAAAATAAGTCCAGTTGTGTAAATAAAAATAATAAACTTGATTTGTAAATAATGTTGTTATGACGTCACATAAATTTATAATATTTTTCATTCTGGGATCATTTACAACAATGTACATAATTTCATTATTTGTGGACATAAATTAATCAAATAAACTGTATTTTGGAGGAATTTGGATTATGTTGTGTAATATTTCAAGACAAATGGATAGCAACACATATAAACACGGAAAAGGGTAAGTGAATTACAATATTTTCAATTAAAAATGATCTACCTTGAATATTTTATATTAAAAAAAAATATTTTATTACTTTAAATAATCACATATCATAAATATATTGCTATTTTCATTTTATGTATCCATTTCCCTTTCCGGTGATGTATAACACATGCCACATTTATCTAAATTATTGTGTGAAGTAGTCAAATGAAAAAGGTATATGGTAAAATTTCTGGAAACAGAACAATTATCCTGGTCCAAATCTGAAAATTCTTGTTTCCTGTTCTGGTCCTGAAAGAGTTAAGTAGTATATAGTTAGATATAATTCAGAATGAAAACAACTAGTAGTGAAGGGTTGATGTTGTTTGCCCATCAGTGACCAAAAATACTGTCAACATTCTCAGTATAAGAAAGATCAGAGGGCCAATAAAATAAATTGAGCCTAGAAGTGTCTGCTGTTTTAAGGGCACAAATGTGCTAAATGTTGAGGAAAGTGATTTTGTAATAGATTTTATTTGCAGAATTGCCTCATTGTCATTTGTTCTTGTTTCCCTTAACTTGTAGTAGCCTTAGCAATTAGCAAATGTACTCTCCCAAGCATCAAGAATAATACAAAAGTGCTTTAATGTTATATTTAGTGTGTTCTTGAACATTTTCTTCTGTCTATCATGTATGTCATCTTCTGCCCTTTTACAAACTACAATAAAATAAGTTTCTTTGGAAGATGTGGAATCTGCTGATAAGATAGCAAGACACCCCCAGGATAGCCTCTATGTCTCACAGGAGCAACAACATTAAGCAAGTATTTAAACAAGCAAGCTATGGTCAAGTATGATTTAGAGATATTTGTAAATCATCTCTGAATGACTTTTCCATTTGTGAAAATGACTGAGAACATCTGACAAGAGATCGCACATCTTGAGAGCCCGTATAAAAATGGCATAACAACATTTGAGGCTGTACTATGGCAAAACGTGGAAGAGAAAAGACTCATAAAAAAAGATGGAAAACCATGTGGATCAGCTGGCCTGACTTATTCATTCTGTGGCCGAATGCCTTTGTCAAACATTAGTAGAATAAGCCACAAGAGAAGCAGTGCGACAAAAACAAAACCTCCAAAAAAAATATATAGCCTCCATTAAACTGTCTGAAAAGACAAAAAGGTCATTATAACTATGGTCAAGGTATGTTGTGTTAAATAAATTCCAATTAACAGCACATTTTAAAACCTATACTAATTTTTATTGTATGCATGTCATATTAACAAATAGGTGGTTATTTGAATAATGATTTGTGTGAAGCTGGCTCACCCCATTGACTTCTCTTTCATCAAACCACACATTGATGTATGGGTGCATGAGTGCTTCATCCACAGAGATTCGCTTATCTGGGTCAATCACTAACATTTTAGATAACAGGTCCCTTGCAACAGAAGCTCTCAGTCCTTGATGTTCTGAAAGTATAGATATCAAATCTTGTAAAGAGGGCTGGGTTGGTTAGTTATTGATCCAGCAGTTTATTGACCCTAGGTCTTCTACTCTATGTCACATAGTTGTGCATGTTCTGTGTGGACTGTCTGTGGATTTTCTGTGTACCCAGGTCTAGAGCCAGAAAAAGGACTGTCCCATCAATATGAAACACTAGGTACCAATGATGCTCTATTCTAAGTCATGGTAACTAACCACATCAATATGGAACATTAGATAGCAACAATGATTTATTCCAAGTCACTGTAACTTATCACATCAATATGGACCATTAAATAGCAACTAATCTCTGTTCCAAGTCACTGAAGGTTAACCACATCAATATGGAACATTAGATAGCAACAATGATTTATTCCAAGTCACTGTAACTTATCACATCAATATGGACCATTAAATAGCAACTAATCTCTGTTCCAAGTCACTGAAGGTTAACCCCATCAATATGGAACATTAGATGGCAACAATGATTTATTCCAAGTCACTGTAACTTATCACATCAAAATGGACCATTAAATAGCAACTAATCTCTGTTCCAAGTCACTGAAGGTTAACCACATCAATTTGGAACATTAGATAGCAATGATGCTCTATTCCAAGTCACTGCAGGCTAACCACATCAATACAGAACATTAGATAGCAATGATGCTCTATTCTAAGTCACTGTAGCCAATACAGGGTGTGTTAGACTCATTCCCTGCAACAAATTACCTGCTGGTTAGGTCAAACTTCTCTAAGACTCGACATATAACCATAGCCATAAGCTTAAGGGGAAAAGATAGCTTATGCTGAGCTCTTGTGATGGGCCAGTTACACACAAAAAATAAAACACTTTGTCTTTCTGTCTCCAGTCATGTTCAGTTCTGATCTCATCCCAACTACAGAGAGTGCAAACATAAAACAACTGGGTATGGATGACACAGATCTACTGATTAAATGAATGGGGGGTTTGCTCAGATATTAATTCCTTTCGCTGGAAAAAAATGAGGAGCTCATCAAGAGAACCAAACTAACATTAGTAAAGACATTATTAAAGAACAGTCAACAGTACTAGGTACAATTATGAACTTAGCTCCAACAAATGTAATAATCTGAAATACACAGGAAGTGAAGAAGACAGAGGAAGATGAGGAGAGGAAACAGACACATGAGAGACAGACACGACATGGATGGATCTGGACAATGGAGCCAAAGAAAGGAAATGAATTCAATTTGTTGAAGATCTGTCTCTGGTGAGAGACTAAATGGTCGATGATGATGGTAATTAAGAATTAAAATAACAGAATGTCCATTATAGTGGTTGTGTATGACTCATATACTATTGTATTTTCTATATATTTACTTGAATTATTGTAAAATTAAAGAGTGAAATATAATGTGCAACAGCATTAATTTGTAAAAAAGAAAATATGTCATACTTATCATCAAAATCTTCCCAATAATCAATGTCTTAGAGGAGATCCTGAAACAGTTACAAGAACTGCCACACAATGAATCTCAGAAGAAAAACAAATAAAAGAGAGGAAGACCAAGGACAGCCAGGCAGAGAACTTCTGTTATCTTGTGAGGTATGGCCAAAGACTGCAAAAAAGGAAGGAACTTTGTTGTTGCCCTAAACAACACCACAAGGTAGGTAGGTGTGTGTGTATGCATGCGTGCGCATGCATGTGTGTGTACACGTGCACTGAACTGACTCATTTGTCTATCTAAAGTCAAGTAAAAGAAAGAAAATATTATTATATTTTCACAAATGTATTGTTATTGTTGTCATTTACTCATATGCCTATATTTTACTGCATTCTTCTTCTGCTGCTGTTTGTCCAATGAATACTCCTCCTCATTGTCAGCCCTAAAAAAAAAGAAGTTAAGTGGGGTAGATGTGTAGTATTGTCGTTTTAGAGCAAGCAGAGATATATTTTGTGTCTTTAGACCCAATACATTCAACTTCAGCAAGGTAGTGTTGAGTATCTGGTTACTTCCTTATCCGATTCCTGGCTAAGAGTGAAGGCATCAAGATGTATCAGGAAGCATAGAGATGCGAAGCTACTGTAAAGCTGATGATAATGACAATTTAAAAAAAAAAGAAAAAAAAGAAAAAAAAAGGTATGGTAACAGCTTTACATAGGTACGTAACAAAACAAAAGTCGACGTTTTGGCCAAGCAGGTCCTCAGCTGGAACAACAAATAACAACACACACAAAATATATAAGAATATATACACAAATCTAACTACATCTTGAGTATCTTGCATATAATCGCCATGTAGTTAGATTTGTGTATATAACTTTATAAATATATTTTTGTGTTGTTATTTGTTGTTCCACCTGAAGGTCTACTTGGTCAAAATGTAGACTTTTGTTTTGTTACGTACCTACGTTAAGCTGTTACCATACCACGTTTTTTAAATTGTCACTTGGCCAGCCTGGTTAGTCCATTTCCAGGCCCACCATGGAGAGGTGGAGTAGGATCTTTATCAGTTTCACTAATTCTGACACAAGCCATCAGTTATGAATTGCTGCCCATTTTCAGCTCAGGTGCTGTTGAGCACCTTAGACTCTCATTCTTCATTTAATTCTGAACAGAAATGATGACATAAATTATTTGATACTTTAGTGAAATAACATTGATGTTACACGGGTTGAAAGGCACTCAACACTGATCAAGAAAAATATTACTAATAACATAATTAATCTTGGATATCCTTAAATTCAGTCGTGGAACAGACTTTCCATTTCAGCAAGTCATGTTTTGCGATAGTCAGAGACCAAGGAAACACAAGGCAGAACAAATTACTAAAGAAGCGATTTGACTAAGAAATAATCAAGACCTCTAATTATTCTAAGACATTCTTCTTCTTCTTTCCTTCCTCATTTGCCTTTCAGCGTTGAGGGGAGATATAATTTGCAGTCTTTTGCTAGAACTAGCATTAAACATCAAATATGGAGAACTATGACTTCCATCCTATGTACTATCTATCTTTGGCCAAAGAGGAAAATGATGAACATGATCATGAAATAACAAACATCAGAGAGCAATTAAAATTATAAACAAATATTGTTACCTGCACTATCTGGAGGAAAGAGTACATCAGGAAACAATTTCTCAAAACTGTGACCAGCATGCCTGGGTCTGTTCTCCACATAGTTTCTTACTGTGGTCTGTAGTCTAGCCATGAACTCCTGACTTGGTGTGCCCAGCTGCTCAATTATCTTATTCCACTGATCAATGTCTAAAGTCAATAGTTAAGGCTTCAATCTGAAGGTGTTTAAAGCTATTACCACTAGAAAAAAAAAAATAAAAAAAAGGAGCCCCAAGAGAATAGAATGGTGTTAGTGCCTATTTTTTAATAGACATTTGGTACACTGTTTTTGGGGTAAGGTGGTTAGTATTAACCTGAGCTGCTTTTCTTTCACATAAAAAATCTGGTACCCATTTATGGCTACATGAACCTGGAAGCTGTTGATCAGGATCGAATCTGACTAAGCTCTTACTATTATCTCTATAGCAAATTATTTTTGTTTGATGTCAAAGGTATTTATGAAATATATTTGTAATTTTTTTTATTTGATGTTATTATATAAGTATATCTGGATTACAATACCTATCTGTAACTCTCCCATTTATGATACAGTAGTAAAAATTACTACCACATAATTGTAATATTTGGAGTTCTAATAGCAGTATTTTCTTTTAACTTTTGTTACAAATCTGGGTGTTTACCCAGCAAGAGACAGAGGATTTAGATTTCCTAGATAGGATTCATCTTATGACCTGAAATTCTATGCATGGACTGAACATGTTAAACTGTCTATTGACATGGTTGTTGTACACCAGTATGTTTGGCTTACCGCTTGCATTGTTTGTCATGTTTCCTTAGTTACAAAAGTTTGTTTGATGTCACACTGATGGCTGAGGAAATTTCCCCGGTCACAGGAAAAAAAAATTTTTGTCTGCGGCAAACTGTCAAATTTCAAGAATTTATATTTTGAGGCGGTAACTTTTACAACAATATCGTAATCTAGGGTTATACAGGTAAGCTAAAACATATGATAATATAACAGTTTATGAAACTAAAATCATGTTTGATGAGTCTAAATTATTTGGAAATGTGCTACTTTGATTATGTGCATGTTAAAAAGCACAATCAGGAATTGGAAACTTTGTTGCAGGGTGAGATTCTCCAACACCATGATCCTAAAGTGCTATTTCCTTCCTTCAAGGCAGCTGTAAACAATTCAAGGATTTATCCTACATGTTTGTTTGTTTGTTGTTTAGGATCACCATCCCTGCACACTGGACAAATCCATAAGTGCTCCCATATCCACCTTGAGAAAATCCTAGGAGGATCATGGCCCACATACACCCACATGGTCTGGGATCCATGATATAGGTAGGTTTTTTTCTGACAATTTTGCACTGCTAGCGACTACATTTATGGCCTACTCTGATATAGGTAGGTTTTTTTCTGACAACTTTGCCCTGCTAGCGACTACATTTATGGCCTACTCTGATATAGGTAGGTTTTTTCTGACAATTTTGCCCTGCTAGCGACTACATTTATGGCCTACTCTGATATAGGTAGGTTTTTTTCTGACAATTTTGCCCTGCTAGCGACTACATTTATGGCCTACTCTGATATAGGTAGGTTTTTTTCTGACAATTTTGCTCTGGTAGCGGCTAAATTTAGGGCCTACTCTTTTCAATTTTATCAGCCAAGGTATCTTTAACGTATGTGAGCGCACACGGGACCTCCTGTTTATTTTCATTATCCGAGACAACTAGACATTGGATGTCACTGCCCAAGAGATCAGGGGAGGGTAACATCATAGAAAAACCATGGATTAATTTTTCCTATTTTTGAAAAATCATCTTCCGCTTCAGGCGGGCTTTGAACCTGGGTCCTTCCTATTCTGAGGTCAATGTTGTACCTCAAAACTACTCAGCGCCTACACCCTCCCAAATCCTACATGTCACTAAGGAGTGTACCATATGTTTGTACATGTATTCTAGTCAAAATACCAACCACGTCTGAACGCTTGCTCTTTAAAACATCTACTTTAGTTTCATGCAGGCTTGACGTCAATAAGAAATCCATTCCTGGGGTGGTGGCGCTGCAAAAGTTCTGAATGTAGGTTAGAAACACCAGAATTTTTGTCAAATGTCTTAGATCATTTCAGCTAAAAAGTGTGCCCCAAACAGGCGTGCAATGTGCTCTTTGTAAAATTTACAATGGCATCATAAAAACACTGCGGTTTTTTTTATATAATAAATTTCGCCAATTTTCAAGAAATTATTTTGTTTAAACTCTTATAACATGGGATAGTCAGCAAACAATGCTAAGAGAAAGCTGAACATATGGACGGAACTGATAGCAGACATGTCTATAGACAACTTAACACCTCTGGTAGTCACGCGCCATGCGGTTGAACTTCAGGCCATAAATTGAAACTAAGCCAGGAAATGATTACCCGATTCCTGCATCTCTTCTTGGGTAAACATAAATCTGTGTAGCAAAAGTTCAAAGAAAATCTTATTTTCCAACCTCCATATGTAACAGTGTTTGTAATTTTAATGAAGGTGTCGTACAGACAAGATAGGTGTCGTAATCTAGAGTTAATCTTCTATTGACCTTTCGAGCCGTAACCGGCCCATAGGGCGTAGACCAAGATACACCTTCTCCTATATGGATTTTTTTGTTCTAGCAGTTTTCTTTTAAAGATATTTTATCAAATCTCGCCATCTGTCTCTGTTCTGTGCAAGCAGTTCTATCTCATTGAGGGAGCCGACTCCTGCTGCTCTTGCCTCTCTCATCAATGTTCTTCTCAGTGTCTCCCTGGGTCTTCCTCTTTTTCTTTTACCTGTTGTTTCCCATATGAGGGCTTGCTTTGCTATTCGGTTATTATCTCTTCTCATCACATGTCCAACGTATGACCATCGTCTTTTCTTTATTACTGAAGATATTAGTGGTTGATTGGCGATTTCTCTAATTTCCTCATTTGTTTTGAATTCGTTCCATGCTATACCAAGTATTTTCCTTAGACATTTATTTTCGAATGCGTTCAACTTTGTTTCTATATCTCTTGTTGTTTTCCAGCTTTCACACGCATACGTAAGGGTTGATAGTACATTTGATTTGAATAGCCTAAGTTTTGTGTTTGTGCTGATAAGTTTTGATTTCCACAACTTTTCAAGGCTTCTGAAAGACATTGCTGCTTTAGCTATTCTGATTTTAATTTCTTTGCTCGTATCCCCTTCTCGATCAATGTGACTTCCAAGATAGATAAAGTGATCGATCTCTTCTACTGGTTTGTTTTCCATGTATATTTTGTCACCTGTTGGAATTAAACTAGTCATGACTTTAGTCTTTTCATGATTGATCTCAAGCCCAATTTTGCTGGCTATTGATGATAGTTCATTTGTGTTTTCCTGCATCGTTGAGTTAATCTTACTGGAGCAATAAGCAATAATACACTTGAACTTTGTTGATAAATCTGGAATGATAGTTTGCATGAGTCATATTTGTAAAAGAGGAAAAAAAGCACTTTATGGAACAAACAAAGCAAGGTGAGACCTTGAACATTGATATGGGTTATAAATGTGACAATAAATAAGATGGATCAACAAGGATACGATCTGAGCCTGGAAACATCACAGTAGCTCGTATAAGTTCTGCCATTATGCAACCAACTGACCAGATATCCACTGCCAAATAGAAAGAAAAAAAAATAATAATTAGCATCACTAACATATTTTTAAAAAAAAAAGATTTTTAATATACTTTTTATTATTGCTGTGAGCGTCTTGTGATTTTGAGTCATAACTTCACTTATGTGGTCCTAACTTTGGTGCATTTTAGTTCAGGCTCTGTTCATTTCCAAGCAGAAGACAATAATAAAAAAATATTTACTACAGATGGAAACTTCCATATCAAGAGATAAACAAATGACATAGAATCACAGGTATTTTTCTCTCAGAAAATTCCACACAAAAAACAACAGAAAACAATGTAGCTCATTCAAGGACCAAACTCATACTTCTAAACATAGCTCCTTGCCTCTAAAGTCCTGCATTTCAGCATGCTGCCTGTTGAGTAACTCAAAAAATTACTTCTGCTGACAAAATTTACATGTATGAATCATTACATGACTAGAGCATAGGGTATTGACAACTATTCAAAATTAATTTATAATAAACACAATTGTGCTCTGAGTTTCCTAATAATAAGTATTAGCCACATACACAAATAGGCTTAAATACTTGTGATGTTGATATACAGCACGAGATGTGACAAAGGAATGTTACAACATGAGTAGTAGTTTCCATTGATTAGACTGAAGACAATAATAATAAATAAATGAATATTTATTACAGATGCAAATATCTGAGGCGAGAAACAAACAAATTGCACAGAGACATCATACCTTCCATATGATACATTTTCCTGTATTTTATGTGTGTTTTTTTTAATATGGGCCGTACGCTCAATTAACAGGAATACAGGAAAAAGACCATTTATTTTTGTAAAATTCTGCATTTTTTCTTCTTAAAATTACTCTACAAATAAAATTTTTTCAAAAACTGTATATCAGTTAATTCCAGAAGTGGCGAAAAGCCAAAACAAGTTACAGAGAATGGCAGAGAATGATTTGTATTTTAATGCATTTAACCGAAATATCACAATACTATAGGCTTTCTAAATATAAATCAGGTGAAAGGTAAAGAAAACTTCACTTGCAATACAATTCGCTGGCTACAAGTTCATCATGTGCCATACCGGTTGGCGTAGGTGATCATGTCCCTCCACAATCTTCTATCTACAGTGCATCGTATCAGTTCTGTTGTTGACTGTTTTCCATGCATTGACACCAAGCCATCCAGTATTTTCTCTCTCTGTCGTCCGCGATCTCTCTTTCCTTCTATTTTGCCAGTTGTAACCAAGTATTCCAACTTTCCTCTTCTCATGATGTGCCTGAAAAATGTTGATTGCTTCTTTCTGATGTTTTTTAAGAGCTCCCTTTTTGTGTTGTCCTCTTTGAGAACTTCCTCATTGGCTGGCTACATACAGCCTGAAAATTTGGCATTTATACTATGCCCTTTCTAAATCACATTTAAGAAAGATCAATACATGTGAGATGTGATGCTTGAGAAAAGTAACAAACAACACAAGAAGAGATAGAATACCAAATGAAACCATAAGAAAAATGGTAGGAATAAAACCCTGCCAAGAATATATAGAACAACAACTTAAATGGTTGGGCCACCTGGTCAGAATGAATCCTCACCAATCACCATCAAGGATGTTCTTCTGGAGAATGCATGGAAAAAGACCAAGAGGAAGACCTAGAAGAAGATGGATCGATGCAGTGATAGAGACATGTAACAACAAAGGAAAATCACTAATCCAGACAGTTTGAGTAGCCCAAGAACGACAAATGATATAACTACGACACCTTTTTGGTATCAGTGAGAAAGATCAAGAGAAAAGAAAGAAAGAAGAAGATAGAGACATGTAACAACAAAGGAAAATCACTAATCCAGACAGTTCAAGCAGCTCAAGAATGACAAATGATATAACTACGACACCTTTTTGGTATCAGTGAGAAAGATCAAGAGAAAAGAAAGAAAGAAGAAGATAGAGACATGTAACAACAAAGGAAAATCACTAATTCAGACAGTTTGAGCAGCCCATGAACGACAAATGATATAACTACAACACCTTTTTGGTATCAGTGAGAAAGATCAAGAGAAAAGAAAGAAAGAAGAAGATACAGCCTGAAGTAGTTTTCTCCTTCATTTTTGGGTTGAAATTGCAGTCTAATATAGGATAGAAGACTTGGACTAAGATTGGGTGTCTCCAAAACCCCCAAAACATAATAGAAAATATATACCACGGTACCTGCACTGTGTTTCCATAGCATGGGGTGAGAGTTGAAAGCATTTCATTATTTTTTTTTTGCCATAATCACGGTAAACACTGTCATGTGGTAGTTTCAAGATATTGATTCACAGGTCAGAACAGCAACTGAAGGTGTGTTTTTTTCAATACTTTTAAAATGATTAATTTAAACACATTAAACAGAGCTGCCCATAACAATTTTGTTTATTTTCACAAAATTTGAGTGATTAACTACTCTCTGCCTACTACTAACTATTAATTTGCGTTAAAATAATAAAAATAACAATTTTTAAGGAAGGGGAGCATCTGCGTTCAGAAAGAAAGGCACCAGTCATATTCATTGTTAGTAAAATTGTTCACTTCTGTCAATAGCTGTGCAATTTTAAATGTTTAATAATTAATTTACTGGATTAAACTGATGAGAAAAAAAACTGGATCTTTGAATTTAGCATTAATTTTTTTTTTCCGTTCGCCAGCTTTTACCTCTGACGAAGTCCCTAGAGACTAGGAACTGAATTTTGCATGTTAATCCATTTTTCCCCTGGCAGCCATGTGCAAAGGGGTCCCTCGCCGCACAGGCAGATAACTCCGGCTTCGGAGATACTCATATTTTTTCCGTATCACCGAAATCATAAATAAAAATTCCAACCGGTGCAGCCTAGAGATTTGAACCCACAATCTTTCTGTCTCGAGGCTGGCATCTTGTCTCGAGACCAACCAGTCCCCCAGGCATTAATTTAAAGTTAAACATAATATAAATACCAAATTTGAAAGAAATCTTAACGACGACAATCAAGGTACTGGACATGGTGACAAAGTTTACCAAGTCAAAACCTCTTGCAGAAACTATTATTAATATTATTAATGACATTAAATATTAATTATATTTAATATTAATAATATATAATATTACTAATATTTATTAATAAATTAACACTTAAAATTGACATGTACGATTTTGTTCCCATAGGTATGGGTTTTTTTTGTCTGATGTATTGGTTCACCCCAAAAAAATAAGGAAGGTATGAGACGAGAGTATTTTTACATCACTCGAAACAATCTATAAACAAACAACAGAAAACAGATTTTTTTCAAGTGATGTATAAACACCAGTATCCCTATGCAAACAGATCATTTTCAAGCAATCCTTGCCTTCCTCTCTTTATTTATTTATTTTTTCTTGATACATTTCTCCCTCAACCACCAGGACTTCTATGTTTTCTCTCATAAGTGAATCTCCAATAAACTCATTTTTATTTTAGCTAGTTTTGACATTTTACTTCTCAAATCCAGCAGCAATTTGCAACTTGACTTTTTTTGCTTCTCTTTGACATGTATAATAAAATTACATAATCATATTTATAATGCTGCAATGTTTATCCACTTATTCTTACTTGTTCATTGGGTGCTGTCCCCACATTCTAGGTTGGCTACCATGGAACACAATTTTACTCTGTCTCTTGTCTTGATGGTGCATGTTGTCATAGGTTCACCTGTCCATCTTTTGATGTTATCAATCAACTATAGTTTAGGTCTGCCTCTGCCTCATCTACCTTGTACCTTCCCTTCCACAATGACTTTTGGTAGAGTATTGTCTCTTCACATGCTAACAATTTCAGTTGTGTTTCTCTAAATGTGTAGTTCTTTTTTTCATTTTCAGCTGATTCAGAACTTCTTTGTTAGTCTTCTTTTCTATCCACCAAAATCTTCCCATTTTTATATAGATCCACATATCAAAAGCTTAAATTTTCTGCTCTTTTTTCCTATCTATGTCCATGTTTCTGCACCATACAGAAATGTTGAGTAGATATAACATTCTACAATTAATTTTTTTAAATTCTGATATTATTTGCTTTGATGTGGTTATATTTTTCATGGCATTAAAATTACTTTTTGCCATACCTATTCTTTTGTTTATTTCAATTTTACATTTTTCATCATTGGTTATAGTATGTCCAAGGTAGTTGTAGCTCTGAATGGTCTCCAGATGTATTCCTTCAACTGTGATATTTATTTGTAGGTCTTGAGAATTTTCTGTGTTTATTATCATAGTTTTAGTCTTTTTGATATTCATATCTAGTCCATATTTTTTGCTTGTTATGTTTATCACATTAAGCAATTGTTGTAGGTCTTTAGGATTTTCTGCTAGTAGAACAGTATCATCAACATATCTTAGGTCTCAGTATATCTTAGATTATTGATAGTATGTCTTAGATTATTGATTGTATATCTTGTATTATTGATTGTATATCTTAGATTATTGATAGTATGTCTTAGATTATTGATTGTATATCTTAGATTATTGATAGTATGTCTTAGATTATTGATTGTATATCTTAGATTATTGATAGTATGTCTTAGATTATTGATTGTATATCTTAGATTATTGATTGTATATCTTAGATTATTGATAGTATATCTTAGATTATTGATAGTATGTCTTAGATTATTGTTTGTATATCTTAGATTATTGATGTATATCTTAGATTGATTGTATATCTTAGATTATTGATTGTATATCTTAGATTATTGATAGTATGCCTTAGATTATTGTTTGTATATCTTAGATTATTGTTGTATATCTTAGATTATTGATGTATATCTTAGATTATTGTTTGTATATCTTAGATTATTGATGTATATCTTAGATTATTGATTGTATATCTTAGATTATTGATTGTATATCTTAGATTATTGATTGTATATCTTAGATTATTGATTGTATGTCTTAGATTATTGATTGTATGTCTTAGATTATTGTTGTATATCTTAGATTATTGATTGTATATCTTAGATTATTGTTGCATGTCTTAGATTGTTGTTGTATATCTTAGATTATTGATTGTATATCTTAGATTATTGATTGTATATCTTAGATTATTGATTGTATGTCTTAGATTATTGATTGTATGTCTTAGATCATTGATTGTATATCTTAGATTATTGATTGTATATCTTAGATTATTGATTGTATATCTTAGATTATTGTTGTATATCTTAGATCATTGATTGTATATTTTAGATCATTGATTGTATATCTTAGATTATTGATTGTATATCTTAGATTATTGATTGTATATCTTAGATTATTGATTGTATATCTTAGATTATTGATTGTATATCTTAGATTATTGTTGTATATCTTAGATTATTGATTGTATATTTTAGATTATTGATTGTATATCTTAGATTATTGATTGTATATCTTAGATTATTGTTGTATATCTTAGATCATTGATTGTATATCTTAGATCATTGATTGTATATCTTAGATTATTGATTGTATATCTTAGATTATTGATTGTATATCTTAGATTATTGATTGTATATCTTAGATTATTGATTGTATATCTTAGATTATTGATTGTATATCTTAGATTATTGTTGTATATCTTAGATTATTGTTGTATATCTTAGATTATTGATAGTATATCTTAGATTATTGATTGTATATCTTAGATTATTGATTGTATATCTTAGATTATTATTGTATATCTTAGATTATTGATAGTATATCTTAGATTATTGATAGTATATCTTAGATTATTGATTGTATATCTTAGATTATTGATTGTATATCTTAGATTATTGTTGTATATCCATTAATGTTTAGGCCTCTAACTTACACATGTTAATATATAATACATTGCACAGGTTCTATAAAAAAAATGAGAGCTCTTATTATGTTCATTGATACTGTGAATATTGCCATCAAGTTTGTAAAGAAGAGTAGACGTTAAATTATTTCAAACATCTCAGCAGAGCATCTATCTAATGACCTTTCGAGCCGTAGCCGGCCCATCTTGGGCGTAGACCAAGATACTCCTTCTCTTATCTGAATATTTGTTCTAACAGTTTTCAATTCTTTTAAAGATATTTTATCAAATCTCACCATTTGTCTCTGTTCTGTGCAAGGAGCTCTATCTCATTGAGAGAGCCAGATTCCTGCGGCTCTTGCCTCTCTCATTAATGTTCTTCTCAGTGTCTCTCTCGGTCTTCCTCTTTTCCTCTTACCTGTTATTTCCCACATGAGATCTTGCTTTGCTATTCGGTTATTATCTCTTCTCATCACATGTCCAACATATGACCATTGTCCTTTCTTGATTACTGAAGATATTAGTGGTTGATTGGCAATTTCTCTAATTTCCTCATTTGTTTTTAATTCATTCTGCGCTATACCAAATATTTTCCTTAGACATTTATTTTCAAATGCATTCAACTTTGTTTCTATGTCTCTTGTTGTTTTACAGCTTTCACACGCATACGTAAGGGTTGATAGTACATTTGATTTGAATAGTCTAAGTTTTGTATTTGTGCTGAAGAGTGATAAGCAGCAGAGAATACCACTATTTTAACAGAAATGCATAGAATGTAAAGTAACATGTATTTCACTAACTCACCATTTGCTTTGTATCCCATGCCAAGAATAACTTCTGGGGCTCTGTAGTACCTGGTGACCACATATGGTGTCATCATGAACCCTGTGCCTGCTGTCCGAGCCAGACCAAAATCAAGAATTTTGAGTGTGCAGTCAGATTTCACAACAATATTGCTTGGTTTGAGATCCTGCATTGGCAACACAAAAACAATACAAATGCTTTTGGAAATAAAGTGAAAAACAATTAGTAATAAATGATTAAGCTAATAAGAACCTATTATTTTACTTACTATCATCAATAAAGTAATGGTTTCCAATAATAATAATTATTGAGTAGTTTGATTACAGAAATAGAGTGCTAAATTGACTCATAGCCTATGGTCTGATACTACATATAATTAGGTATTCAATAATACATAAAGTCTAATACTTTATTCCCTTGTTACTTTTCTCTGTTTGGTTATTGGTTATGGAAGGCCTCGGTATCACTGCAAACAAATAAAAATCCATAATTGCTCAACCGCCCGTGCCAGCGGAATCATCCAAATTAATATCTCATCTCCCAAACAAAGAAAGGTACCTGTAGTCCCCATCGTAGCAGTCTCAGCACACGCCAAAGACATAAGGTGAAACCGCGCAGAAAGTGAACACAGCCAACTGTTCCCTGATGAATGATATCATCATTCATCGTAAACAATTGGAATATCGAAACATGATCAAAACGGATGAGACACACAGCTCACGGTGTGCACAGAGCACTCAACTCAGTAGCTCCTGCAACAAGCCGGACTTGGAATATGAGGAAACTGCAACAAGGAACACTTTTCAGACATAGCCTTCAATGGTTCCTGCCGCCTATCCACCATATACCGGAAGTTCATGTCCTCCCATAAATGATGATCGTCATATTTGTAAAATTTGTAGCGCTTGATGATGTTAGGACATCGTTTTTGCTCTCTTATATAACAATACCATTATTGTTGGTTCTGTGCCACAGACCTTTATTTCATCAATATAGATACCCACAGAGGTGTTTGGGAGGAACAGGCTATCACTTTGTTCTGACCTTAGAAATGTCATACTGATACGTCATGTTTTAGTATTTGTTCATTCTCCAAACATGAAACATTTCTGTCTGTTAAATTCTTTGTTGCTTATACATCAGTCTCCATATTTTCACTGCAGCAGGCACTCCCCTCTCTAACAAAGATTCATGTCCTCATCGACACTGATGGGTGAACAACAACTAGTTCTACAGTGGTCAGATTTATCTGAGTGTTAAAACATGGTTCTTTCATGGTAATGTGGGTGAGTTCAATACTATTTCTTCTGTATCTGTTAATGATTTTTGTTTTTTTATTTTTCATGGAATGCTCTTTCCATGCATAAATCAACTGACATAAATGCATTGTATTTTGTAATTGGTTTTCATTGATTCTTTGAGTACCTTAAAAGCAATATTTAATTGTCATTCATTTCTAAAATTATATTTCAGAAGTTTTTTTTTTTCTTGTGAGGTGCATGTCAACCTGAATTCTCTTGTACAGAGCACTCTTTGTGTGCATTTAAAAGCACATGTATGCACATACATATGTACATACATACACAATCTTTCTCCAGCATTATACCTGTGCTTCACTATTGAATTTAAGTAGTTTAAATCTATGATGAATGTTATTAAATTTCCTTTCACAGCAATGAAGAATGTATAGACTAACCCATGTCAGGCATCACCCAGTAATTTCTCTTGAGGAAGTGTGTAATGTGATAAACTATTTATTAAAGTGTAAACAAAATTAATGTAAACTAACGTGATTTTTTTTAACTGACAAAGTTTAAGGGAAAGTTTGTGGACTGTATAACCAGGAGGGTTCATTGGGTTTAGGGACTACATGGAGTAATGGACTTTGTCATCTGTTTGTGCCACTGAGTCCCAGACCTGTACTCCATAGTGGCCCTTCAGATGAGTTTAGTAGTTAGTCATTATCTATCTATCTCTCATTCGCCTAAAGTATTGTCTACATCTGCAATGTTGTTTCCTGTTTCATTTTACTGTCCTTTGTAATTCTTGCAGTGGCCCATATACTTTTTTCTTTAATGTTATATCTATGGGCCAATGGATTTTCCTTAGTCTACTATATTCAGTACAGTCTTGGACGCCTGTCTACATGTACATGTAGCTGAGGTGCCGATCTTGAACTTTGTATACATCTGACTGTGGAGTCTATTGTTTTCTGTTCTGAGGCATATAATGATAGTAGTTAGTCATTAATAGTGACAGTCTTGTCATTCTTTGAGGTCAGAATGGCATGCTCACACAGCTAGTCCATGCTTTTCTCTTTCAGATCTTCAATATTTAGGCATATACTTGCTGCAAGATCTGAGAGGGTTGTCACTAATGTGTATAGAACTGCAGAACACTGAACTTTCCCTGGGGACAAGTACCAATCACATCAAATTGATGCCCATGCGCTGCCAGGGCCCCCCAAAGGGGAGTAAAGAATAGTGGCGCTGTACCCTACCAGGCATGTTCATAAGAGGTGAAAAAGAAGGATTGGCATGGGAATCCAATTTTCTTCTTTTCTCTTTCACTGATACCTAAACAGTGTCGTGGTTTATATTCTTTGTCGTTCTTGTGCTGCTCGAATTGTCTGAATTAGTGATTTTCCTTTGTTGTTACATGTCTCTGTCACTGCATCTATCCATCTTCTTCTTGGTCTTCCTCTTGGTCTTTTTCCGTGCATTCGAGAGAAGAACGCCTTTGATGGTGATTGGGGAGGATTCATTTTGACCAGGTGGCCAAACCATTTAAGTTGTTGTTGTTCTATATATTCTTTGCAGGGTTTTGTTCAAATGGGAATCCCATAATGTAACAAAATAAGCCGAAAAACTTCACAAACATGGATTATATATATACTTCTGCTTAACTTAACTCCTTAAAGTATATCAAGTCCATAATACTCCAGCACTGTTGAATTATTAATACCTTGCTCTCTAAAATTAAGTGATTAGTTTTACAAGCTAAGAATAAAGATCTGAGATATTTTACCATAAACCATGTCTTATTACTACAAGCAAGTGCAAGATTAAGATATTTTTTAAAGAATATCAAAGCATTATTTTCTTTCCTCTGAGTAAAACTGATCACTGCCATTTGTCATGCTTATGGAGTTAATTAAAACCACATCTTTAACAACCAGCTCCTTGAAAAATTCAGTATATACAAAAATGGAAAGGCATAAAGACTCACCCAAGAAGGCGGAAACATAACTCCATTTAATTACAATGCAATTTATAAGGAGATAAGCAATATATTTTGCAAAATATAATAACTTAAGAGAACATTTATATTATGATGTAATATAGGTATGCTACTTTTTACCAAAAACAGGCCAAGTGATGGTTTCTAGATAAAGAGCTGGCTCACTGACAATACAAATAATAAACTACAAATGAGAAAGGTGAACAGGTGCCTGTATGAGAAGGACAAGCAGAGAAATATGTGTTCTAGGACTGTCAGCTTAAATGGGAAGAATTAGTGTGACAGCCCTTCCTAATGCCACCTAAGTGAGAAATCATATGGCAGACAATGAGAGGTTCCTGAGACAGGTCACAAATTGTGTGAGATTATCTTTGGTGGTTAAATGATGGATAAGGAGTAGCAGTCTATTATCAGAGGACATAATGTTATAAATATATGAAAAAGTATAGGTTGACAAGGAAGTTAGTGATTACACACATAAAACATATTAAGAAATAAAATTTAAAAAAAGAACCACATCATGTCACATGTTGGCGTATAGGGAATATGGAGTTAGAGCCAATATTTTTAACAAACCTGTTGCACATAATTTTTTTCTATAATGCGGTCAGTATTATGCCAGTGGCATCTTTTATCTCCCAAACAAATTCAGTACAGATTAAGGCTGTGTGAACCTAGAAGCCATCAATCAGGATCAAAACAAACTTACTAGTCCTTAGCAGTGGTCTTAGCATTGAAACAACTGTGGCTTCCTAGCATCTTCTTAGGAACAACAAAATACCTCCTTGCAAAAGGAAGGTGGCACACTACACCAGCCAGATACAAGTACAATTTATGAGGAATCAAAGAGGTTTGTTAGGAACAAATGGAACACCAGGGCTAACAGAAAAATTATGCCTACTCACAGCTCAACAGAAAAGAACAAGTAACCATTTGTAGACTCTGAACAGGTTACAACAGATTAAAGTACCACATCTTCAACACACTATGGACAGAAACCTCTGATGAATGTGACTCTGGCGCAGGTAAAATGACTACTGAACATCTGCTATAATCATGCTCAACATATGATGAACAGAGAAGGCTCTTGTGGCCATCACTGGTACCACATCAGGACAAGCTGTATGGTGATGTCTCAATGTGAGCTGATGAACACTTTCTTTGAACTTAATACTGTTGTCTGGAGGTGTATGCAGGAGAAGAAGAAGAAATACCGCCTGGCATAGCTTCTGACCTTCCTTCACAGAATACTCAAAGTATGATTTACACAACTCTCTCTTCTGTTCCTCATTAGGTTGTCTTGTGGTCTGCCTCTTTCCACTTCCTTTCAAGAGAGACCACTGCAGGGCAGCTCTTGTGATCCAAGAAGCAGTTCTTGGTTGTAGATTCTGTTTGCCCAAAAACCTATCTGTGAATTTTTCTCAGGTACATCGTATAATTAGATAAGTCTTAATATTTAGTTTTATATTGCTCTCCAGCATGATGGTCGTACTTCCCGCAATGAATGTTACAACAACCTGGAAACGCATAATTGCACACCTTTTGAGAATGCAGTTCAATAGAACAGTATGAATGATCAGGATGAACACTTTGTTGGTAGCTGGAATGGGGGCTGAACAGATATGGGAATGCCCAGTCGCCATTCCGTTCTAAAGTTATTAATAAATTGATACCCATGCTTGCTTAAACATTTGATGTTACTATACCTTCCACAAATGTGAATGTATTTGCTGTTGCTATTGACTGGCGCAGGGTTTCTTAAAGCAGCACTATGTTTTCTGTTGTTTTAATTCTCTACTTACCCTGTGAATTATACCGCTGAGTGTAAGTGCTTTATACCACAGAGCATTTGGTACAAGAGATAGGACATGCGCTCATGATCCAAATCCATCTGTATAACTTGACATAGGTTGGCATCCATCAACTCCATCACTAGATATCTGGACAACAGATACAGAGACACCAGTTTTATTTATACTACAATTATGAAATTAGACATAAATGTGGCATAGGCAACTGAGAAACACAGCATCCATTTCAAAGTATAACTGGTAATAATAAAGTGATTAGATGGCTTTGTAAGCCCTGAGAGAGAACAAACTTAATGATCCCATTGGGGATTTAAGTTATATAATTTCTGTGATCTGAATGCTTGAAAACAATGACAAAGAAAATGCCAAGATCATCATTATTTCACATAACTTGCCCCTGAGGAAAACTCTCAGAATATTTTAGCCACCTAAAATCAGTAGCCAAAAACTGCTTAAAAAATGCTACCAAGTGGAGATGCACACAGAGATAACAGACATGCAATGAAGCTGGATAGGCCATGTGTTCTGATGAGATACACAAACAATCACGAGAAGGCAAAAAGAGGCAGACAAAAGACAGCTGGACAGTTGAAGATATATGAATAATGAATCAGACATGAGGCACACTGCAAAGATAGCCATAGGCTGCTTGAAGACGAAACAACTTTATTTTCTCCTACAAGACTTGTGGGGCACACCAGTCACTGACTGGCTTGTTGGCTAGGGATAGAGGAATAAATTAAAGACGAATTGGAGACTCAGGAGGTTGTGTTGTTTCTCTGAGTGGACTTTGACCAAATATTAGATTGGATTTTATTCCCACTGCATTTAAAGCTTTCCTGTTGCTCTTAGCTACATCTAACTTTGGTTGCATTTTAAAATATTTATATAATTTAGGAAAGCAGTAGTTCTTTGGTTCTTTTGTCAGAGATCAACTCTCCCATGTAAAGTATTTTTATACATCTGTCTGTCATCTATTGTGCAATATAATTTACTCGGCCATTTTAAGATTCTGCTAGGAATCCTGACATGATCCAACACTGTGGTATTTATTATTCTGAATTTGTGTTTTTTTTATATTATTATTATAATTAACTAATAAAATACTAAATAGCAACATAATATTATAAACATTTATATATTAATTGAATCCTACATTAATAAAGTAAATATAAAACAATTAAGCGTATTCTATTTCTTCTTTGTTCTCCTAGCAACGTGTGTTCTACTGTGTTTGGCATATTTTGATCTGGTGCACCTATCACTGGTTTGGTACTGCTTCTGTAAAATGTGATTTCCATTTCAACAGAGGCCAGCAGTGGTTTATAGTCAAAGGATATTCTAGTTAATTTCCTGCCCCATTTCCCTCCAAACTGAGAAGAAATATTAAAACCTTGGAAGCTGAAGAATAAAAAGTTGATTATTGGAGAGGCGAGAATGGGGAAAATGGGCGAAAAAGCTGGTCACAGGAGCAGATAATTCTCAATTTCTTTCCACATTATTCCCAGATATGGATTTCCACATGCTGAAATAGCCAGTCTGAAAGGCTATTGATGGATACAAAATAAGATGACAACCCGAGTCTTAATGTAAAAAAAAAAAAATAGAATGTGTTCTCTAATATAAATAAAGATACACATACTCCCAGGCATAATGAAGTGTTAATGTTCTTTGGAAAAAAAAAATCTTTTTCACTTCAGGAAATTAAACGTCACAATTCACAAAAACTGTCATAACACTTGTTTGAATTGGGCAAATCATGCATACAAATGATTACAAATATAACATAAACCCCAAAGAATATATTTTTTATTTTAAACTAAATACATTATTAAAAGAGCTGTTAGTTTTATTCTGTCATAAAAATTGTGGGGTATATATATATATAAGGACCTCCTGTTGACAGTTAGATTAATAGAGGCAGCTCATGTTTTTGTGTAATCTGCTCATGCTGAGCAGAGAAATCTGGATGCTAAAGATTAAGCTGACAAGATCCTATTTATCCTTTTTTTTTTTTATTCACTCTAAAAAACTACATAGTTTTCAATCATCATTTTCCCTATTTTACTCTTCTGTAAAAAAAAAAAAAAGTTAAGTGCCCCCCGTCACGCCAAGTGGCGTATAGGGAATATGGCGTTAGTGACCATAAATTTTACAGACCTTCGGCACATGATTTTTGGGGTAATGTGGTCGGTATTACGCCCGTGCTGCTTCACTTTCCCAGAAAAAAATCCAGTACCCATTAAAGGCTGGGTGAACCCGGAAGCTGTCGGTTGGGATCGAACCCTACCCCTTGTCCTTTATAGTCCAGTTCACTAACCACTGAGCTATCGCAGCTCCCTTTACTCTTCTGTGGCTACAACAAATTCTATTCATTGTTATTTGTCTTATCCTCTCTTTTGTATAAAGATAAATCATTTTGTTTTTATTGTATAGAGCTGGCTAGGCCTAAGACCTTTATTTTCTCTAAAATCACTTGGAAAAATTATACTCCATTGTTGATTCATGTGTTGCAGTCATTCACAAAAAATGATGTTCCACTGTTGATTCGTGTGTTCCAGTCATTCACAAAGATGATGTTCCACTGTTAATTCATGCATTCCAGCTACTTGCAAAAATTATACTCCACTGTTCAAATCATGCATTTCAGTTACTTGTCAAAATTATACTCCACTGTTAATTCATGCATTTCAGTTACTTGTAAAAATTATGTTCCACTACTTACTAGTGAGTTCCCTTTCACTCTCTGAGACACCAACATAATTTTCTCATGTACAGTTGATGTCTATAAAAAGACTGACATTAGAGTAAATCAACAAACCCATAAAAATGCAAACATCATTCACCTTTAAAAGGCCATATACTATATTGTATCACAAATTACAGTTGATATTTGGTTATTTCTTTCAGACCAACATATCTGATCTGTCAGTGCTCCATCTCTTCAATCCAAATTCACTTGTGAAGATGAGCACAGGGCCTCGGTCAAATCTGGTTCACTGATCTTGATGCCAGCAGTCAATTATAAGTTATAGATTTTAATAAGGTTATGGATTCTGAATCTCAAATTGCTTGCATCCATCAAATTGAATTCTTGAATTCATTTTCGGTGCCAAAGAAACACTCTTGTGGGTATGCACACATACATGCACATATATATATATATATATATATATATATATATATTCAGGTTTGTTCCTGATTGATGGCTCCAATGTTTACCTGGCCTTAAATGGATATGATTTATTAGGGAATGTTGAGTAACATGGAGTGATACCTACCACATCAACCCTGTGCTTTTGGTCATTGAAAAATATGGGCACTAACACCATATTTCTCATACACCACCAAGCATGGATGGAAGCCATAACTTTTGACACATATATAAACGGTAGAACTCTGTTATTTGTACACTTCTCAACTTCAAGAAATTTGTACAACTTTTTTGAGTAGTTTAGCTCAATATTTGCTAATTTTGCTCTTAATTTTTAACAGTATTTGGTTCATCTCAGATGTTATTCTGTCAACCCAGGGTTGCCAATTTGGTGGAAAACCACAATAATCAGCTGACAACTGAAGAAGAGCAAAGGGCGCAGCAAGAAGAAGTTGAGAAACTTTCTTCAGAAAAAAAAAAGGGGGGGGGGGGAGGAGAAGAGAGAGACACAGGCAGGCAGACAGACAGACAGAAAAAGAGGAATAAGTAAGGTGTAGAATCTCCAATACAGCAATGCAGAGCTTGATGAAAAAATAACCTCAAATGCGGCTGTCAACCTCTTAATATCATTGTTGCTGCTCATTTCATAAAAACCCTCAAAAGCAGAATTTTGTAAGTAAAAAATCACGAGGCTAAACTTCTTAACTCCAAGCATATTCTAGTGCAAAGAAATAACTAAGAAAAAGAGGTTTCGCCAGAAGTTTTAATGGCAGTAACTACTGCCAATTCCAAACTGTAACATTCCACCTCTCTCTTCACCTTTTACTTAGGCTATCAGCTCTCCTTAAGTACAGGTAAATGGTCATTACTATTTCATTTTCAGTAGCGCATTTATTTATTTTCTAATTATTTATACATGCATTCTTATAAATAGAAAAGTAAATAAACAATCATTGTCTATAAGGAACAGATCAATCAAATTTACATTATTTCTCTCAGGAAAAAATTTGTTCAGCAACGCTGCAAATTGCAATTCAAACAGCCTCCTGGAACAAATTAAGCACGAACAGAGGGATTTTGTATGTGTGTGTGTGCGAACACACATGTATGAAAGAGAAAGTCTAAAAAATGTAACAAACTGGCTTCTATTGGAAAGACAGAGAAATGATGTTTCCCAACAAAACTGGTGAGCTTTTTCAACAATCTAAAGTGAATGATCCAGTACACAGAAACTGCTAATGATAAATGACAGCTGACAGAAGATAATAAAGGAAGAATAATAGGCAACAGATCTAAAGAAATAATTTCCTACACACCAAATCAAATTCATATTTTTTTTTTTTTTTTTTATTGCTACAAAAAAGATTTAATGACTTATAAACATGTAAAAATGTACAATAATGAGAAAATTAATACTTACACATCTTGAAAGTCCTCTAAAGACTTTTGTGGTGTGAATGCATTCAGCAAACCAATAATCTGAAAAAAATTAAGAAACAGAACATAAATTACATCTATGTTTGTTCTACATACAGGTAAAATCTTTAAAGATAAACATTTTGATTCCAACCAACAAATAAAAGTTGTGGATAACAATTACACTGGATGATGTGCTCTTGCCAGGAGCAATCAAAGTGATCAACCTTTATCTGTTTGAGTTACCTCAATTTCATCGGAGCTTTCAATGTTTGAGACTTTAGATAAAGTCTAAACATATTTCCCACAGCTTAATTTTCCAAAACTTTAATTTATTTCCATTGACTACTGGGTTAAATGAAGATTGTCTGTACCCACAACCACTCGAAGGCTCAAACTCTTTAAACTCTCACTTAAAGTAACAAAAACATAAGCATTGATTACTCTTTATTTCTATACTTTGTTATACTTCTTTATTTTATTAATGTACATTGCCCATGTAGTGAGAGTGGCAGGATGGTAGAGACAATGTACCTCATGATTCAAAGAATATTAGCTATTCACTGATGGACACTCTCTAGATGGCATTCATTCAAACTCTAAATGTGTTTCTTTAGATCACAAAGTTAGGAATGGTAAAACAGTAGCAATTAAGTGGACTGACCTACTCATCTTCAAATTCTGTAACATAATTATTGTTGCGATTTAAAATACTTCACACCCTGATAAAAACATACATTTATATTATATTATATATATATAAATATTTAATATCGGGAGACACTGAGAAGAACATTGATGAGAGAGGCAAGAGCAGCAGGAATCGGCTCCCTCAATGAGATAGAACTGCTTGCACAGAACAGAGACAGATGGCGAGATTTGATAAAATATCTTTAAAAGAAAACTGCTAGAACAAAAATTCATATAGGAGAAGGTGTATCTTGGTCTACGCCCTATGGGCCGGTTACGGCTCGAAAGGTCAATAGATAGATATAAATATATTATATTATATCCAGTACCATCCCTAACACGCTGAGATAGTGCTGCAAGTGACTGGCCGTTGTATGTAGAGGAATGGTACAGGTCCGGCTTTGCCCTGGGATGGAGTGTTTGATCTGTGTTCCACTGCAAATTTGTCACCAACTGGTTTGCAGTCATATTGAGTGTTTCACTGAAGTGGAGGCCTGACTTCTTTTTTTGGGACAGTGATAATTGGGTGATGCCTACTGATCATGAAGTCTACATTGTATTTGGTGCAGGCGCATGGAGATTGTGTTGCCCGTGACTGCCATTACAGTGACCCAGAAGTGTCCATTTTGAGCTGTGACCATTTACACAGTTTAATGCAGCACGTTCAATAGACCAGTTTTTTTTGAAAGTAAAAACACCAAATTTTACAGAAAGCACATGTTCAATATAACAATATGGATGAACATTTTGTTGGTTGCTGGAACATGGGCACAGCAGATATGAGAATGCTCCGTCTGCAGTGAAGCCATTCTGTTCTAAAGTCTAAAGTCATCCCTAGCAAACTGGGACAAAATAATGTTGGGACAAAATAATGCTGACCTTTTCTTGCTATATTTTGAGAAGATGCACTCACAGTTGTCTGCTTTCTTTTATTTCTCTGCTTTCATAAAGTTGTTTATGTTAAGACTGTGTCTGTTTGCTGCACTTTTGAGAAATATGACACTTCACCTTACAATGAGTGCTGTAAATAAAATTGACTAGGGAGATACACTAATGTGGATTTAACCAGCCAGCTACTGGAAACCACAAGTCTCCAATGTCCACCTTTGCTTTCTATTGAAAGGTAATGAGCATATTCAAGATTTTGCCCTAGGCACAATGAGGTTGATTCTGCAAATCAATTAACCCTACGTGGAACCACTGTGTACATAAGAGCACAATAAAGTCTAAAAAAAATTTTTTTTTTGGGGGGGGGGGGGGGGGCGGCTCCATTTACTTTGCAAAAGCAAATATATAACATGAACATAATATTGTATATAATACACACAAACCTCATTTAATTCTCACAAATTATAAGATTATAAATACAGACTATTATTTTTATTATCATGCAGAAATAGCATACATGATGCTTTCTAACATATATTTGAGACACACTAGCATCCCTTACAAGAAGATTTACAAAACAACTTTTCAGCTATAACTAAACAGCGGAAAATTTGGAGTTCACGTACACAAACTTGACAGCCGTTAACTACCTCTCACTACACCTTCTTTACTGCTCTTATTCTGAGCATGTTGCCACTGTTAGCACTGATGAAACTAACGGACTGTCTGTCTATTTAACATAGTGCTCCCAAGGAAAAGGAACTGTTGTGAGGTGAAACAAAAGACAGCTGAGTACCTGCTGTCCTTCGGGAGTTCCCAGGCAGATGTTATAGAAGGCACACAAGTCGATGCGGAGTTGAAAGCGAATTTTTTTGTTTTTTTTTTTTTGTTTTGTTTCATTTCACAACTCCCATCGAGAATGAAAAAGCCAATGCTTGAATGAGCAATTAGGGCACACAACCATTAACCTTGATATTGTACGTTTGGAGCCTTGTACAATACCGATATTAAATTTGTTGACTGCCATTGGAGAGTGCATTCACCATTTCAGCGAGGAAAACGACTACTCACGCGGAAATGCCCATGCTCTAAGCATGTCCTTATTCGAACGGTCACTATGGTATAATTCCGTGGAACAACTTAGGCTTATATTTTGTGCAAATATATGTCACGACCAAAGGCTGTTCTCAAGCCTACCCGCTGAGGGGGATCACCCGAACCATGTGACGTGTTCAGCATTGCGAGTTGGGGCGATTGTGGATAAAATGACGTCAGCTCGCATAGCTCAAGATGACACAAGTATTGGGGTGTTTTAGGGAAAACCCTCAGCCCTTCGTCTTGAGTGGTATAGGTGGCGATTGTCACGATATACAATGTCCAAGGCATTCGCACATATGCTGGTGTCATTCATGTCTTACCATCCCTAACTCTGAGAATTTGGTATCCTAGGCTGACTAAACTGTACCGGCAGTGTTAGGAACATTATAACAGTAAGAATATACATCTTCTAGTTACCCTGAATGGTAAAAGTAAAGTAGTACCGAGCAGTAAAATTTAAAAAACACCCGGGAAATGGATGGTTGAGGTAATACCTCGGCCTCTGGACAGAAAGGTCCTGGGTTCGATTCCTACCACAGGCGGTGGAAATTTTTCCTAAATTCGACCCCATGGTTCTTCGTGGCTCCCTATGTCCCTGGGTAGAGAGATCCGATGTCTAGCTCTCTCGGAAAACGGCGAAAAACAGGAGGACCCGTGTGCACTCGCGCACGTTAAATAACGCTTCGCAGTTTCAAGTCGAAAAGAGCAAGCCAAATGGCCACTGTCGGGATTTAAAAAAAATGGTTAACCAAATCTACCCATTCACGCCATAGATGTGTCGGGTCGAAACACAGACATATCACGGCTATTCTGTAAACTAGCGATACAATTTATCCACTTAACGGGTGAAAGTTAAGAAGAGAGAAGAAACTACCGCAATGATGTCAGTAAACAACAAAGTCAAGTACCCCCGTCATATAGTGAATATGGTGTTAGTGGCCATAAATTTTACAGACCTTCAGCACATGATTTTTGGGGTAATGTGGTCGGTATTACGCCCGTGCCGCTTCACTTTCCCAGAAAAAAAATCCGGTACCCATTAAAGGCTGGGTGAACCGGAAACCGTCGGTTGGGATCGAACCCTACCTCTTGTCCATTGTAGTTCAGTTCACTAACCACTGAGCTATCGCGGCTTCCACCGCAATGATGTGCAGTGCTTCAACAACATTTACAGATGTGCTGGTTTCATTGTTGTTGGAGCCGTGGTTAGTAAGCTCATCAGCTGACGACAAAAGGTCAAGTCAAGTTCTCTATCGATGGCTTCTACCGTGCTCTGAAAGGTACTCATGATCTGTTATGGAAAAGAAATACGGCGTGTAGTGTTGGCCAAAATACTCTCCAAATAAAATGCGCAGATAGTAGACAAATATTGCACTAACACCACATTCCTTATTCGCCACAAACGTGGTTGGGCTCTTTCTTGTCTCGTGGTTTTCATTCGACGCTTTTATTACTTTCCTAATTCCTAAGATGAGTACCTATTTTCAGACAATGGTGCCCAGAAACGTGTCCGCTCGGTAACGAGTCTTTTGGGTGTAGATGTAGAAAATGTTATAATCGTTGTTCAAAAAGTCTGAAATTAAATTGTGCTGCACTCGATAGCAATGACCACTATCGGGCTTCAGACATTGCAGTGTCACGGATATCGTTATCAAATTGGTAAAGTAACCGTTTGTGGCGACATCCCATTAGCTATTTGAGCGCCAGTGATTCCTCCTATATTTAGAACGGAAGAGAGAGTGTGTTTTTTTCTTTATATCACGGTCCGTAATTCCGCAACCAGTGACGAATTTCTCTTGTTCGCAAATGGTGTCGTTTACCGTTATCTATCCCCATTCAACACCGAGATGAAATGTGTTAGACGAATGACAGGAAACAGTCTGAGAGAAACAGATAAGATCAGAAATGAAGAACTGAGAAAAACGCGAGCGTGGAAATGACAACAATTTACAATTGTGCAATGTAAGAAGGCAATTCAAGACAACACTGATGTAACAGCAAAAAATATAAAAACTGTAAACGTCGACCGTACCTTCAGCTGTGTCTTCAGTTGTCTTCGTAGCTGTCGTTGTAGCCATCTCTTTATATTATTATTATCCCTCAATTACTCTCATCATTTCGTCAGCCTCGCATAACTCTGTCTTCTCACAACTCCGCTCCCCATGCGCGACAAAGTGAGTTAGGCCACACAATAATACGCCTTCTTGTCCATACATAATACGGTACAATGGTCGGTTTAAGGAGAGGAAATTTCTCAGTTTACAATTCTCAGATCCTCCAAAGTCGGTATTGGTGGAACTGACATTCTCCCCCCCCCCCCCCACACACACACACACACAAATATGATAAGACGTTACGTCTCATTAGCGTAAGTAGCAGTAAAAGTGATATTTGTTGATTTGGATTCCGAGTATTTCTTTTATCATCTGGTCTGAAAGTATTTTGTTCAAAATATTTCTGCAACTTTCGATTGTACTATGTGTGTGCTTAGAAAGCCCTTCTCCATCTATGTCGATCGCGCTCTCACAACAAATGTAATACTTGTTTAATGCTGGCGTAGTAACGATTATAAAATACACTAGTCGATATTATCACGCCTCAATAACTTCAACTCCGACAGACTTTTCTATAGCGGTTGTCTAGAATTGGGTGCTTGACAACTCAAGAGAAACTTTCACACTCAGGTCAAGGGTCGTTCAAGGGGATCACAAATGGCTCTTTGAATTGCTGTTCGATCCAATTTGACAGCCTGCATCAGACAATCATCGCCCTATATAATCCCGAGGTTAGCAGTTCACATGCACGACCCGTGACACATGGAACTCACTACGGGACCGAGGAATCGCATGCCTTATTAATAAAATCCAAAGGCGTAGACGATGATATTAACGTGAACATTTTTAGTTAACATTGTTTTAGTTCTGGAATACGATGATTTAGATATAACCAACGTACAGACAAAATAGTATTAAATATAAATATCACTGACAGCCACTGAGATGTGGTTTCACAAAAGAATTGATAACCCCACTGGGAGCCGTGGTAGAGAAGTATTTGTCTACTGGAGACGAGAGGTCGGTTTCTAGGTTCGCCCAGTCTTACATTAGTTTTACATATTTCTTTTCTAGGAAAGAAAGGCGGCACTGGCGTGGTGAAGGCCTCATTACCCACAAATGTGCTGATGGTGAAGATATGGTATTTCCTGTAGGCTAGGGCGCGTGACGGGGTTTGTTACTTTTCTTAATCATCAGCACATAAACCAAATAACGATAAGTAACTGCACATATAAAACGTGTCACTAACATAAGGCAAAGAAAACGTTTATAATTCCTTTTGATAGTGGTCAACATTGAAGGATATAACAGCATATGACGAGAGAGAGAGAGAGAGAGAGAGAGAGAGAGAGAGAGAGAGAGAGAATTGGGTGAAAAACAAATAATGGACAATCAAGGCGCTGTGAAGTAAAGCTGGTGAAACCTGACTCATCAAATGAAGTTAAAAGTAAGGGCTCCCATTATGTCTCATGGCGTTATGAGAAATATTATATTAGTATTAGTACCAATATTGTTCCGTGATAGTCGATACATTTATGGCTGATGTGATCGACATTAAGTCAGGCCGCCATACTTTCTCCAGAAAACATCTCTGGTACCCATTTACACAAGCTGCGTGAATCCCAGACAATGTTTCGCCACATTTAGAAATGGCACCAGATCATCATCATTCTAGCCACTCCCTACCCCTGACTTCATCATATTAAGTAAGGTTTTAACAGCAAGTGATAGATAGCCTCAAATAAAAGATGCGTTAAACCATTGCACTGCCTGTTTGTTATGTATGTACAGTGCCTGCTGGCGTTGGCGATCACGCCTCTGCTTCCCCACAACTTTCTACTTCTACAGCTGTTTATAAATTCTGCTGCTGACTTTTGACGGCCCATTCTTTAAACTGTCTGATATTTTTTTTCTCTCGGACACTCCTCTATCTCTTTTTCCCTCAATTTGTCCTCTTGTCACAATACATCAAATCTATTCCCTTCTAACTATGCGGTCAAAAATAAGGAGCGCTTCCTCCTGCTGTTGGTAGAAAGCATTGTCTTACAGTTATACAGCTTCCTCTCACAGTTTTTTTTTTTTTTTAAATTAGCTGTCTGTGGTATTTTCAACACTTTTCTTGAAAAAAAAAATGACTGCCCGACAGTCTGGGATTCACTTTCATATCAAGACTAGCCTTACATAACAAAGAAGAACAATATTTTTGTCTTCTAATCTCCATTGTTAAAACAGGTTGTGTAATATTATTGTATTTCAACGAAGCATTTACCGGAGATTATCTGTACTTTACCTCTAATGCACATCTACCATCTTAGCCACATAGTCCCACATTTTTTAATTCATGGACCTGTCTTAATATTGCTGCATTTACTTTAATTGCGCATTATACATTTAAATGACTAATGTGTTCTATTGTCGCAGCAAACTCATTCTAATAGCTATTGAGAGAATTGATTCGGTTACTAGATAAAATGCCACCTTTTACCATATGTGGGATCCCAATCCCCCACCCTGAAATGGAATCAAGCTTACGCCCATGATATAATCGATTCCCACGCGTATTATTCGGGAAGTAGGTGCCGGGAGTGAGTATCGACCACCACTAGCACTAGTTTAATCAGGCCTACGATTCGATGCATTGTTCGAATACTGATTACTGAGTGGCTTCCAAAAATACAACGCCTATTCTGACGTCACGAACACGACCTAAATATGGAAAATTAAATCGGATTTTGTGCCTTGGAAAAACTGGCCAAAATGGGGTGTAATGACGTACATCATACAAGTTCACCGTTTAAACTTATATACCCAACGAAGTAGTATATATTTAATTGTAAAAAAAAAAACAGCAGCAAAAAATATATCGCAAACCACCCCCCCCCCCCTATGGAACGCACACAAAGATATGTTGGTAGACAATTGAAACCTCAAAGTTATCCAGTGATTTGTATTTGATTCTAAAAATTCATGTTCACTCCAATTTCTTTTAAAAAAAAACTCAATCGTATCATATAATTAGTTCCACAAACTCACTATCACCACCACAACTCACCAACATTATACCTGACTAGTTCCACAAACTCACTCTCACCACCACAATTCACTAATCGTATTACCTAACCAGTTCCACAAATTCACTCTCACCACCACAAACTCACTAATCTTATTATCTAACTAGTTCAACAAACTCACTCTCACCACCACAACCCACTAATCGTATTACCTAACTAGTTCCACAAATTCACTCTCACCACCACAACTCACTAATTGTATTACCTAACTAGTTCCACAAACTCACTCTCACCACCACAACTCACTAATCTTATTACCTAACTAGTTCAACAAACTCACTCTCACCACCACAACTTACTAATCGTATTACCTAACTAGTTCCACAAATTCACTCTCACCACCACAACTCACTAATCTTATTACCCAAACTAGTTCCACAAACTCACTCTCACCACCACAACTCAGTAATCGTATTACCTAACTAGTTCAACAAACTCACTCTCACCACCACAACTCAGTAATCGTATTACCTAACTAGTTCCACAAACTCACTCTCACCGCCACAACGCACTAATCTTATTACTCAACTAGTTCCACAAACTCACTCTCACCACCACAACTCACTAATCTTATAACACAACTAGTTCCACAAACTCACTCTCACCACCACAACTCACTAATCTTATTACCAACTAGTTCCACAAACTCACTCTCACCACCACAACTCACTAATATTATTACCCAACTAATTCCACAAACTCACTCTCACCATCACAACTCAGTAATCGTATTACCTAACTAGTTCCACAAATTCACTCTCACCACCACAACTCACTAATCTTATTACTCAACTAGTTCCACACAACTCACTCACCACCACAACTCACTAATATTATTAACCAACTAGTTCCACAAACTCACTTTCACCACAACTCACTAATCGTATTACCTAACTAGTTCCACAAACTAACTTTCACCACCACAACTCACTAATCTTATTACTCAACTAGTTCCACAAACTCACTCTCACCACAACTCACTAATATTATTACCTAACTAGTTCCACAAACTCACTCTCACCACCACAACTCACTAATATTATTACCTAACTAGTTCCACAAAACTCACTCTCACCACCACAACTCACTAATATTATTAACCAACTAGTTCCACAAACTCACTTTCACCACAACTCACTAATCGTATTACCTAACTAGTTCCACAAACTAACTTTCACCACCACAACTCACTAATCTTATTACCAACTAGTTCCACAAACTCACTTTCACCACCACAACTCACTAATCGTATTACCTAACTAGTTCCACAAACTCACTTTCACCACCACAACTCAGGGTGTTAGACAAGGTTGTGTGCTGTCACCAGATTTGTTTAATATTTATAGTGAGATTATTTTAAGATCCATAAGGGGCATGCCTGGAATAACAATTGGAGGTCATAATATAAATAATCTAAGGTATGCTGGTTCCACAAACTCACTCTCACCACCACAACTCACTAACAACATCATCAAATCGGTTCCACAAACTGGTTGTACAAACTAAACCTTATTTCATGAACTCAACCATTTCGCTACATTAACTCCATAAACTCAAACGATTCGTTACATTAGCTCTGTAAACTCAACCGTACCCTCCAAATTGGCTCCGTAAAACTCATGTCTCTTTAATTCTATAAACACAACATCATAATTCCGTCGATTAAAAAAAAAAAAATTATCAACCCTGATCCGCAGCGTCTCTCACACCCCCTCCCCCCAATACAAATAATTACCAAGAATAGCTGTTCGCAGACCGCTCACACAAGATGATATGCCCGAGGGATTGCTAAATAAATAAAGATATTAACTCCTCATTAACAAAGCCCCTGTTACAAATATTGATATATATAACTCATTTCTAAAATGGCATATACAGCACAGTAAAATGTTATGATCTGAGGCACGAAAAAAAGATTAAACAGCGCAGACAAATTCACAAGGCAAATACACGGTGTTCTTCCACTCCGGAATAATCTCACGCTAAGTTTATCAATTGAAAATAACGAACACTTAGCATCCCTTAAGATAATTGCAGCATCTCTTTAAAATTGATGTTCACAACATTTATGAGTAATTCAAACTCTCCTTGGGAATGATATCTCCCAGTTTGGGGAAGCACTTCTGTGTTAATCCTTATACCTAGACAGTTCCCAACACGTACCAACCAACAACAGACGTAACAGCACTAACACACCAATACGACAAAACTTTAATGTTGGCGTAGTTGTCTCTCCTCCTCGAGAAACTATCTATAGATAAACCTAAAGTGATGAGATTTCGATCAACCGCAACACAATGATCAGGAGTCATAAGCGAGCAGGCCCTTCACTCGACAAGCCATAAATAGTTGTTTGCACAGAATGAGTTCGCGTGATTGAAATGTGATGTTTAAAGTGTAATACTGAAAATATTACTGGCACCAGCTGCTTGTGCATGCACTGACGGAATCGAACAAATTGTGGCGTTAAGAGTTTATCTTCCTTACAAAATGTGTGGACATTCTATGTCAGACAACACTATACAATCACATTCTTGTGCCAGAACGTCTCTGAGAAATGCTGCTTCTTCTAGTTTGGCACTTAAGTTTTATAACACTGAAAATGGTGTACTAGCATTTTCAAAAGATTAGGTACTTGCTTCTTGATCGAATTGTAGTCAACATACAGGACACGGTATATACGATATAGCTCTGTATTTGTCTGACCCACACATTTAGTGTGTTGTTCTTGGTGTTTGCGTGCGCCAGCTTTATATCTCAAACAAAATCCAGAGGGTGTAAATTTTGAAATGAATATCACCCATTTCCCTATTTTTCACACTGGCAGCCGTGTGGTCAAGTGTCCCTCGCCATACATGCAGCCATTCTCCAACTTCAGAGGTTTTCTCTTTTTTTTCTAAATAGGCGAGAGTTCTGATTTTTTTTTTTTTTTTTTTTTTTTTTTTTTTTTTTTTTTTTTTTTTTGCAGTTTTTTTTTAATGGCTTATGTGATCACGAACAAGATGGATTGACGGAATTAGAAACACTAGGAAACAACAGCAACAGTGGCGAACAGAAGAGCAAAATACCGCAAATTGTATCTCCCCTCTACGCTGAAAGGCAAAATAGGAAGGAAAGAAGAAGGGTTCTTTAACGTGCGCAGAATTCACACGGGACATCCTTTTTTTTATCTTGGCCATTACTTGTGGGTTAAACATCGGATCTCACTATTCAGATCGGGGATATCTATGAAGAAACCAACGATTCGAGAACATGAAAGAAAACCGGTCACCTGACTAGTCACGAACATAAACAACAGATACTGCAATTTTGGCTATTAAACAATCCTTTTTAAGCATCGATAATTTGTGTTGACACCGATATATTGTTAATAGTGCCATTCATCATAATCTCTTCTATTTCCGTAGTGTCTGTCTTGTATGTATTGCAAACAAAGAGGGAAGAATACTAACAGACAACAAAGATATAATCGATAGATGGCAGGAATATATAACAGAATTATATCATGACGAAAGGGACAAAAAAACCTTTTATTAAATGTACATCCAGCTATAAAATCCTAAAATCTGAAATAGAAAAAGCTATAAAAACAATTAAAAATAGAAAAGCAGCAGGACCTGACAATATACAGATAGAGATGATACAGGCACTATAAGATTTTGGCATTGAAGTGATCACAGACATATGCAATGACATAATCCCTACAGGATACATACCAAATGAACTAAAAACATCAACCTTTCATTGCATTGCCTAAAAAGAATTGTGCAGTTGAATGCAGCGATTTTAGAACAATAAGCCTAATGAGCCAGGTAACCACAATTTTACTAAAAGTTATACAAGTAAGATTCATAATAAAATTAATACTGAATTAGATGAGAAGCAATTCGGATTCAGGAAAAACAGTGGGACAAAAGAAGCCATATTCAGCATGAGGACATTGATTGAAAAGTACATAGAAGTAACAAACCAATATATGTCTGCTTCATAGAACACACCAAAGCATTTGATCCTAAACATTAATGGGAAGATAATCAATAACCTGAGATATGCTGATGATACTGTACTACTAGCAGAAAATCCTAAAGATCTACAACAATTACTTAATGTAATAAACATGACAAGCAAAAAATATAGACTAGATATGAATATCAAAAAGACTAAAACTCTGATCATAAACAAAGAAAATTCTCAAGACCTACAATTAAATATCAAAGTGGAAGGAATACATCTAGAGACAGTCAGAACTACAACTACCAGTTCAGAACTACAACTACCTGGGACATACTATAACCAATGATGGAAAATGTACAACTGAAATAAATAAAAGAATAGGTATGGCAAAAAGTAATTTCAATGCCATGAAAAATATACTAACATCAAAACAAATAACACCAGGGCTAAAACTAAGAATAGCAAAATGTTACATTTTCTCAATATTCCTGTATGGTGCAGAAACATAGACATTAAACAACAAAACAGAACAGAAAATTGAAGCCTTTGAAATGTAGATTTATAGAAGAATAGGTAGAATTGGATAGAAAGAAAAGAAAACAAACGAGGACGTTTTAAAACAACTAAAAATGAAAAGAGAACTACTAAACACAATTAGAGCAAGACAAATTAAATTTTTGGGTCATGTTAAAAGACACAACAGCCTAATAAAAGTAATATTGGAAGGGAAAATACAAGGTAAAAGAGGCAGGCCAAGACTAACATGGATGAGTAACATCAAAAGATGGACAAGTCAGCCTATGACAAAACTGCACCATCAAAGCAAGAGTCAGAGTGGAATGTCGCTCCCACGGTAGCCAACCTTCGATTCGGAGACGGCACTCAATAATGATGATGTCTGTCTCGAGTACATTTGATTCTCTGTGTAGAGTGTCTCACTTTCTTAAATGCCGTATTTTATTCTGAATAGAAAACTATAGTTGTAGTGTCGATTAATTTTGTTTGGCGCCCAGATTGATGGTATGCAGTTCCGCGAACTGAATTCACAATTGTTTGCTGATTCTTAGAATTGTAGTGTCAACAACTTCGGAAGCCGCCCCATACTCATATTCTAATAATGCACACTTACATGCATCCCACCCCACGAGGCATGAATGTATCACACTCATACACATAGCTCCCCTGTATCTGCTCCTTCCCTATAGCATATTCTACTTTTTTGCTCATGTAGGAGCATATTAGTATATGTACATGCTTTGCAACTCACAGCTCTTCTCTAGTAGACCACACTGCGACACTTTTGTGGTCCCCTATATCTCTTGTGTCTGAGTTGCTTACTTTTGCGCAAGATGATACCCTTCTACCTGCACTACACGGTACCTTACTTTTACCTTTTCTTAGTGAGCCTCACTCAAAGACATCTCACTCTTTCCTACTTTCGGGTGCCCTGTATCCTTCTGGTCTATTTTTTGTGCATGCACACGGACCTATAATAGTGTGGACACTTTTGGGAATGTGTGCTGTATGCGCACTTTTTCACGTCCAGGTGGTGCGCGCGCGTGTGTGTGTGTGTTAAGGAATTGAAGTCAACGGTCACAACATAAACAATTTGCGATATATGGATAACACAGTCTTAATATTGGAGACAGAGAATGAACTACAAGAAATGATAGACATAATTGTAAAAGAGAGCAACAAGAAAGGTATCAGTCTGAATGGTAAGAAAACAGAAGTAATGGTCATATCGAAGAAACAACCATCACCATCATGCAGCATAAAAATAAACAGGGCAAATCTGAAACAAGTGCAACGCCTCAAATACTAGGGCACAAAAATAACATCAGATTGAAGATTCACCACATAAATAAAAAGCAGAATAGCTCAGGCCAAAATAGCATTTCAGAAAATGAAAAATATCTTATGCAACAAATCTATGTCAATAAAAATGAGAAAGATAGTTCATCGGTGCTATATAGAACCAATTCTGACCTATGGAAGCGGAATCATGGACAGGAGACAAACAAATTAAAATACGATTAGAGGCCATAGCGATGGGATTTCTCAGAAGAATGTTGAAAGTTAACAAGAAAACTAAAAAGACCAATGAGGACATTCTACATATATATATGTGTGGTATGTGTGTGTGTGTGTGTACTCGCCCGGTTGTATACACGTAGATACGTATAGATGTAGACATCGCCGGTCGCGTTATAGTTGAGGTAACCTATACAATATCCTCCACATATTTTTAGAACCCTTCTACCTGTGTTTTAACCCTCCCATTAGCTGGTCAACTAGCTCACTGGTTAGTGAACTGGACTACAACGGACAAGAGGTAGGGTTCGATCCCAACCGATGGCTTCCGGATTTTTTTTCTGGGAAAGTAAAGCGGCACGGGCGTAATACCGACCACATTACCCCAAAAATTATGTGCCGAAGGTCTGTTAAAATTTATGGTCACTAAAACAATATTCCCTATACGTCACTTGGCGTGACGGGGATACTTTACTTTTTTTATTAGCTGGTCAACTACACCAGATATCCTGGTTCTCTTTCATTTTCCTTCAGGCCACAGCGCAGTACGCAGGGAAGAGATTTTATTTCTCATTCTAGTTCGAAACTATTTTGTTTTAGATACTTCATTATTAGTTAGTTATGTAGGGCTAATTTTATATACTTACCTACCTGTGTGTTTGCTTTATTTGTTTTTCTTTTGTTCCTGCTGAAGGCCGATTGAGCCGAAAACGTCGTTCAAATCTGTATCGTCCATTAATTACTTAATAATTAAAATAGAACTTGACCAATCTTGATATCCCAATCACTAAGATCACTATCGCCTCAACCCTGAGATGATCACAAAGACAATATCTAGATGCGCTTTCCACCTACTAGAGAGATGCTGACAAAAAAAAAAGAAGGAAAATATATAGCTCTAAAATAAAAACATATCGTTTGGCGAAAGGATAAACATAAAAACATGAAAATAACACATTTCTCCTAGTCGGTTACATAGGGTATTTCAAAGATGGATGGTACAAAGGTAAAGCCATGTAGCGAAAGTGACAAGAATGGTAAAGGGACAATGATGAAGCTAATGAAAGCGACAAGTCTCAAATATATTATGCTTGTCTACTTGTTCATGCCATCACCAAATGATTAATAGTGTAGAACAGCGACATAAGACAGCGACATTGCTGCAAGAGAAGGTGTTAGGACAAAATGCTCTAACAGATGCAGCGAAACTGGGATAGCCCCGTATTTCATAATGCATAATAATAATTTACGTAAGATAGTCTTTCTGTTGCTGGTCTAGACGTTTTCTACATTCTACTTATCTTCGGAGTCTCCATTTAAAAGGCTTCTGCACGACTACACAGAGCAACATGGCGGTGCTACTGAGAGAACGGATAGGAACCTGTTCCACCAACACGAACTACATTAGTAAGTATACCTTGCACCATCCATAGAGAGGAGTGACTGAGTAACAACAGATGAGACGAGAGACTGAGTAACAACGGATGAGACGAGAGACTGAGTAACAACGGATGAGACGAGAGACTGAGTAACAGCGGATGAGACGAGAGGCTGAGTAACAGCGGATGAGACGAGAGGCTGAGTAACAGCGGATGAAAGGACAGGCTGAGTAACAACAGATGAGAAGAGAGACTTGATTAACAACGGATGTGAGCAGAGGCTGAGTAACAACGGATGTGAGAAGATAATGGAAACAACGGATGAGAGGAGGAATCAATTCAGAGGAAGAGGTATGTTTACGGCACTCGGGGAAAAAATGACAAATAATCGAAACATAAAAAAAAACAAAGAACAATATATGGACCGAAGCAGGATCGAACCGTTGTTCTTTGTTTGTTTGTTTTTTTTCTGTTGATATTTATCATTTTTTCCGAGTGCTGTAAACATACCTCTTCATCTGAATTAATTCGCTGATTATCGCCTCGGAAGTTTCCCTCTAATATAATATTATATTATTATTGTATCCGATGAGAAGAGAGATTGAGCGACAACGAATGAGAGGAGGGGCTGAACGACAACGGATGAGAGGAGGGGCTGAACGACAACGGATGAGAGGAGGGACTGAGTAACAACAGATCATCAAATGCTATCTCCTGTCAACAAGTAGTAGGATTACTACAAAGCCATTATCGTTGGCTTTCATACTTGACGGTCCTCGTTTTCCCATCTTGAATATAACGAGACCTAAATTTACGTGTTCCTGACAATGGACGAAATCTAACATCCCTCCCCTCCCCATAAAAATTAGAACAGCGACAGAAATACGACCTTATTGCAATCAACCGGTAACTGAAGACTGGCAAGTACGGGCACACAAAATAGTGTGGAGAACCAGGCCACGGATGTTTCCGTGAACCCCCCATTTTAGCCAGTTTAACTTATAAATGGCCGTCAAAATAACGGATGGTCGGCTCCCTTCCACCTCCTCTCCACCATATGTGTTAAAAAATTAATGAGTTAGAATTAACATTATTAATTAATTCAAAGAAATTATGCAGCATTTGTGAGTGAAGATTCACTAGAAGTATATTACATTCACCTCAACCTAAAAACTGAAGGTTTAATTGACACCAAACAATTATGGGATTTTCAAGCTTAAAATTGTTTCTAGTGATACTTTAGTAGAATAACGATTGTGGAAAGAAACGCTCCAGTTATTATTCTTCTTTGTTCCTTCCACATTTGCATTCCAGCGTCGAAGGGAGATATCATTTGGAATTTGTTGCTCTTCTGTTGGCCTCACCTGTTGTTAGTTACCTAGTGTTTCTAATATTCAAACAAATCCATTGTTTTCGTGGTCGGCTCTTTAGTCAGGTGTTCTCACCACCATAACGTTTACTGAAGGCCTGTTGTGTTGCATTTATTATTTCTGACTTATAACGTGGCCAGACCACTGTATCTGTTGTGTCTTTGTGTATTCTATGCACGGAATAATTCCTAGCTTTTTTTCAGATGTTCATTTCTGATCTTATCTCTCAGATTATATCCTGTCATTCGTCTAACACGTTCATCTCGGTAGTTATTATTTTTTTAATTATTCTTGCGTCTAGGGTCCAGGCCTGGCATTGATAGCACACCGTTGGGATTACGATTGTACCGTAGTGTGCCCGTTTTGCCTCTAGAATTATTTCCTTGTTAGACAATAGTAGTGATTCTGTTATATGATTTTAGAAGCTTTGTTGCATCTTTAATTAAATTATTATTCGATTATTGAAACTTTAAATACTTAAATCTCTATCACAAATATGAATTATACTACATACATTATGATATAAATAAACTTGAAAGTATGTAAGATGACAGGTTGTATTTCTGTAGAGCAGCAAGACAACTAAAATATCACCGAAGAACGACTGTACAAATGTTCCCCTTTGACTACTGCTACAGTCTCCGAATCAACGACACAAATAAATATGTTTACTGGTCCGCCATTTTCTTGTACTTGGTTGCGAGCTGTCGAAAGGGTCAAAGGATATATATGTTTTTGACAAACTTTGCTGCACGTTTTCGACAGAAGGTGAAAAAACAAAACAAACTAAAATAAATAGCAACGACTAAACTTGAAATAACAGTTGGGTTATCTTTGATGGCGTTATCTATAAACATTGTGTCATGAAAGTTTCTATCAGGGAAGTAAGGAAGAGTTTGGTTTCATATGGGGGGGGGGTGTGAGGAAGAGAGACAGAAACGACGAACATACCAGCAACCGGTAGTGGAGTGAGTCAAATCGTATTCTTCGGCTGCGTTCACCCGACGACCACTCTTTATCGTCCTTAATTAAAGGGACATCAAGGGGGCATAGATAAGGCGCGCAGGGTTGTGGTTTCTAGTGAGCTGTGTGTGGTATCTGCGCCTTCAGCCTGGCATTTTTTCGGGTACTAGGTTGCCCTCCCACTCGATCCCCACACATTTGACTAGACTGGCATGTTTCTGCGACTGAGAGAAACAGGGTGTGATCGTTAAGCAGCTGATTCTGACGCAAGTAGTCAGCTATGAGTCGCTAGTCTAAAACTCTAGAAGAGCTAACACGAGGGAATGAGCCTTGACATGGTAGCACAGGCGCTCAAGCAATGGCTAAATTATTAGATTTATTTGAGAGTTCACAAGACATACGTTGTGAACAGAAAGATGTGGGGAGTCATATGAGGAAGAGATATGTATTACAGCACTCAGAAAAAAAGACAAATAAACAACAACAGAAAAAAAACAACAAAGAACAATATATGGTCCAATGCAGGATCGAACCCGTACTCCTTGGCACTGCGCCTTGCCACGAGAAGCCGAATAGTTTCCCTCTATAATAATATTCATGTATTATTATTTGTCTCCTGAACAGAAAGATGTCCATGTCGTGAAGCAATGTAAGTAAAGTTTTTTTTTTTCTCAAAGCCTCAAGGCGTATGAGAAATATGGTGTTAGGCCCATATTTATCATGTTTTTATGGGTGATGTGGCCAGTATCACGCCAGGTAGCCCTTTTTCCCACACACACAAAAACGCTGGTACTCATTTTCAAATGCTGGTGGACATCGAACAAATGTCGTCGGAAAAAAAATCGCTACATCAGCTGATGAACTGTAGTAGGTGCTATTCTAAGACTATATCCCAGTGACGTATCTCTACTCAAATACTTCATAATCTTCTAGTGTGGTTTTACTGTTAGTAATGTACGAGTCAATGGCGTGAAAAATATGGAGACTTTGTTGTTGTTCTACAGGAAACCATACGACAACTGTGTGTATACCAATGATAACTTTGTAGTTACAAAGTACTATATCCAAGGAAAGGAAGAATATTAAATAACCGGCATGAGAGATCGCGATTTCAGCCAGTGACTTATAAAAGACAGTATAAATAACGGCTATGACCCCCTTTCTCCCCCATAAGTGTCATCAATTTAAAGGGCGGAAACAGTTGTTCGACGGGGAATTCCCTCTAATGATCCGACTGCTTCCTGTTACAAGTTTATATTTTCATAATGGAAAAAGGGGGGGGGGGTGTGTTAATCACACAGACGCAATTAACACACAAAAAAACCACACAACAAACAAAAAAATCAATTACATGTATATACTAATTTGCATTTGAACCTACTAAACTCATCATTATCGGCATTATCGGGTTGTGTGTTCTTTGTGGAACGTTGCAATTATCACAGCCGGACTGAAAAAATGTCTGTCTCTAGCCAGATCTCCCAATTCTGTTGTCAAGTTCAAGGCTTTTCTGATGTTTTCAAACCACCTCCTTCTTGGTCAGACCGAGTTTCGACTTTCTGAAACCATATATGTCATCATTCTACTTTCCAGCTCACTGTGCCTTTTAACGTTCCTATTGTATTTGAATTACCCTGTAAGATGCTGTTTATAAGCCAGTTCTTCTCAATGTTTAGACTAAACTACAAGTACAAATCAGATGATCCCAACGGATTGGTCTATTATGGAGATAGACATGAATATAAGAATATAATAATTATGGCAATTACAATAACAGACTGGAAAAGGTTTACATACAATTACAACTTGGGAGGAGAGGGGTGTTTATACTTTGGAACTTAATTTTAGTATTGGTTGGTATTGTGTTGTGACATGCTTCCCAATATTGTGATGCTATTTTTGAAATGAGGAAAACAGGGGGGAAAATGGTCAGTGTACGCGCCTTTTTCTTAACCCTGCAGTATCGCTCACATGATACATCAATCTAGGGTTTGAATCTACTCATTAACAAACATGTTGACTTTTCATGTTGTCTGAATTCACTATCATTTAACCTCCGCCGAAGCCCCCTTTAAAGGGTCTGAATCGTGTGTGATTACCTGCTTCGAGCCCACTACATATTCAGTGTGAGTAGGCTAGCCCTCGTCGTACAGGAAGATGTCCACAGACTTCAAATGCACTTTTATCGTTCAGGATCGGACATTTTTGGTAGATTCCCCCCCCCCCCCCCCCCCACAATTTTGACCGAGCACGCCTGGCCTACTATTTTTTTCAATTTAAGCTACCATTAATTCTTATTAAACGTACGAGAGCAGAGCAAGCACACGCTCAGCCTCCTGCTTTTCGCCGCCGCTACTAGAAAAGTCTAGATAGATAGGATCTCACTACCCTGAGGTCAGGTAAAGTGTAAAGCCGCCAAGAAAATACGGATTCGAATCTGAGACCTTACGTCCAGTCCCAGAGCCGAGGTCCTACCTTTAAATTACACAGCCCCCCCCCCCCCCCATCCCCCCTCCCCCGTTTATAAAAGAAAATGTTAAGTTCACAAAATGATAAAATTAAGTTTGCGACGTGCAAATATAGATTTACATTCCAATATTGAAGAAAGTTTCCCGCCATGAACCACATATTGTGAAAATATTTGAAGAACATTAACGCGTGTGTTTTGTGTTTATGCGTAGGCCTTTAGCTGCATTCATTTTGGAAAGCAATCAATCTCTTTTCTAGAGCTTAAGTGGACTTCCAGATCTGGTATACTACAGGAGTTGAACAGCAGAAAATCTCTGAGATAGTTCTCCATAAATTACTGATATATAATCTATTATATATGAGGTATTTAAACGTATAAGTTACTGGTTACTAAAATCGGCATCACTACACTCTAGGCAGAATCATAGGTGATCAGATTCTTGGGGGCTGATGGGAAAGTGATACACGACTGCCGCCTAATCGATGTTGTTAGCTCTCGCGCATGCGCACAAATACACACTTGTACATATCAATATATAATTTTACAAATTACAAAAGATCGACTGAGATTAAAAAATAATGCGATCCGCTATAAGCAGCAAATTATTGTTTAATCCTACTAGTGATGATGGCTTGTAATTTGAAGCTGGCATGTTCGAGTCGCTAGGAACATGACGCATTCAACAATAATGGTCACGAACAAACACGCAAAATACGTTAGAACAGAATGATACGTTTGAATGAGGATTACATCATCTCGCTGGATGGTGGAGAGTTTTTTACGTTCAAATAAACCCACAAAATGAGGTTAAATGATACCCACAGAATGATGGCAAATAAAACCCACAAAATGAGGTTAAATGATACCCACAGAATGAAATCAAAGAAAACCCACAAAATGAGGTTAAATGATACCACAAAATGGAGTCAAATAAAACCCACAAAATGAGGTTAAATGATACCCACAGAATGAAGTCAAATAAAAACCACAAAATGAGGTTAAATGATACCCACAAAATGGAGTCAAATAAAACCCACAAAAATGAGGTTAAATGATACCTACAAAATGGAGTCAAATAAAACCCACAAAATGAGGTTAAATGATACCCACAAAATGAAATCAAATGATACCACAAAATGAGGTTAAATGATACCCACAGAATGATGTTAAAGAAAACCCACAAAATGAGGTTAAATGATACCCACAAAATGAAATCAAATGATACCCACAAAATGGAGTCAAATAAAACCACAAAATGAGGTTAAATGATACCCACAAAATGAAATCAAATGATGCCCACAAAATGAAGTCAAATAAAAACCCACAAAATGAGGTTAAATGATGCCCACAAAATGAAGTCAAATAAAACCCACAAAATGAGGTTAAATGATACCTACAAAATGAAGTCAAAGAAAACCCACAAAATGAGGTTAAATGATACCCACAAAATGAAGTTAAATGATACCCACAAAATGGAGTCAAATAAAACCACAAAATGAAGTCAAATAAAACCCACAAAATGAGGTTAAATGATGCCCACAAAATGAAGTCAAATAAAACCCACAAAATGAGGTTAAATGATACCCACAAAATGGAGTCAAATAAAAACCACAAAATGAAGTCAAATAAAAACCCACAAAATGAGGTTAAATGATGCCCACAAAATGAAGTCAAATAAAACCCACAAAATGAGGTTAAATGATGCCCACAAAATGAAGTCAAATAAACCCACAAAATGAGGTTAAATGATACCTACAAAATGAAGTCAAAGAAAACCCACAAAATGAGGTTAAATGAAACCCACAAAATGAAGTCAAATAAAACCCACAAAATGAGGTTAAATGATACCTACAAAATGAAGTCAAATAAAACCCACAAATGAGGTAAATGAAACCCACAAAATGAAGTCAAATAAAACCCACAAAATGAGGTTAAATGATACCCACAAATGAAGTCAAATAAAACCCACAAAATGAGGTTAAATGATGCCCACAAATGAAGTCAAATAAAACCCACAAAATGAGGTTAAATGAAACCCACAAAATGAAGTTAAATGATACCCACAAAATGGAGTCAAATAAAACCCACTAAAATTAGGTTAAATGATATCAACTAAATAAAGTTAGTTCTAAAACCCACAGAATAAGGTAGCCAATATATGGGCGAGTAAGTCTAGTAGCAGACCCTTCTAGTTTGCATGACGATTAAACAAAATTGGTGCACATACTACAACTATCATATTTAAATCATGTTTATTGTTCTGTTTTAACATCCCACTGATATTCATTCAAAGTTCCTTATTGGTCCGGCTATATATATAATTTTGGGTCGCTATGACAACTGTGTGGGGGAAAACTAAAAGAACACACACATACGATGACTCAGTACTTAGATATTTAATGGATACATGGTAAAGAAAGGATTAATCAATGACGCTAAATGCGATGACAACGAACGCCAAGTGCAGTACCACTTTTGAGCATGTAGACACAGCATTTAACTGATTTACCCTTTGTATCTTATGTACCTACATACAATTATCATGTCACACGGGCTTTGTAAAGCCGAGAAAGGTTAGTGGGGGAAAGTGTGAGTGAAAGTTATAATATACAGAGACAGACAGATAAATATAGACAGGCAGAAGGACGGATAGACAGATGTAAGGAGAGAGCGAGAGAAATTCATAGAGACTTCCACACATCCACTTTCCCCTATGGATTTCGGCTCAATCTCCCAGCATTCAACTCACCTATGTTGGCCCGCGCTTCTGCCCCGAATGCAGTCAGCAATCGACAACTAATCAATAACCAGTTAAAAGGCGGCTTAAAACAGAAGCGGAATCTTGCTTATTTAAGATCCATAAAATGCTCTTTGATCTATCCAATTCGCAAGGAGCAAAGTGCAGTACGGTTAACGGAGTCAGAGATTAGACGTTGGTTCTGGTTGCAGACTTTACATCAGGATTATAACTTAAAGGTTTTAGAGTACAACGAGAGAGCGGCGGAGGAGACAAAGAGAGAGAGAGAGAGAGAGAGAGAGAGAAGAGGAGAGGAGAGGGCAGAGAAAAGAGTGACAAGTGTGAAGGAGAGAGTGAGAGATCTGCAATATATGAGTTCGATAGAAAGAAAGATCTATTTCTTGAAAGCGGGTTAAGTTGTCGGTATGGTTTTTGAGCGCCACTCAGATGAACTCAAGAGCCTGAAAAGGGTGTTAGTGATGTATGGACGCTAGAAGGAAAATGCACTGTTGTGAATTAATTACACTTGTGACGGGGCGCGGAGAGTGAAAGAGGATGAGGTGGGAGGAGGGTGAGAGGAGAAATAGAGTTTTTTTAAAAAAGGGTAGAAAAAAAAGGAAGCAAGGGAACGGGGCTAATTTTTACTGATCTGGTAGTGAAATGTGAAGGATATTGATTGGATGAAGAGAGGAGTAATCGTGGATCAATATCTGAGGATCAGTGTAGTTACTCCACTCGTGCTCCAGAAATACCCTCGACTCCGCTAGACGATACATCTCTATAAATAAAATGATACAATTTTTAAAAAAAAAAATAGTTTCTTTTAAAATCTACGTTCACGTTTTGCCGTTAACCCGAAAACGTTTACAGAAAGTAATTGTATGACTTGATAGCTCTATACAATTTGTCTTGGAAAGGTACTGGTGACCAGCTATAAGAGTATTACTTGTATTTCCTTGCAATTTTTTCGACATATTCTAAGCTACAATTCATATTAGTAGTCTACGAAAGATTCATATATTTCCATCTTTAGAGATAGACATTATAGATTTCCATCTTTAGAGATACATATTATAAGTTTCCATCTTAGAGATAGACCTTATAGATTTCCATCTTTAGAGATACATATTATAAGTTTCCATCTTTAGAGAAAGATATTATAAGTTTCCATCTTTAGAGATACATATTATAAGTTTCCATCTTTAGAGATACATATTATAAGTTTCCATCTTTAGAGAAAGATATTATAAGTTTTCCATCTTTAGAGATACATATTATAAGTTTCCATCTTTAGAGATACATATTATAAGTTTCCATCTTTAGAGATACATATTATAAGTTTCCATCTTTAGAGATACATAATATAGATTTCTCGCTTTAGAGATACGTATTATAAGTTTCCATCTTTAGAGATACATATTATAGATTTCTATCTTTAGAGATACATATTATAGGTTTCCATCTTTAGAGATACATATTATAAGTTTCCATCTTTAGAGATATCATTATTATAAGTTTCCATCTTTAGAGATACATATTTATAAGTTTCCATCTTTAGAGATACATATTATAAGTTTCCATCTTTAGAGATACATATTATAAGTTTCCATATTTAGAGATACATATTATAAGTTTCCATCTTTAGAGATACATAATATAGATTTCTCGCTTTAGAGATACGTATTATAAGTTTCCATCTTTAGAGATACATATTATAGATTTCTATCTTTAGAGATACATATTATAGGTTTCTATCTTTAGAGATACATATTATAGATTTCTATCTTTAGAGATACATATTATAGATTTCTCTCTTTAGAGATACGTATTATAGATTTCCATCTTTATAGATACATATTATAGGTCTCCATCTTTAGAAATACACATTATAGATTTCTATCTTTAGAGATAGACATTATAGATTTCCATCTTTAGAGATACATATTACTGATTTCCATCTTTAGAGATAGACATTATAGATTTCCCTCTTTAGAGATACATATTATAGATTTCCATCTTTAGAGATACATATTAGAGATTTCTATCTTAGAGATACATATTATAAATTTCCATCTTTAGAGATACATATTATAGATTTCCATCTTTAGAGCGTTATAAATAAAAAAGGCGAGAATATTACTGAAAGCACTACATTTTGTAATTGAACCACCACATATGCTAAGTAATAAATAATGAACAAATGTTAAGTTTATTCTCTTTGTAAGAGTGACGTATGACTGACGTCACAGATACTCCCAAAGGTTATAAAGCTCTTCCCCCAAATCGGACATCACTAAGTGACGATATATGACGAGATAGTCATGCGTCACTGTTAATCCTTCAGCTCAAGGGAACAAGCTCACATGAAGATTTAAACGCTACATTCTTGAATTATTCAAAGCGTGCTTGGTGTTTTAAAATAAATTCCATCACTTATTGTGATTTATCTACCTAATCCATTTGGATTTTTTTGTTTTAAATCTGTACGTTATACGTTCGCTTTATATGCGTATATATTAATATCAGCCTTAACTCTTTCAGTACGAAAGGTTTCATCAATTTATCGGTAGAGATTTCCGAGACAATATTGTTCATGTTTTTAAATATTAATCTACATATTTATATTTATATTAAACTTAACATTTTATATATGAATTTTTAGATAATTAAAGAAGGAATTATATTTCACCAATTGGGAGCCGCGATAGCTCAGTGGTTAGTGAACTGGACAACAACGGACAAGAGGTAGGGTTCAATCCCAACCGACGGCTTCCGGGTTCACCCAGCCTTAAATGGGTACCGGATTTTTGTATGGGAAAGTAAAGTGGCACGGGCGTAATACCGACCACATTACCCTAAAAATCATGTGCCAAAGGTCTGTAACATTTATGGTCACTAACACCATATTCCCTATACGCCACTTGGCGCGACGGGGGTTCTTTACTTTTTTTTTTACTAATACCAAGACGATACAAAACATATAAAAAGAATATGCTTTGATGACAGTTTACACTAATCAAATTGAGAGTGACGCACTGTGCGGCTAAAACGTACGAAAAGCGTTAAATTATAAGAAACTATTCACACAAGTTCAGACTTAAAAGTAAAAATTGAAGTTATGGATACTAGTCACGACGATCAGCGTATGGGAAATATGATGTTAGTACATTTATTTATTACATTATCGAGTGAACATAGTGGGGTGATGTGAACATCATGACACATCCCACCCTACATATGTGAGTAAGTTGTAAAACCAAGACATAAATCGCCCTACATACATGGTGTGGCGATGTGAAACACCACGATATATCCACCCTACATATGTGGGTGATATAAACACAACGACATATCCCGCCCTACATATGTGGGCGATGTGAACACCACGACATAACCCGCCCTACATATGTGGGCGGTGTGCACACCACGACATATCCCGCCCTACATGTGTGGGCGATGTGAACACCACGCCATAACCCGCCCTACATATGCGGGCGGTGTGAACATCACGATATATCCCGCCCTACATATGTGGGCGGCGTGAACATCACGATATATCCCGCCCTAATTATGTGGGCGGTGTGAACATCACGATATATCCCGCCCTACATATGTGGGCGGTGTGAACATCACGATATATCCCGCCCTAATTATGTGGGCGGTGTGAACATCACGATATATCCCGCCCTACATATGTGGGCGGCGTGAACATCACGATATATCCCGCCCTAATTATGTGGGCGGTGTGAACATCACGATATATACCGCCCTACATATGTGGGCGGTGTGAACACTACAACACATCCCGCCCTACATATGTGAGTAAGTTGTAAAAACCAAGACATAAATCGCCTACATTTGTGGGCGGTGTGCACACCACGACATATCCCGCCCTACATGTGTGGGCGATGTGAACACCACGACATAACCCGCCCTACATATGCGGGCGGTGTGAACATCACGATATATCCCGCCTACATATGTGGGCGGTGTGAACACTACAACACATCCCACCCTACATATGTGGGCGGTGTGAACATCACGACATATCCCGCCCTACATATGTGGGCGGTGTAAACACCACGACATATTCCCCCCCCCCCCCCAAAAAAAAAGGCCCTTACTTTCCCAGATTTAAAAAAAGTCCCCATTTTCAGAGGTTAGATGAACACAAAAAACCGTGTAGTCGAGCGTGGGGGCCTGGAAGACCCTCGTATATGGGGAGAGCCCCCGCCACCCATATCCGAGAGATCATTTCGTCAGCAATCTCTGGAAACACACTCTAAAGGTCCACCTCAAACAAGAAGCAGACAGTTTCATAGAATGAATAGAAGAAAGAATGAATACCGGCGAAAGGAAAGAAAGAAAAAAAACATTTTCTAGGGCGCTGAAAAATCCATAGTCAATTAAGACTGACGGAGGCTACTACTTGTCATTTCATTCTATGATTTCTTTTGATGACTATAAATAATGATGTACAATTGGAATGGATGCTCATGACTCCCAATAGCACTTTTGCTAAAAGTGGTCAGCGACCCATAGGTGACTACTTGCGTCACGATCATTAAGCAAGAATTGATCAAGATCCAGCTACACTTCCCCCATGACTACCAATAGCACTTTTGCTAAAAGTGGTCAGCGACCCATAGCTGACTACTTGCGTCAGGATCAGTAAACAAGAATTGATCAAGATCCATCTACGTTGTGGACCTGGTAGAAAATTTAACCTGTCTGGCCAAGCGAGAAGAGGTCAAAGTGGGAAGACAATCCAAAACAAAAAATGTCATATTGGAGTCGGATGGTTGGAGCGAATGGCGCAGGTATCGCTGCTTACTGTAAACCACTACAAACGCATCTACGCATACATAACGTCCTTAAGGTAGAGGAGAAAATTCCTTTCAAATCTGGCGGACACAGAGGAATTGATAATTACGGTCAAACCAGTCAAAAAATAAGACTGATCTTGATAAGACTCGAATATCGATACGAGCCATTGACTTTTAGATCTCCGAGCTTCATGTTGAGAGCAGCAGTCGTTTTCTTGAATCTCCAGGTTCTGCTGGAGAAGATGGAGCTTGTTCATCTAGAGGTACTACAATACCAGGTCTTCTATATAAAACCTTAGTATTTTGCTGTGCTCATTTTTTGCAAAGCTGTCACTATACCTTGTAGGAGTATATGTTACACCCCGCTACTTGCTTTTATATCAATAGGCCATCGCCATCCTGGAGGTACTACAATACAAGGTCTTTATATCAACAGGGTCCCCATCATCCTAGAGGCACAAAAACGCAAGGTCTTTATATCAACAGTGCCCCCATCATCCTGGAGGTACAAAACCCCATCATCCGGGAGGTACAAAAATACAAGGTCTTTATATCAACAGGGTCCCCACCATCCTAGAGGTACAAAAATACAAGGTCTTCTATATCAATGGGCCTCCACCACCCTGGAGGTACTACAATACCATTTTTTTCTGCCAGGGGACCTTAGTAAATCTATAGCTGGCTGTGTAAAGATAACGTCTTCGTCCCCTTACGAAAACATGCAGTTGACGTCATAAGCATGGGCAGCATGTCAATATTCAATTACAAAAAAACAAAATTAATTATATTGCGATGAATTAAACAGCAGAATAATTGCCAGCCCATCTATCGCCAAGGTACAATCAAATGAATTTAAAAAGTAACACACACACACAAAATAATAATAAATTAAAAAGCTTACAGTGGGTATTAATATAAGCTCGAAATTGAAGTAAACACACTCTCACACCCAACAATGGCTTATAGTAAGTGCTAGCATTGTTCTACACATACAAGCAAACAAACTGTTCCACATATCAGTAAACAAACTACCTCGGTTACTGAAACTGCATTACAGGGCCATACCTCCCGTTCTTTACAAAAGGTCAGAGAATTAAGTATTTCTCTTAAGGAGAGTTTTAACAATAGAGGGGTGAATTCGTGCATAGAAACGTATCGAATAGGGGAGAAGAGAGGGGTGTGTACACAATAAACGTGTATAAGAACATGGTAAATAGCTCAAAATTATTGTAAATGGGTATCAACTGCAAGGGAAGATCAAGTCATTGTTTAATGATATCTAACGCAATCCTGAATGTCAGAATGTCGTGCAAGGGCATATGTTTACAGATACATGACGGGAAAAAAGTTACAAAATTAAGTGAAAACAAAGATACATAGGAGTCATATGTCCCGTTACTATCTAATAATTTATTACGCAGTGCTCATATGCCAGATGCATGCAACATCTACTGCGAATATAGAAGTGTCTGGCTTATTGGCTTCTCATTTAACTCTCATGAGACCCTATTTCGGCTGCAAGCAAGCTCCAATCAACAGTTTTACTCTGTTTTGATTTGATCTTTAAGGTTTGCTAGTTTCTGTTTGTGTAAATTATTTACGCCCCTACATTTGACCAACACGTCAAAACGCTTTGTTTCTTTTCTTTATTTTTTTTTTTCAAAATCATCGCCATAAAGCTGTAACTTGCACTACTTGTTTTATGTCCATTAATGAACAATGTTTAAATGGACACATGACTCACACAACTAGAAAACGTCAGACAGTTATGACGGGTTACATCATCTTTACTTCAAAAACTTACTATTTTTTATGAGAATACTTGACAGCGCTACACGATATATTTTACAGCTTTATAAGATGATACTTGACAGCGCTACACGATATATTTTTACAGCTTTATAAGATAATACTTGACAGCGCTACACGACATATTTTACAGCTTTATAAGATGACACTTGACAGCTCTGCATGATATACTTTGCAGCTCCACATTATATGATATTTGACAACTTTACATGATACGATACTTGAATGCTCTAGATCATAATACCTGACAGCTTTACCAGATATGATATTTGACAACTTTACATGACACGATACTTGAATACTCTACATCATGACACTTGACTGTTTTACAATATTTGAGTCATACTTGACTACGCTACTGAAAAATAAAAACACTTGTATCCTATTTACCATACGCCAAAAGGTGTGACTACTACCCTATACAACGTAAATATTTTAAATGATTCATCTATATAATCTCAGACCCGAACACCTCGCGGCGACTGTACTGGAGTAAAGTAACCCCCCCCACCCCTCCCCCTTACGGCAAACCCCAATAATGGGGAAAAATGCCGTAAAGATAGTTTTTTTTTTTTTTTAAATCTATATAATATTGTCGGAATAAAATAAAATCATGTAGCAAAACAGAGTTACCGCCGATGTATATCTTGTTACATCGATCCCAATAACTGAAAAGAATGTGAAGAAACCACAATGTTGACCATGACAAAACTGACGACGACACAGCGTGTTAAACAGAGATAGAACAGCACGGATGACAATTAGAGAACCACTGGCAAAGATACTCACGTTTTTGTGATTGACAAGCTTCATGAGCACGAACTCCCTGTAGGCCCTTTTGGCATGAGTGACATTCTGGAAAGGTCGACTCAGCTTCTTGATGGCCACATTAGTATTGGTCTGTGTATCACTGGCGGCGCTGAAAGAAAGCCACAAAGATCTAGTCAAAATGTCTGCCTGAAATTATTATTTTCGGTTCAATTGTGGACGGGAATGTCAAGGCGGGTGAAGGGATTTCTCTCTCTCTGTTTTATTTTATTTTTTTTTTCAAATAGCGTGAAAATAAATGGCAACGTTGGGGGGGGGGGGGGGGGGGGAAAGAAGAGGTTGCCCAACAGTTTTCCATAAAGTGTAATAACATACTCACTCCTAAAGCAAGATTTCTTATGGTAAACATTAATAATAAGAGAAAACAACACACGATACTATCAGCAATGACAAAATAAATATCATTCTGAGGCAATATGTAACATAAATTGACAAACGAAACATAAAATATTAGACGAGACAATAGGTTGCAGTAATATTTGTGAAGATGGAATATGAGAACGATGCAGTAAACCAATAACCAACCGTCAAAGAAAAGTCAATACAGTGATTAGTTATAACAAGTCATTAATTAAATGTAACTGTTGTTTGGTTATTACTGAGGGGGGGGGTGTGGAGGCGGAGAGAGAGAGAGAGAGAGAGAGGAGAGAGAAGAGAGAGAGAGAGAACAGCAAATTTGTTTAATAATTGTACCAAAAAAAAACAACAACTTAGCTTACTGAACATACTGTTGGCTTGTTTTGAGGACTGGAACAGCTGCTAGTAGCACGTATATACATGATCTGATTAACTTTGGTGTGTTGGTCGGGAGTATAATCAGTAAGCAACAGCAAGTGGGAAACAGAATTTAAAACCAAGTACAGCAAAAGCTGTTATCAAATAATACACAATGCGGACAAAAAAGACTCGCTCTTTACATTGGCCATGTCATTAATAATAGTCAGAATTACAACACACCAGCGGTTCAGTGATCAAATAGACTCGTTGAAACTACCAGTTTAGTGCTTCCAATAGATTTCAATGGGTGCTCGCAAACTAAGCATTTGTGGGTGGGGGGAGCCGAGGTCAGCTCGTCGAAGGTGAAACCCCGCAGGAAAAGAAAATTGAAAAAAAAAAAAACTATTGAAACAATGAATGGAAATTAGAGACATTTTACTGTTCAATGCAGTGAAGATAGACTAGAATTAGGTAATAGAAACAGTAGTGTATATCATTAAATGTAGATGGTAGATAATGCCACAATATTTTGGTTGTGTACAGGGCACAAAAGATGTACAAGATCGGTAAACAGATGCTGGCACATGTGACACCTGTCTTATGGCAGCAGACTAGCCAGCCAGCAGTAGAGACAGACAGCAGCATCCAGTTTGTTCAACGATAGTTGTAAGATCTTTACAGTGATCTTTGCCATTATAGACATCAATATTCATTGTGAATATCTGAACGTGAATGAGGAAAAACAGTATTATATTACAAAGAGCTTCCCCCATAAGACGGCAAAAAACCACTGCTCAAATCGTCCATTGTTGTTCTCTTTTTTGTTTTGTTTCATTAACACGGCGATGAACCGTAACACAATCGTTGCTATAAACAAACTTTTGGATTTGGTTGTAAATCGCGACATCCTCATGTTGGGTATCGAAGACTACACCAAGGATAGTGTTGTATTTTGTAACTAGAGCTGGCAGGTTGCGTTCAAGGCACACTGGTCTGTTAACTGAATATCAATGCATAAATGCTCAATTTCTGGTGCGAGATACCTATTATTATACATACCGTTTTTAGTTGTTTGGTGTGTACCTCTTCCTCCCTGAGAGTCCAATCAATACATGTGTATGATTGCTATTTATCAAATCTATATGCCTTTACAACATTCACAACCACATGTGTTTTTAAAAGAACAAACACATCTGAAAAAAACACTTGCAACATTTGATGATGCACTAAAGTAGGCGTTATTCCAAGTCTATATCCTAGTGACGTTTCTGTACTCAAACACATTTTCTTCTATAGTAGTTTTACTGTTAATAGTGTACGAATCAATGATATGCACAATATCGAGATTTTGTTGTTGCCCTACAGACATTACAGGGCGTGTAAAGGGATGACTACTTTGTCATGTCTGTGTCCAAGGAAAGGAAGAAGACTTAAATAACGACAAGGAATATCGCGATTTCAGTCAGTAACATTTGATTTACATCAAAAAGTCTACCACCGATTTACATGGGACCACTGTGCCACGAGCACAAACCTGGTATACACCGGGCCCGACTAGCTAGCACTTTATTGTCTTCGACGTCGAAGACATGATAATATTCCAAGTCATTACTGCTGCACTAAACTATACCCGGGAGTCAACAAATTGTGACTTATGGGCCATATCCAGCCATCTGTTTCTATACCGTGTGACCTTCATGATAAGAACGGCTTTCTATTGTACGCAATACGATGTTGTTTTGTTTTATTATGCAGTGATGCTTTAAAAGGAAATAAACGTGCATTTGTTTGTTAACAGACCACTTGCAAAGTTTTATAAAACAAAAACAAAAAGTGTATTTTCCCACCTTCTCGTGCAGCTTGCAGTGCTCAGACAAAGCTTATATACCGTCATGCGGTAAAACAGAAAAATGATAATACAGTGGATATATAGATAGAAGTTACATCTTGAATGAAACCAGCGTATCAAGAAAACGTTGAGAGTGCATAAGAGAAAAAAACCTCCAATCTACCTTCTTGATCAGGGCTAAATGAAAAATTGAAAATAGTGTACCAAAAGAGAGAGATAGAGAGAGAGGGAGAGAGAGAGATAGAGAAGGAGAGAGAGAGGGAGAGGGAGAGAGAGGGAGAGAGAGAGGGAGAGAGAGAAAGGGAGAGAGAGAGAAAGAGAGAGGGGGGAGAAAGAGAGAGAGAGAGAGGGAGAGGGAGGGAGAGAGGGAGAGGGAGGAGAGAGAGAGGGAGGGAGAGAAGGAGAGAGAGATAGAGATAGAGAGGAGGGAGAGGAGGAGAGAGAGAAAGGGAGAGGGAGAGAGAGGGGAAGAGAGAGAGAGAGAGAGAGAGAGAGAGAGGGAGAGAGAAAGGGAGAGGGAAAGGGAGAGAGAGAGAGAATGAAGAAAAGAAAATACTAGTTAAATCAAGAGTCAATCATGAAAAAAAAGATAATAGTACAACTGATGAGGAATACCGGAGCCAGAAACACGTGGATGGACATTATTGTCAGACGCTTTTGCATGGCAACTGATGATAAAAGTAAACTGAAGTGAGAGACACAATTACTGATAGAGTATTTAGCAAAGTATGCAAGGTTTCCCGCGACGGTTTTAGAGCCTAGGGAAGATATGGTGCAAGTGCCCATATAGTTTCCAATGGCCAACTGCATGTTTTTATGGGTGACGTAGTCAGCATAACACCAGGCGCACTACTTTCCATGAAAATAATCTCTGGCATCAACTTTCTCAGACTGGCTAAATCTCTAGTCCGTGATGGTCCCTGAACAAAAAATAAGTCGCCACTTTGAGAAATTGAACCTCGGACCCTTCTGGTCAATATCGACCGCACTAAGCGATCAATCACAGCGGCATCATAACAAAAGTATTAGAGCACAATTAAATGTCCATAATAACATTAAGATGTTACATAATGTAAGAAAAGCTGACTGATTGACGAGCAAGAGAAGCAGAAAGAAAGCGATGAACTCGTACATTATTTACTTCAGACACAATCTGAATTTTCTTCTTCTTTTCTTCTATCCTTCCTCCATTGCCGTTGGCGTCGAGGGGAGATAAAATCTGCGATTCTTTGCTCTTCTATTGGCACCTTCTGGTGTTATCCCTCCTAGTGACTCTAGTATTCCCTGTATCCATCTCTTTTTCGGTCTTCCTCTTAATCTGGCGTTTTCGTAGCGTTTGTTTATGGCTCTTTGAGTCATTGTTATGTGGCCGAACGAATTTATCTGTTGTTTCTTTATGTATTTGATGGCTGGTTCAATTTCGAGTTTCTTCCTCAGGTCGGTGTTTCTTACTCTGTCCCTTACTCTGTTTCTGTCATTCTTCTGACACATTTCATTTCGGTGGCCGTTATCTTTCTTATTGTTCTAGAGTCCAGCGTCCAATTCTGGCACTGATAGCACAGAGATGTTAGAAAAATTGATTTGTATATTGCCCTTTTTGCTTCCGTAGTTATTACTTTGTTTTTCAACAGTGTTGATACTTGGCCTATAACTTGGCATGCGTTGTTACACCTTTTATCTATCTCTGTCTCTTGGTTATTGTCGTGTGTTAACGTGCTACCCAGATATTTAAAATTGTCGTCTCGCTTCAGAGTCGTATTATCTATTATGATGTTAAGTTTTTCTTTCTTTCTCGCTATTGCCATTACTTCGGTTTTGTTTATGTTGATTTTCATGTTGTATTTTTTACAGGTATTGTTTAGCCTGTTGATATGTTCAAACAGGTCCTCAGTTGTTTCATGTATCAGAACTTGGTCGTCTGCAAATACTATTTCATTTATTTCGTCCTCTCTGAAGAAATAATATGAATACCACAAGAAAAAATATGTTAATACTGATTTATAATTAATTAAACGTGGTTCTGTTCAGTAAGACCTAAAGGCGAAAACAAAATAAAGTGGGTATCAGTTTCAAATATGAACATAGACATTATAGTAATATGTACAATCGCAAGTTTCACACACACAAAATTAATAAATATGAGGACATGTGAAAACAACAGACAATTAATAACAAATACAACAATGAATATGAATGTATGCAGCTGAAACAGTAACCAAGAAAACATAGCCCGAAGAATTAAACTGACTGACTGAATGAGAGAGACACAATAAAACGGGGAAAAAATGGAAACGAAAACGAGATGTATAATAAAATAAAGGACACTATCAAGTCAATAGTTTTATTAAAACATCCAATCACCATTTCTTTAAGTTTCTAAAAAAAAACTTTCCCATTTCTTCATGTCTCGGTTTAGCCTTTATCCGGCTATATTCACGTCATCAATGTCCCACCCAGATCTATTTTGTAACCTCCATTTTTTTGTACAACTTTCTAATTATCTTTTATTTCCAATTAGTTCTATTCTGTCAAGGTCCGACGTTGAGTGGTTGGCCTAATGTATGTCATAACTATTACCGAATTCTTGTCCGAAATTATTCTCCATTGCAATGTATCGTTGCCATATGTGTTTATGTGAGCTTTTCACTACAGATCTAACCACACCATCACATCAGTCATCTATCCTCCACAAGCAAGCAAAGTCATCTATCCTCCACAAGCAAGCAAAGTCATCTATCCTCCACAAGCAAAGTCATCTATCCTCCACAAGCAAGCAAAGTCATCTATCCTCCACAAGCAAGCAAAGTCATCTATCCTCCACAAGCAAGCAAAGTCACCTATCCTCCACAAGCAAGCAAAGTCATCTATCCTTTACAAGCAAAGTCATCTATCCTCCACAAGCAAGCAAAGTCATCTATCCTCCACAAGCAAAGTCACCTATCCTCCACAAGCAAAATCACCTATCCTCCACAAGCAAAGTCATCTATCCTCCACAAGCAAAGTCATCTATCCTCCACAAGCAAAGTCATCTATCCTCCACAAGCAAAGTCACCTATCCTCCACAAGCAAAGTCACCTATCCTCCACAAGCAAAATCACCTCCCCTATCCTCCACAAGCAAAGTCACCTATCCTCCACAAACAAAGTCACCTATCCTCCACAAGCAAAGTCACCTATCCTCCACAAGCAAAGTTACCTATCCTCCACAAGCAAAATCACCTCCCCTATCCTCCACAAGCAAAGTCATCTATCCTCCACAAGCAAAGTCATCTATCCTCCACAAGCAAAGTCATCTATCCTCCACAAGCAAAGTCATCTATCCCCACAAGCAAAGTCATCTATCCCCCACAAACAAAGCCACCTATCCCCCACAAGCAAAGTCACCTATCCCCCACAAGCAAAGTCACCTATCCCCCACAAGCAAAGTCATCTATCCCCCCCAAGCAAAGTCATCTATCCCCCACAAGCAAAGTCACCTATCCCCCACAAGCAAAGTCATCTATCCCCCACAAGCAAAGTCATCTATCCCCCACAAGCAAAGTTACCTATCCTCCACAAGCAAAGTCATCTATCCCCCACAAGCAAAGTCATCTATCCCCCACAAGCAAAGTCATCTATCCCCCACAAGCAAAGTCACCTATCCCTCACAAGCAAAGTCATCTATCCCCCACAAGCAAAGTCACCTATCCCCCACAAGCAAAGTCATCTATCCCCCACAAGCAAAGTCATCTATCCCCCACAAGCAAAGTCATCTATCCTCCACAAGCAAAGTCATCTATCCTCCACAAGCAAAGTCATCTATCCTCCACAAGCAAAGTCACCTATCCCCCACAAGCAAAGTCACCTATCCCCCACAAGCAAAGTCATCTATCCCCCACAAGCAAAGTCATCTATCCCCCACAAGCAAAGTCACCTATCCCCCACAAGCAAAGTCATCTATCCCCCACAAGCAAAGTCACCTATCCCCCACAAGCAAAGTCATCTATCCCCCACAAGCAAAGTCATCTATCCCCACAAGAAAAGTCATCTATCCTCCACAAGCAAAGTCATCTATCCCCCACAAGCAAAGTCATCTATCCTCCACAAGCAAAGTCATCTATCCTCCACAAGCAAAATCATCTATCCTCCACAAGCAAAGTCATCTATCCTCCACAAGCAAAATCATCTATCCTCCACAAGCAAAATCATCTATCCTCCACAAGCAAAATCATATATCCTCCACAAGCAAAGTCATCTATCCTCCACAAGCAAAATCATCTATCCTCCACAAGCAAAATCATCTATCCTCCACAAGCAAAATCATCTATCCTCCACAAGCAAAGTCATCTATCCCCCACAAGCAAAGTCATCTATCCCCCACAAGCAAAGTCATCTATCCCCCACAAGCAAAGTCACCTATCGTCCACAAGCAAAGTCATCTATCCCCCACAAGCAAAGTCATCTATCCCCCACAAGCAAAGTCATCTATCCTCCACAAGCAAAGTCATCTATCCTCCACAAGCAAAGTCATCTATCCCCCACAAGCAAAGTCACCTATCCCCCACAAGCAAAGTCACCTATCCCCCACAAGCAAAATCATCTATCCCCCACAAGCAAAGTCATCTATCCCCCACAAGCAAAGTCACCTATCCCCCACAAGCAAAGTCATCTATCCCCCACAAGCAAAGTCACCTATCCCCCACAAGCAAAGTCACCTATCCCCCACAAGCAAAGTCATCTATCCTCCACAAGCAAAGTCATCTATCCCCCACAAGAAAAGTCATCTATCCTCCACAAGCAAAGTCATCTATCCCCCACAAGCAAAGTCATCTATCCCCCACAAGCAAAGTCATCTATCCTCCACAAGCAAAGTCATCTATCCTCCACAAGCAAAATCATCTATCCTCCACAAGCAAAATCATCTATCCTCCACAAGCAAAGTCATCTATCCTCCACAAGCAAAGTCATCTATCCTCCACAAGCAAAATCATCTATCATCCACAAGCAAAGTCATCTATCCTCCACAAGCAAAATCATCTATCCTCCACAAGCAAAATCATCTATCCTCCACAAGCAAAATCATCTATCCTCCACAAGCAAAGTCATCTATCCTCCACAAGCAAAATCATCTATCCTCCACAAGCAAAATCATCTATCCTCCACAAGCAAAATCATCTATCCTCCACAAGCAAAGTCATCTATCCTCCACAAGCAAAATCATCTATCCTCCACAAGCAAAGTCATCTATCCTCCACAAGCAAAGTCATCTATCCTCCACAAGCAAAATCACCTATCCCCACAAGCAAAGTCACCTATCCCCCACAAGCAAAGTCACCTATCCTCCACAAGCAAAGTCATCTATCATCCACAAGCAAAAATCATCTATCCCCCACAAGCAAGCAAAGTCATCTATCCTCCACAAGCAAGCAAAGTCATCTATCCTCCACAAGCAAAGTCATCTATCCCCCACAAGCAAAGTCATCTATCCTCCACAAGCAAAGTCATCTATCCTCCACAAGCAAAGTCACCTATCCTCCACAAGCAAAGTCATCTATCCTCCACAAGCAAAGTTACCTATCCTCCACAAGCAAAATCACCTCCCCTATCCTCCACAAGCAAAGTCATCTATCCTCCACAAGCAAAGTCATCTATCCTCCACAAGCAAAGTCATCTATCCTCCATAAGCAAAGTCATCTATCCCCCACAAGCAAAGTCATCTATCCCCCACAAACAAAGTCACCTATCCCCCACAAGCAAAGTCACCTATCCCCCACAAGCAAAGTCACCTATCCCCCACAATCAAAGTCATCTATCCCCCACAAGCAAAGTCATCTATCCCCCACAAGCAAAGTCACCTATCCCCCACAAGCAAAGTCATCTATCCCCACAAGCAAAGTCATCTATCCCCCACAAGCAAAGTCACCTATCCTCCACAAGCAAAGTCATCTATCCCCCACAAGCAAAGTCATCTATCCCCCACAAGCAAAGTCATCTATCCCCCACAAGCAAAGTCACCTATCCCTCACAAGCAAAGTCATCTATCCCCCACAAGCAAAGTCACCTATCCCCCACAAGCAAAGTCACCTATCCCCCACAAGTAAAGTCATCTATCCCCCACAAGCAAAGTCATCTATCCCCCACAAGCAAAGTCATCTATCCTCCACAAGCAAAGTCACCTATCCCCCACAAGCAAAGTCACCTATCCCCCACAAGCAAAGTCACCTATCCCCCACAAGCAAAGTCACCTATCCCCCACAAGCAAAGTCATCTATCCCCCACAAGCAAAGTCACCTATCCCCCACAAGCAAAGTCATCTATCCCCCACAAGCAAAGTCACCTATCCCCCACAAGCAAAGTCATCTATCCCCCACAAGCAAAGTCATCTATCCTCCACAAGCAAAGTCATCTATCCCCCAAAGCAAAGTCATCTATCCCCCACAAGCAAAGTCATCTATCCTCCACAAGCAAAGTCATCTATCCTCCACAAGCAAAATCATCTATCCTCCACAAGCAAAATCATCTATCCTCCACAAGCAAAATCATCTATCCTCCACAAGCAAAATCATATATCCTCCACAAGCAAAGTCACCTATCCTCCACAAGCAAAATCATCTATCCTCCACAAGCAAAATCATCTATCCTCCACAAGCAAAATCATCTATCCTCCACAAGCAAAATCATCTATCCTCCACAAGCAAAGTCATCTATCCCCCACAAGCAAAGTCATCTATCCCCCACAAGCAAAGTCATCTATCCCCCACAAGCAAAGTCATCTATCCCCCACAAGCAAAGTCACCTATCCCTCACAAGCAAAGTCATCTATCCCCCACAAGTAAAGTCACCTATCCCCCACAAGCAAAGTCATCTATCCCCCACAAGCAAAGTCATCTATCCCCCACAAGCAAAGTCATCTATCCTCCACAAGCAAAGTCATCTATCCTCCACAAGCAAAGTCATCTATCCCCCACAAGCAAAGTCACCTATCCCCCACAAGCAAAGTCACCTATCCCCCACATGCAAAGTCACCTATCCCCCACAAGCAAAGTCATCTATCCCCCACAAGCAAAGTCATCTATCCCCCACAAGCAAAGTCACCTATCCCCCACAAGCAAAGTCATCTATCCCCCACAAGCAAAGTCACCTATCCCCCACAAGCAAAGTCATCTATCCCCCACAAGCAAAGTCATCTATCCCCCACAAGAAAAGTCATCTATCCTCCACAAGCAAAGTCATCTATCCCCCACAAGCAAAGTCATCTATCCCACACAAGCAAAGTCATCTATCCTCCACAAGCAAAGTCATCTATCCTCCACAAGCAAAATCATCTATCCTCCACAAGCAAAATCATCTATCCTCCACAAGCAAAGTCATCTATCCTCCACAAGCAAAGTCATCTATCCTCCACAAGCAAAATCATCTATCATCCACAAGCAAAGTCATCTATCCTCCACAAGCAAAATCATCTATCCTCCACAAGCAAAATCATCTATCCTCCACAAGCAAAATCATCTATCCTCCACAAGCAAAGTCATCTATCCTCCACAAGCAAAATCACCTATCCCCCACAAGCAAAGTCACCTATCCCCCACAAGCAAAGTCATCTATCCCCCACAAGCAAAGTCATCTATCCCCCACAAGCAAAGTCACCTATCCCTCACAAGCAAGCAAAGTCATCTATCCTCCACAAGCAAGCAAAGTCATCTATCCTCCACAAGCAAAGTCATCTATCCTCCACAAGCAAAGTCATCTATCCCCCACAAGCAAAGTCATCTATCCTCCACAAGCAAAGTCATCTATCCTCCACAAGCAAAGTCATCTATCCTCCACAAGCAAGCAAAGTCATCTATCCTCCACAAGCAAGCAAAGTCATCTATCCTCCACAAGCAAGCAAAGTCATCTATCCTCCACAAGCAAAGTCATCTATCCTCCACAAGCAAGCAAAGTCATCTATCCTCCACAAGCAAAGTCACCTATCCCCCACAAGCAAAGTCACCTATCCCCCACAAGCAAAGTCATCTATCCTCCACAAGCAAAGTCACCTATCCCCCACAAGCAAAGTCACCTATCCCCCATAAGCAAAGTCATCTATCCTCCACAAGCAAGCAAAGTCATCTATCCTCCACAAGCAAAGTCACCTATCCCCCACAAGCAAAGTCATCTATCCTCCACAAGCAAAATCATCTATCCTCCACAAGCAAAGTCACCTATCCCCCACAAGCAAAGTCATCTATCCCCCACAAGCAAAGTCATCTATCCTTCACAAGCAAAATCATCTATCCCCCACAAGCAAAATCATCTATCCTCCACAAGCAAAGTCACCTATCCTCCACAAGCAAAATCATCTATCCTCCACAAGCAAAGTCACCTATCCCCCACAAGCAAAGTCATCTATCCTCCACAAGCAAAGTCATCTATCCTTCACAAGCAAAATCATCTATCCTCCACAAGCAAGGTCATCTATACCCCACAAGCAAAGTCATCTATCCTCCACAAGCAAAGTCATCTATCCTCCACAAGCAAAGTCATCTATCCTCCACAAGCAAAATCATCTATCCTCCAAAAGCAAAGTCATCTATCCTCCACAAGCAAAATCATCTATCCTCCACAAGCAAAGTCATCTATCCTCCACAAGCAAAGTCATCTATCCTCCACAAGCAAAGTCATCTATCCTCCACAAGCAAAATCATCTATCCTCCACAAGCAAAGTCATCTATCCCCCACAAGCAAAGTCACCTATCCCCCACAAGCAAAGTCATCTATCCCCCACAAGCAAAGTCATCTATCCTCCACAAGCAAAGTCATCTATCCCCCAAAGCAAAGTCATCTATCCCCCACAAGCAAAGTCATCTATCCTCCACAAGCAAAGTCATCTATCCTCCACAAGCAAAATCATCTATCCTCCACAAGCAAAATCATCTATCCTCCACAAGCAAAATCATCTATCCTCCACAAGCAAAATCATATATCCTCCACAAGCAAAGTCACCTATCCTCCACAAGCAAAATCATCTATCCTCCACAAGCAAAATCATCTATCCTCCACAAGCAAAATCATCTATCCTCCACAAGCAAAATCATCTATCCTCCACAAGCAAAGTCATCTATCCCCCACAAGCAAAGTCATCTATCCCCCACAAGCAAAGTCATCTATCCCCACAAGCAAAGTCATCTATCCCCCACAAGCAAAGTCACCTATCCCTCACAAGCAAAGTCATCTATCCCCACAAGTAAAGTCACCTATCCCCCACAAGCAAAGTCATCTATCCCCCACAAGCAAAGTCATCTATCCCCCACAAGCAAAGTCATCTATCCTCCACAAGCAAAGTCATCTATCCTCCACAAGCAAAGTCATCTATCCCCCACAAGCAAAGTCACCTATCCCCCACAAGCAAAGTCACCTATCCCCCACATGCAAAGTCACCTATCCCCCACAAGCAAAGTCATCTATCCCCCACAAGCAAAGTCATCTATCCCCCACAAGCAAAGTCACCTATCCCCCACAAGCAAAGTCATCTATCCCCCACAAGCAAAGTCACCTATCCCCCACAAGCAAAGTCATCTATCCCCCACAAGCAAAGTCATCTATCCCCCACAAGAAAAGTCATCTATCCTCCACAAGCAAAGTCATCTATCCCCCACAAGCAAAGTCATCTATCCCCCACAAGCAAAGTCATCTATCCTCCACAAGCAAAGTCATCTATCCTCCACAAGCAAAATCATCTATCCTCCACAAGCAAAATCATCTATCCTCCACAAGCAAAGTCATCTATCCTCCACAAGCAAAGTCATCTATCCTCCACAAGCAAAATCATCTATCATCCACAAGCAAAGTCATCTATCCTCCACAAGCAAAATCATCTATCCTCCACAAGCAAAATCATCTATCCTCCACAAGCAAAATCATCTATCCTCCACAAGCAAAGTCATCTATCCTCCACAAGCAAAATCACCTATCCCCCACAAGCAAAGTCACCTATCCCCCACAAGCAAAGTCACCTATCCTCCACAAGCAAAGTCATCTATCATCCACAAGCAAAGTCATCTATCCCCCACAAGCAAGCAAAGTCATCTATCCTCCACAAGCAAGCAAAGTCATCTATCCTCCACAAGCAAAGTCATCTATCCTCCACAAGCAAAGTCATCTATCCCCCACAAGCAAAGTCATCTATCCTCCACAAGCAAAGTCATCTATCCTCCACAAGCAAAGTCATCTATCCTCCACAAGCAAGCAAAGTCATCTATCCTCCACAAGCAAGCAAAGTCATCTATCCTCCACAAGCAAGCAAAGTCATCTATCCTCCACAAGCAAAGTCATCTATCCTCCACAAGCAAGCAAAGTCATCTATCCTCCACAAGCAAAGTCACCTATCCCCCACAAGCAAAGTCACCTATCCCCCACAAGCAAAGTCATCTATCCTCCACAAGCAAAGTCACCTATCCCCCACAAGCAAAGTCACCTATCCCCCACAAGCAAAGTCATCTATCCTCCACAAGCAAGCAAAGTCATCTATCCTCCACAAGCAAAGTCACCTATCCCCCACAAGCAAAGTCATCTATCCTCCACAAGCAAAATCATCTATCCTCCACAAGCAAAGTCACCTATCCCCCACAAGCAAAGTCATCTATCCCCCACAAGCAAAGTCATCTATCCTTCACAAGCAAAATCATCTATCCCCCACAAGCAAAATCATCTATCCTCCACAAGCAAAGTCACCTATCCTCCACAAGCAAAATCATCTATCCTCCACAAGCAAAGTCACCTATCCCCCACAAGCAAAGTCATCTATCCTCCACAAGCAAAGTCATCTATCCTTCACAAGCAAAATCATCTATCCTCCACAAGCAAGGTCATCTATACCCCACAAGCAAAGTCATCTATCCTCCACAAGCAAAGTCATCTATCCTCCACAAGCAAAGTCATCTATCCTCCACAAGCAAAATCATCTATCCTCCAAAAGCAAAGTCATCTATCCTCCACAAGCAAAATCATCTATCCTCCACAAGCAAAGTCATCTATCCTCCACAAGCAAAGTCATCTATCCTCCACAAGCAAAGTCATCTATCCTCCACAAGCAAAGTCATCTATCCTCCACAAGCAAAGTCATCTATCCTCCACAAGCAAAGTCATCTATCCTCCACAAGCAAAGTCATCTATCCTCCACAAGCAAAGTCATCTATCTTCCACAAGCAAAATCATCTATCCTCCACAAGCAAAGTCACCTATCCCCCACAAGCAAGCTCACCTATCCCCCACAAGCAAAGTCATCTATCCTCCACAAGCAAAATCACCATATCCTCCACAAGCAAAGTCACCTATCCTCCACAAGCAATGATTTATGAAATCCCATTTCCGGATTGTTATTGTATGGTTCCCCCGTGTCCCTGAGCTAGGCAGCAATACAGATTTGACATTTAAACATACGATTTTTTGTTTAGCTTTGCATTTGATTTCATTTCCTTCAATTTCCACCGATTTCACAGTAACTTGTCCCTTTATTCCCTCACAGCTACCCTAGTGCTAAGGTATGCTTGCGTTTCTACATTCTGCAGAGGTGTTTCTCCCATTCTGTGTTAACAGTATCTATTTTCAAAATATCAGTATTTTCTTTGTGAATGTTTGAAGAGAGTTGCCTTGAATTTCTTCCCAGAATTGTTCATTCATTTTCAAGTTCTGGAACAACAAAAGGGTTGCATGGTTGGCTAAGTCTATGTCCTCTAGTTGCTTCCTCAGAGCCCGCTGAATGTCAAATCTATGGGTTTTTTTTTATACAAAACAATAGATAACTAGTAAGATGAGAAAGTGTAGTAAGACACATCTTAAATGTGAACCCATACATATATTTTTTTTATATCGAAGTTCCTTGTAGGGTGTCACTGGTAGTTTTGAGGCTTGCTTTCATTCCCTCGTGTTTTAAGTCATATATTTATTAACTTCAAGGGGAATCCATACTTTAAGTCATTTCGAAGTTATTTAAAGAGCTTTGGGTGACCTAGTATTTCATAGTACAATATGCATCTTATGATGATCCAATGCAATTTCAATATGGTCTGAATAAGATCCGTAGATATTTATAAAAGAAATTAAACCAACTAATCAAACTACAGAGAAAAAAAAAGGCGTGAATGCGTGGTAGCAAAATGTTGGCTATATAATTGTTTATAATTATTGTGTGGGAAGTAAACTGATGAAATGGTGGCATTATTGTGTTCTTGGTACGGTATACAGGTATAAACAGAGACAGCTTGTAAAAGTAAAGTAAAGTACCCCCGTCACGCCAAGTGGCGTATAGGGAAATATGGTGTTAGTGACCCTATATTTTACAGACCTTCAGCGCATGATTTTTGGGGTAATGTGGTCAGTATTACGCCCGTGCTGCTTTACTTTCCCAGAAAAAAATCCGGTACCCATTAAATACTGGGTGAATCCGGAGCCGTCGGTTGGGATCGAACCCTACCCCTTGTCCGTGGTAGTCCAGTTCACTAACCACTGAGCTATCGCGGCTCCCTAGAGACAGCTTGTATTCAACTTTTTTAAATTTTAATTTTGGATATAAATATATCCTAAATTGTATGAGTTTATATCAAGCCATTCATCATCATCATCATTGGGTGCCTTCTCCGCATCGAAGGTTGGCTACCATGGAGCGCCATTCCACTCTGTCTCTTGCTTTGATGGTGCAGATTGTCATAGGCTGACTTGTCCATCTTTTGATGTTACTCGTCCATGTTAGTCTTGGTCTGCCTCTGCCTCTTTTACCTTGTATTTCCCCCTCTAATATTACCTTTATTAGACTAGTAGACAGAAGTAGACTTATTAAGCCATTTATGGGTAAAATGGATGGGGTGCAAACGAAGCATATATCATGGTTCCGACTACTCTAGGCACGCTCCTAACTTTATGATATAGTCAAGCAATAATAAGATAAGTAACAAATATTAATTTCTCTTATTAGGTGAGTGGGCTGCGGTAGGAGAAAGTGCTTATTAGGCAGTCCTGCTGAGAATAAGATTCAGCTTTACAATGCAAGATGTCACATATTTGTGTCTACTTCTGAAAACAAGATTCCGCTTTACAATGGCCTCGTAAGATGTCACATATTTGTGTCTACTTCTGAAAACAAGATTCCGCTTTACAATGGCCTCGTAAGGTGTCACATATTTTTGTCTACTTCTGAGAACAAGATTCTGCTTTACAATGGCCTCGTAAGATGTCACATATTTTTGTCTACTTCTGAGAACAAGATTCCGCTTTACAATGGCCTCGTAAGGTGTCACATATTTGTGTCTACTTCTGAGAACAAGATTCCGCTTTACAATGGCCTCGTAAGATGTCACATATTTGTGTCTACTTCTGAGAACAAGATTCCGCTTTACAATGGCCTCGTAAGATGTCACATATTTTTGTCTACTTCTGAGAACAAGATTCCGCTTTACAATGGCCTCGTAAGAGGTCACATATTTTTGTCGACTTCTGAGAACAAGATTCCGCTTTACGATGACCTCGTAAGATGTCTCATATTTGTGTCTACTTCTGAGAACAAGATTCCGCTTTACGATGACCTCGTAAGATGTCACATATTTGTGCACATTCCTCTCTGGGAACAAGAGATCGAAATCAATCCAGGTCGATTGTTTCAAAGTTCAACCAGACTATTTATCTATTCTTCGCTCGCCTGAAGTATTGTCCATATCTGCAATGCCGTTTCTTGAATAAATTCTACCGTTTTTCGCAGTTCCTGCTGAGGTCCATATAGTTTTGCCCGTGGTGTAGTATCTATAAACCAATAAGTTATTCTTCGGTGTAATTTAATTAAACAGTCTTGAAGTATGTGTTCAGCATCTGGGGTGCCTGTTCACATGCACATGTGACTGAGGTGCCAATCTTGAATTGTGTATACATGTGACTATGGAGTCGATAATATCCTCTTCTGAGACGTTTGATGATAATGTGCCCCTATCTATTTTTAGTTCAATGAACCTCAGATGTATAGCAGTATAATGACATTGTGTCCCTATCTATTTTTAGTACAATGAACCTCAGATGTATAGCAGTATAATGACATTGTGTCCCTATCTATTTTTAGTTCAATGAACCTCAGATGTATAGCAGTATAATGACATTGTGTCCCTATCTATTTTTAGTTCAATGAACCTCAGATGTATAGCAGTATAATGGCATTGTGTCCCTATCTATTTTTAGTTCAATGAACCTCAGATGTATAGCAGTATAATGGCATTGTGTCCCTATCTATTTTTAGTTCAATGAACCTCAGATGTATAGCAGTATAATGACATTGTGTCCCTATCTATTTTTGGTTCAACGAACCTCAGATGTATAGCAGTATAATGGCATTGTGTCCCTATCTATTTTTAGTTCAATGAACCTCAGATGTATAGCAGTATAATGACATTGTGTCCCTATCTATTTTTAGTACAATGAACCTCAGATGTATAGCAGTATAATGACATTGTGTCCCTATCTATTTTTAGTTCAATGAACCTCAGATGTATAGCAGTATAATGACATTGTGTCCCTATCTATTTTTAGTTCAATGAACCTCAGATGTATAGCAGTATAATGGCATTGTGTCCCTATCTATTTTTAGTTCAATGAACCTCAGATGTATAGCAGTATAATGGCATTGTGTCCCTATCTATTTTTAGTTCAATGAACCTCAGATGTATAGCAGTATAATGACATTGTGTCCCTATCTATTTTTGGTTCAACGAACCTCAGATGTATAGCAGTATAATGGCATTGTGTCCCTATCTATTTTTAGTTCAATGAACCTCAGATGTATAGCAGTATAATGACATTGTGTCCCTATCTATTTTTGGTTCAACGAACCTCAGATGTATAGCAGTATAATGACATTGTGTCCCTATCTATTTTTAGTTCAATGAACCTCAGATGTATAGCAGTATAATGACATTGTGTCCCTATCTATTTTTAGTTCAACGAACCTCAAATGTATAGCAGTATAATGACATTGTGTCCCTATCTATTTTTAGTTCAACGAACCTCAAATGTATAGCAGTATAATGACATTGTGTCCCTATCTATTTTGGTTCAACGAACCTCAGATATACATCTATTTTTAGTTCAACGAACCTCAGATATACATCTATTTTTAGTTCAACGAACCTCAAACGTATGGTTGAATATTGTTTTTCAAGTGAAAGAATGACGGTGGTGACGTTGAACACATTACTCAATAAAACGTTGGTTAAAAAATCTGGCCACTACACTATATATTCCTACCGACACTCTCAAACCCTTGATGGGGTTCTTTCTTTATTCTTGTCTTTTCATTACTATTTTTAAGTGCGAAGGTACATGCTTCGCTTAAGCTGCCGACATTTGGAATAACTTAGTTTATACATGTCAGCCATACAAAATTAGTATCACTGGAAGGGGAGAGAAATCCCAGCACTTCCACAGACTCATTACTGAAAGCAGGCAGAGCAAATTGTAAGCTCTGCGAGATGAATTGAAACGGGGTGACACGCCTAAGGCACTGACTCAATGATTTGTTACAAACTCGGCCAAATGAGATCTTCAGTGAAGGAAATAGTAACATACGAAAAGAGATTTCGCTGATGAAAAACCAATGGGAATGGACAAGAGCACAGCATGAGAGGGAAAGAGAGAACTGTAGATGAAGTAATACAATGAAAGTAATGACTCAAGTTTGTGTAACTATAACAAATTAGACAGAAAGATTGGCGGGCGGGCAGACAGATAAGAATGAAAGATCGATTTTTTTTATTTTTAAATCAAAGTAAATGCAATATCAGCACATGCAGCACTATTCTATTCACAATGTACAAAATATGCGGTTACTGCTAGCAAGAGTAACAAAACTATTTTATCTAGGAACTCATGTTCAGGTCACGTCCACAATTTTAAACAAAAAACTCCACTGCCATACGCACAAACATTTACTAAACTATTGTAGTTCATCGGTAAAAATAAAACACTCTCAACAGCATTCCCCAAAACTAAATTAATCTGACCTAAGCACATACGCAGAACCATTAAACTAAATTAATCTGACCTAAGCACATACGCAGAACCATTAAACTAAATTAATCTGACCTAAGCACATACGCAGAACCACAAAACTAAATTAATATGACCTAAGCACATACTCAGAACCACAAAACTAAATTAATCTGACCTAAGCACATACACAGAACCATTAAACTAAATCTGACCTAAGCACATACGCAGAACCATTAAACTAAATTAATCTGACCTAAGCACATACGCAGAACCATTAAACTAAATTAATCTGACCTAAGTACATACGCAGAACCATTAAACTAAATTAATCTGACCTAAGCACATACGCAGAACCACTGCACTAAATAAATCTGTCCTAATCACATACGCAGAACCACAAAACTAAATTAATCTGACCTAAGCACATACGCAGAATCACTAAACTAAAATAATCTGACCTAAGCACATACGCAGAACAACAAAACTAAATTAATCTGACCTAAGCACATACGCAGAACCACTGCACTAAATAAATCTGACCTAAGCACATACGCAGAACCACTAAACTAAAATAATCTGACCTAAGCACATACGCAGAATCACTAAACTAAAATAATCTGACCTAAGGACATACGCAGAACCACAAAACTAAAATAATCTGACCTAAGCACATACGCAGAACCACAAAACTAAAATAATCTGACCTAAGCAAATACGCAGAACAACAAAACTAAAATAATCTGACCTAAGCACATTCGCAGAACCACTAAACTAAAATAATCTGACCTAAGCACATACGCAGAACCACAAAACTAAATTAATCTGACCTAAGCACATTCGCAGAACCATTAAACTAAAATAATCTGACCTAAGCACATTCGCAGAACCATTAAACTAAAATAATCTGACCTAAGCACATACGCAGAACCACAAAACGAAATAAATCTGACCTAAACACATACGCAGAACCACAAAACTAAAATAATCTGACCTAAGCACATACGCAGAACCACTAAACTTAAGTCCACCTTTCTACCATTCTCTACCTCGCCATTCCCCCCCCCCCCCCCCAAACAAATCTCTACATCAGCCACCACTTTTTCTCTCACACAAAAATCCGATCTCCTTAAAAAAAATATTTAAAATTTCGACATTCCTAACTTGGTGCTGCCTTCATCCGTTCCCCCCCCCCCCCCCCCCCCCCCAATTTCATGCAAATGACATTTAAAAAAACAGAAATCAATGCACCAGAGACAGCATATTTCAACTGCACACTTATTCAATAACAGTATATAAGAGTGTTTATTTTACCGCGTACCCCTCCACCCCACAATTTCGCGTATCCCACTTTAAGTATAAACAGTATTTTCGTTTATGCTTAGTTTCAGTTTTCTAGCTCCCATATATCGGTACCGTGCGTTCTCATAATTATCAAACGGCCAACAAATTAGTGAACGAAATCAGCTAAAAGTCATTTTATTCTTTTCAACACATAACTATTCTTACTGCATGTTTTTTTTTTAAAAGTAGATATCTAATCAACAAAGGTGGAGGAAATAACATTTCTAATGGATTCATTATTGTATGCTGCATTGGTGCTTGTATTGTATTTGTAGCCACATTTCTCATTATATATGTCATATTTTAAGAATAAACATTACCTTTATCATGAGAAATGTGGCAACAAATCAAATACAAGAACCACTGCAACATGCAATAATGAATCCATTAGAAATGTTATTTCCAGGTGGTGTGGCCACACTGAGCATGCGGTCTTTGTCCTCCAGTCCCAAAGAAACCGCTCCGAAGCACCTAAACTACAAACGGGCTAACACTGGATAAATATTGAAAAGGTTATTTTTAGACATGTTTAGTCAGGGAACACTCAGATGATGATGATTTATTCTTTTCATGATGTATTCTACTTCGTCCACGGGGATGTATAGGGTCACTGCAGCATTGGCGTTAATATGCTCACCTCAAACTCTCAGGAACCAGGTTATAATCTCAAGTGCAGCAACATCGTCCCTATATGTCTTACTTATCATCCTATAACCCTGGTGGTCGTTGGGGGGACTTCATCAACCATCCCCAATTCTCTATCTTCAGTCGTTCTTTGGGACTCTGCGAGTCGAGGCATGTCTATTCTTTGATGCCATCTTACAATCTCTAAATAATACAGCACCCCGCCCCCAATATGATTTGGTTTATTAGTCGAAAACAGACAAACCAAGCCAATTTATTATTTTATTATTAATGGAAGATTTTAATTGTTAGAACTGGGAACGGCGCTGAAATTTGTCAAGATATACACCAAGTAGCATTTCTCTCTCTCTCTCTCTCTCTCTGCGATCAGGACTCAATCAGAGTAGGATTCCAGACTCCCACATGAAGTCAGCTGTCAGGTTAAGTGTGTTGATCGCCCCAATAGACAGAACAACACATTTAGAGTCTGCCAGATCCACTCTGATTGAACACCCGTTAAAACGCATTTCTAAAAAATGAAAAACATCTTGTGCAACAATTCTATGTCATATTAGTGGAAAAGAGATTTCATTGGTGCTATATGGAGCCAATTTTCACCTATGGAAGCGAATCGTGGACAATAGACAAACAAGTGAAAAGGCGATAAGAGGCCACAGAGAAGGGATTTCTCCCGAGAATATTTAGAGTTCCATGAAGAGCGAGAAAGAACAACGAGAAAATTCTCAAAGAGGCCAACACAAAAAGAGAGCTCATAAGAACATTAGAAGGAAACAATCTACATTTTTTGGACATACAAAGAGAAGAGGACAGTTGGAATACTTGGTTACAATTGGCAAAATACAGGTAATAAGATATATCGGACGACAAAGAGAGAAGATACTAGTTAGATAGGTGTCATGACGTAGTAAAAGAGATAATTAATACGATGCACTGTGGACTGACCCACTCGACGCTGAAAGGCAAATGAGGAAGGAAAAGGGAGAGGACTGAGGACAGAGAAATGCTAAAGGACATGATTGTCTACGCCAACCGGTATGACACATGATGATGATAAAGGAAGAACATAACAACACAAATAAGTAACTGATACATATAATACAAAACATAGAAGACATATATAAGCTATATATATATTCTATCAATTGTCCTTTCGAGCCGACGACGGCACATAGGGCAGAACCACAATCTCAAAAACAGAAACCTTGCATGCCAAAATGGCACATATTGCAGAGATCACTGCCTCTAAAATATATGGCTGTTTCCATAACAATAGTTTTTACAATGACAGTTGTCAAGCCATTGATCAACCTCCTTAGTCGCCTCTTACGACGTGCTTGGAAGGTCACAGTGTCACTATTCTTTACTGGGGTATATATTATATTAGACTAATTGTTTTTCCTGTTAAATGAAGAGAAAGGTGTCATGTTTCGAAGCTTTTAAACAAGCATCATCATCATCATCGAGTGCCGTCTCCGCAACGAAGGTTGGCTACCATGGATCGCCATTCTACTCTGTTTCTTGCTTTGATGGTGCAGGTTGTCATAGATTGACTTGTCCATCTTTTGATGTTACTCGTCCATGTTAGTATTGGTCTGCCTCTGCCACTTTTACCTTGTATTTCCCTTCCAATATTACTTTTAGTAGGCTGTTGTGTCTTTTAACATGCCCCAAAAATTTCATGTCTTGTCTTAATTGTGTTTAGTAGTTCTCTTTTTATTTTCAGTTGTTTTAAAACTTCATCGTTTGTTATCGTTTCTTCTCATCCAATTCTACCTATTCTTCTATAAATCCACATTTCAAAGGCTTCAATTTTCTATTCTGTTTTCTTGTCTAATGTCCATGTGTCTGCACCATACAGGAATATTGAGAAGATGTAACATTTTGCCATTTTTAGTTTCAGCCCTGTTGATATTTGTTTTGTTGTTAGTATATTTTTCATGGCATTAAAATTACTTTTTGCCATACCTATTCTTTTGTTTATTTCAATTTTACATTTTCCATCATTGGTTATAGTATGTCCCACGTAGTTGTAACTCTGAACTGTCTCCAGATGTATTCCCTCAACTGTGACATTTAATTGTAGGTCTTGAGAATTTTCTTTGTTTATGATCATAGTCTTGGTCTTTTTGATATTCATTTTTAGTCCATATTTTTTGCTTGTTATGTTTATCACATTAAGCAATTGTAGATTTTTAGGATTTTCTGCTAGTAGAACAGTATCATCTCTAGGATTTTCTGCTAGTAGAACAGTATCATCAGCATATCTCAGGTTATTGATTATCTTTCCATTAATGTTTAGGCCTGGTATCTCTTAGATGTTTTTAAAGATTTGCTCAGTGTATAGATTGAACAAGCTTGGTGATAGGATTTAAACAATATCCAATAAAATTCTTCCTCTCCCTGCACGTGGTGTTTGACTGTTTTCAATATCGAAGTTTGCCACAGAAAGAGTTGATTACATGTGGCTGGCCCGGCGCACATAGTGATCTTCTGGGCTGTCATGCTGCCCCATTAAAGTGTCTGTCACTCCATCAATCTATTCTCCCCTGAGACATTCACTCTAATTCTGGCAGTTTCTATTTCGAGATTATACTGCCCCGATAGAGGCCTCTAAACTATGGCCCACAGATAGACCCTCTGTTAAAATTCTTAGTTTAATCACATATAGATATCTATTCTTGAAGGTGCCCTCCAAATATGGCCAATAGAAACAATCCTACATGACAAGATATGGGGAACAGGTGATGACATCAAACGCACCGTCTTGTTCGTGACTCAGGCTGGTCTAAATATCTAACTACATAGCAATAGAGCCGCGATAGCTCAGTGGTTAGTTAACTGGACTACAAAGGACAAGGGGTAGGGTTCGATCCCAACCGACGGCTTCCGGGTTCACTCAGCCTTAAATGGGTACAGGGAAAGTAAATCAGCACGGACGTAATACCGACCACATTAGCCCAACAATCATATGCTAAAGGTCTGTAAAATATAGGGTCACTAACACCATATTTCCCTATACGCCACTTGGCGTCACGGGGGTACTTTACTTACTTTACATAGCATATGCAGATCGCTGAAGAAGACGAAGAAGAAGGGACCCTCTCTTTAAATCACGTGTGTGCATATTTTGTTTAAAATCCATCATATCGGTCTTTTAAATTAATTTTTTTTTTTTTTTTACTACAGAAGTATCAAAGGCCAAACAAATTATTATGCATAAACCAAACGGGAGAACTTTGTTAAGAACATCAAATTTTCTTGCCATCGACGCTATAAGGAACACAAGACCAGAGAGCGGTAGAGAACAAAAAGCATCCGCGTATAAAACGTCTTCAATAAAGGCAGCTCGGCTCAACACGTGTGGTAAGAATACAGAATCTCATACAAACTGGTAGAGTGGGGTATACTGTGCCTTCCTTGCTGAGGGCAACAGTACGAAAAGGGTCTATAATGATTTATATGGCCGGAAGTATAGATGGGAATACCAAGAGAGAAAAAAAAACCACACAGAGTAGCTGTGTGGATGTTAAGTGCTGTTATTTTTGCCTAGGGACAACACAAACTATCTCATTTGTTGTTCACAATAATTTAATTAATTCATGGAGTTTTCCTTACTGATGAAGCTCATGTTTTATCACAAGTGCAGACCGACCTCTGTGTTGTTCTCTATATGCGGTTACTGTTAGCACATATGATGCATATATATAATATGGCAGTCAGTATTCATTTGCACGCACTGTCTTGTGGCAATAATCAATATTAATATACTAGTAAAATACAAACAGTATTTAAAAAAATAAACATACTTCATAACTACTCCAGATATTCATAAACTGTTCTGAAATAAACACAAAGGCGTATATAACATTTATTTAAATAAGACACTGTGATCAGTAAACACTCAAAAGACTTAAAAGAGCTGGCTTATTTATTACACGAGTCATAAATCTCTACATTATAACTGTGCCAGGAAACTATCCAGTCGTGTACCCCTTTCAACAAGAACATAAAGCTTAATCTAGTTTATATTATTAAATAATGTCTTCTTAGATCTCCTGTCGGTTTATTCCCCCCTCCCCCCTCTTTTTTGCTCTACACTTCAAACATCCGTGTTCCCCAAATAAACGCAGTCGTAGGTGGACAACGTCTATAAGATTACGACCTTATCTTAATTGTTCTGACGTGTCAAAGTTTGGTTTTGTATCAGTTACTGTGATTTGCTGAGTTATGGAGGTTCTTAAAATATTCCGTCTGTGCAACAAGCATATATTGTATTTATAGTATTAATAAAGTGTGGTTGTGTTCAGTGAGGAATTACTATTTCATTTCTCAGGGGAATCAAGTGTGAAATTACCGGAGACTGCCCACAATATTCTGGTAGCCCGTTGTACAAAAGGCGTGAGGCCTGCAAAAGACCGGCGGTCTTTTAAATAAATAAAAAAAAACATGTTCTCAAAACATGGTCAACGCTGGATCGAATTACTGTAGTTTTCTATTTTAAAAATAAAATAAATAAATAAAACTGTGTTTCTATTTCATCATCATCGAGTGCCGTCTCCGCAACGAAGGTTGGCTACCATGGAGCGCCATTCTCCTCTGTCTCTTGCTTTGATGGTGCAGGTTGTCATAGGCTCGTTTGTCCATCTTTTGATGTTACTCGTCCATGTTAGTCTTGGTCTGCCTCTTTTACCTTGTATTTTCCCCTCCAGGATTACTTTTAGTAGGCTGTTGTGTCTTTTAACATGGCCCAAAAATAGCCTTTGTCTTGTTTGAATTGTGTTTAGTAGTTCTATTTTAATTTTTAGTTGTTTTAAGACTTCGTCGTTTGTTTTCTTTTCCTTCCATCCAATTCTACCTATTCTTCTATATATCCACATTTCAAAGGCTTCAATTCTCTGTTCTCTTTTCTTGTCTAATGTCCATGTTTCTGCACCATATAGGAGTATTGAGAAGATGTAACAATTTGCTATTCTTAGTTTTAGCCCTGGTGTTATTTGTTTTGATGTTATTATGTTCTTCATGACATTAAAATTACCTTTTGCCACTCCTATTCTTGTTTATTTCAGGTGTACATTTTCCATCACTGGTTATAGTATGTCCAAGGTAGTTGGAGTTCTGGACTGTCTCCAGGTCTATTCCTTCAATTTTGATATCCACTTGTGACTTTTGAGTATTTTCTTTGTTTATGATCATAGTTTTAGTCTTTTTGATATTCATATCTAGTCCATATTTTTTGCTTATCATGTTTATTTCATTAAGTAATTGTTGTAGATCTTCAGGATTGTCTGCTAGTAGTACAGTATCATCAGCATATCTTAGGTTATTGATTATCTTTCCATTAATTTGTAGGTCTGACGTCTCTATGATGTTTTTAAAGATTTGCTCAGTGTTTCTATTTACTTAATGTGTAATGCACATAGAAGTCAACAGAACTAAGATCCCCTAGCACGCATCGCACACACTCCAATGAAAGCATCGAAGACCATGACAATGGAGGGAGTAGATTAAAAAGAAAAAAGAGTTTTATATCTTAACAGTTGTTGTTCAGGCAGCGACCATACTTGGCCAACTATTTTTTTTTTATTTTATTTTAACTGCCAAGGGTTTTAATGTGCGCAAAGGGCACACACGACTTCCTATTTTCGCTTAAACTCAAGAGAACTAGACATCCGATCTCACCACCCAGAGATGGGTCACCAAGAAACCACGGATTTGCAATTTTTTAAAAATTCTCGCCACCTATGGCGGGATTAGAACTCAGGACCTGCCTGTCTAGTCCTGAGGTAGACGTCTTACTTCTAGACAACTCAGACTCCCCCTTCCCCACAAGCATATATATATTTTTTGTATACGCCCAGTTTACATTGCTCAGTAATCTACACAATGAGATATGTCTTCATATATTTCACAACATTTGCTTTCGATATACATTTTTCTCGGCACCAGGCTCTGGAACTTGGACCGTGTAGTTCACGTGTTTACAAATATGCTCTGTTGTCTGAATATCAGTTCACTACAAACGCTGTACGATAGAAGCATTTCTCCGTTCACTGAATTGCGCTTCAGCCTACTTTGCCTGTTAACTGAGTATGACGATTTTGATTTGATGTTCTCGTTTGAATATATTGTCGATATCCGGATATCAGCAATTTGTTTTCTGTTTTCAAGAATTTTGTGTAAGTTACCTTTGATCATAGCTTTAGCTTCTTTGTGTGATACTATGTGCACAACTGTTATGTGTTGGTGCTCTCTTTCGCTAGCAGTTTCCTCATTTTATGGTACGCCGCAGTGAATCCATTGTGTGTTTATTGTCACAATACGTTGTTGGTGATGGTTAAAGGGTTCAGAAATTCCACTATATTTCTTGTTTAACCTGGAAGGTTGACATGCATTAACATAGAAAGACTACAGATGAATTTATACATTCTTATGTTTCTAGTATCCCTGTGATCTCTAGAACTCCTTGCGATTCTGCCCTATAGATTGTGAATGTTCGCATATTTCAAGTATGTAAAGGTGAAGTATGAAACATTTAACCAGCCTCTTAGCACGCGAGTTTTTCACCCCCGTGTGCTCAGCCGCCTATCCAAAAGTGTTAGGAGACTTCTGGATAGCGTTGCTGCAAGCATCGAAACTCACGATGCGAGACGGCATTCGTCACCTTCCCAGAGTACCATCCTGGTACCCATATCTGTCAGGGTATTTTTTTTGTTCCAACCACGAGTACAACTCACATAGCTTCCGGCGGGAATCAAACAGTTGTCCGAACGTCGGTAGCCCAGTCGGGAGATTTTCCCAGGCCTCCCAACTATGTCCTGTGTCAACTTTTATATTTGCACCACCCTGCATCTGTATTACAATACCAACCTTATCTTTTCAGCTTCTTTTGAAGATACATTTGTAAATAGATATATCCACTGTAGGGTTGCTTATTGGCTGTCGAAATAATCAAGGGTCTTCAATTATAAAAGTGGGTTGGAGTGTCAATGGTTGTTCTTTCAATGCCTGAGTTTGTGTCGTTTACACATTTATCTGTGCTAGAGTTTTGCTGCAGCTGTTCTCGTTCATCTGGGCTTTCAAATCGATATGTCAGTAATATTAATATGCATGAGTTGAATAGTCTGTTCAACTCCTTTGCCTCATACTTTTCAAATCCAGATATTTGTTAATCTGCTGAACACATCTGAAACCTTGACAAAGGAAGCCGTAATTTCCTTCACAGGAATTTAATGTCACTTTTACTTTTAAGGCTTTTCGCTCTTGGTCTTTTTTATTTATTATTTCTAAGGGTAAAATTCGTTATTTTTGTTCTGTTTGTACTAGTCTCAAGTCCTATTTGTCCTGCAAAACTGTGGAGCTGATCTGTGCTGTTCTTACCTAGGCATCAGTATCCATATAGTCTGATAAAAATATCCAAAAGGCAATACATTATTTTACAAATATTTCCGGGAAGTATAATCTAAATGTTAGCTACCCTTTAGACTTTATTTGGGTATTGCATTCATAGAACTATTTATAAAAGTTCGCCCAACAACCTTTTGCGAGTATATAATCAGTGAACTCAATTAATGTTCATTAATGAATCATGTTTCATGTAGCCATTTAATATAAGTGGCGCTTAAGGTATTACATTGTTTGTGTGTCCCAGCTAGTTTCACATTTTACTTATCCAACTGGTACTTGTCAGCTTGTCATTGGTTACTCTGCTTCACAGCGTTGAACACCATTACAAGTGTTAATGGATGCATTACAGAACTATTGCAGAAAAATCATCATTATTGAGTGCCGTCTCCGCATCGAAGTTTGGCTACCATGGAACGCATTTCTGCTCTGACTCTTGCTTTGATAGTGCAGGTTGTGAATAGGCTTTTGATGGTATTCGTCCACGTTAGTCTCGTTCTATCTCTTTTACCTTGTATTTTCCCTTCCAAGATTAATTTTAGTGGGCTACTGTGTCTTTTAACATGCCCCAGAAATCTCATTTGTCTTGTTTGAATTGTGTTTAGTAGTTCTCTTGTCATTTTTAGTTGTTTTAAAACTTTATAATTTGTTTTTATTTTATTTTCATCCAATTCTTCTTTCTTCTATAAATCCACAATTTAAAGGCTTCAATTTTCTGTTCTGTTTTGTTGTCTGATGTCCATGTTTCTGCACCTTAAAGGAATGTTAAGAAGATATAACATTTTGCTATTCTTAATTTGTAGCCCTGGTGTTAGTAGAAAAATAGCTTTAAATTATATAAGAAAAAAGCTAAATAAGCAATGCTTGGATGTTCACTGTAAGACAGTTTCACCTCAATGTGATATATCTAGCAATGGAGAAAATGCACACGAAGAATGTGATATTAGTGCTTATATTTCTCAATGACAAACGTCACATTTCATGGGTGACACGGCTGTAATCATGTCCGGCTGCGATATACTCCCCAAGAAGAAATCTTTGCTACCTATTTTAAGAGGCTCGATGAACCAAAAAAAGTTGAGCCAGTTTAAGAAAAAAAACATGCCTTATCTGGGTCATCATCCAAACGTACCGTGCCTGCTGGCGTAGGTGATCATGTCTCACCACAACTTTCGATCTCGACAGTTATTTATCATTTCTGTTGTTGACCTTCTGCCAAGCCATTCTCTTAAGCTGTCTGGGATCTTTTCTCTTTGCTTCCCTCTGTCTCTTCGTCCCTCCATTCTTCCAGTTGTTACTATATTACAGCTGTTCCCTTCTCATAACATGGCCAAAATGATGATTGTTTCTTCCTTCTTTCCTTCCTCATCTGCCTTTCAACGTCGAGGGGAGATATAATATGCGGTCTTTTGCTCTTCTGTTCGCCTTTGCTGTTGTTATGTTTCCTAGTGCTTCTAATATTCCATCGATCCATCTTTTTCGTGGTCGACCCTTGGGCCTGGTGTTCTCACAACGTTTGCTGAAGGCTCGTTGTGTTTTGATCTTTCTGCTTTGTCACGTGGCCAAACCATTTTATCTGTTGTTTCCTTATATATTCTATGGCGGGGGCTATTCCTAGCTTTTTTCCCAGTTCTTCATTTCTGATCTTATCTCTCAGACTGTTTCCTGTCATTCGTCTAACACATTTCATCTCAGTAGAGGTTATTTTTCTTATTGTTCTTGCATCTAGGGTCCAGGTATGGCATTGGTAGCACAACGTTGGAAATTAGCTCTCTCTTTTCTTTGGCTTCTTTCAGAACGTTTTCATTGCTCTTCTTAGCTATCCATGGTATTCTCAACATTCTTCTGTAAAACCACAGCCTCCAACGATTTTCTTATCTGTTGTCCCATTGTCCATGATTCACATCTATATGTTAAGATTGGCTCTACGGGACATCTAAGAACTCTTTTTCCTTGTTTCTATTGTAAAAAAATGGATAGCACAGTATGTTCCTCATTTTTTGGAAAGCTGTTTTTGCCTAAGTCATTCACATATCTTGGTACTTAAGTCTGAACCTTCTGGACATCAGTGAACACACTAACCACTCATCCACAGAAGCAGATAAATGAACATGCAAACGCTACCGATAACGGTAGAGATACCTGAACAAACATGCATTATACATGCAAAGAAGAAATGAACAGGTGTTCAAATTCAAGCAGCTCCATACATGACATAATAAAAGTATTACCCAAAACTAGACTTGGAGATTTGAATTACAATGAGTGCAATAGTGGTGCTGTTAAAATGCTCGCAGACCTTTTGTTGCATAAACACTTTTACATGTCACCAAAATCTTTGTGTGAATAGCATCTTTTTGATTTATCTCATGCTCTGGGGTGTGTCGAGCTTCTGTTATAATATTAACAAGGAGGCCAAGGCACCTAACAGCAGCAGAGCTGAATTTTCCCGCGAACCATAGCTGATGGTTTGCACCAGGATCGGTGAACCAGAACCACCCAGATCGTACTCGAACGTCTTCGTGGCGTGTATAGTAACAGACTAACTAATCTAATCTGACCAAGTAATTGGAGATTGAGAGGGAAGACAACTCAAAGTACTCGTTAGTTGTGTAGGGCCAAATGGTGAAATATCACAGTTCTACTGAAAACCTCAAGACTACGCATACATGCCCACTTAACGTCCTTTTAAGGGGCAGATGACAAAGAAGTGTATTCCTTTAGTCATCGGGTGAACGCAAGCAATTATAAGATTAAAGCTACTGAAGAAATAGAGACAAGGATATTGTAATGATCAAGTAACATCAAGTCTTCTACAAATGTCAGTCTTGTTGTACTTCATTATATGAAACGAGACTTGGAACCAGAAATATAATCAAATCAACGGCACGGCTCCACTTACATACAAATCACGAATATCACCACATTATCCTTTTATGGGGAACTGATTAATAATATTCAGTGCCCCAAAAAAAACGGTGTTTTGTTTCTATTTTTTGGCTAATTATTCACCGTTGTTTCTCCACATATCTTTCCAACTATAAATGCTATCTTTGGAGCAGGTAGTTTAAAATTAAGTGGGTGGAGTTGAGTTGTGTTGAGATTTGCAGTAGAATTGTGATATTTGCGCCCTTTGGCCTAGCACATCCAACTACAGCATTCCATTTTTGAGCACCGGATTGCCTTCCCTCTTTGGCCTCTATTACCTTGGCCAGACTAGTATGTTTCTAGAGGCACCACAAAGAGGTGGAGTAGTGTCTGGAAGGTTCTGGTTCACCGATACAGAAGCAAACCATGAGCTATGAGTCGCTGACAGCTTCCAGCTCTGCTGCTGTCAAGCGCCTTGCCTCCAAAAATACAATTAGAGATTACATGGACATACGAAGGCAGATAAGAGATCTTAAAGGAGAAGAAAACTATAGCTTGCCAGCAAAACTGTAAAAAAAATGGAGAATAGTTCAACTTATTTGTAGATATTTTAGTAGAGAAACCTAGCACACAAACCATCAAAAGTACCAGATCAAACAGGTCAAAGAGTGATCATAGACCACCCCCACAGTTGACACAAAGTATTATGAAAAATATTGTGTTAAACAATGGCTCTGTTTTATCTACGGTTACATGTTTGTTCTATGATATTGGTGCCAAATGTCTCGTTAACCTATTTTGCTATGAACATTTGTTATCAGTCTAAATATGGATTTTCCCATAGGAAGACATAATAATGAAATCTTACTTTAGTTTTTATTTTTAATAATGAATTGTGGCTATGGTTCTTTGTTATTATTATAATGATAACTGTTTTGTCCATATAAATGTTTATATTGTAATCCATGCATCTTTTTTTCAATTCATTAAATGCTATTCACTTCCTGATAAACTCAAGCAAAAAATGAAAAGAAATAATTATGATCTCAATCTCTTTTACTGCAAAAGAAAACAAATGCTAAGAGTTATGGGCCTTTCGGTCTACTTATCTACATAGACTAATCAATATTTAGATTAGCAAATACTGACATTATGTGGCATTTAGGAATAACAAGCATTTGAGTAACTCTAAATTGACCGGATTTATAAAACACACATTTGTTAAAGATACAGAAAACAACATATATTTCATGTTAAAATTGTATATGCCTTTCAAGGATTAAATAATTTTTAAAAAAAGAAACATACATTAGCAGTCTGATTCGAGAAGGGGAAAGTTTTTGACAAAGTTTGGAGAAAGGTTCTATGAATCAATCAGCACAAGTATGGAATGTGTGTAGTCAGTTATACGAAAGAATATATCAAAGGATATCTGCCCGAGTTCAGGAACAATGGAATCTGACTGAGGTTAGGAGAAATGCCCCAGCAAGATCGGCTATATCCAAATTCAACTCTTAAGAGATATTCGGAGCATGAATTAAGGCTGAGACAATTATCACAGAACAAGAAAATCAATACTAAACTTTTTAAAGGAAAAGCAACCAATGACAAACTGAAGATTTGTTATTACATTTCTTCAAGCTGGAAAAAAATCAGAACAGCTAAAAGTACAAAAAATAATAGAGTATTCCTCTTTGTTGCTCTCTCCTGCTGAAGATTGCAGATATCAATGTCAATTTCAGCAATAAATCATGACGGTCGACCATCCTCCATAGAGCCTGTCATACAGAGAAGCCTCAGAAAAACAAACCTCATATCCACTATCTGATCTGATTTTGGAAACTTCAAAAGTGCATGAAAGATTTTGCTTTGTTTATCTATGTTGTGTATCTCCAAACACAGAGATTTGCATGACCTCAAGTTATTTGTTTATATAGGACCAAGGCTTCCATTTCTGCTTGCCTCCATGGTCTTTGGTCAATCAAGACCTTCTGGAAGACTGCATGTTGTTTGTTTTGAAGCTTGCTACCCCTAGACAACTAACTTCATCTGACCAGGTTTCAGGACGTAAACAATCAAAGCTTTGGATCATGTAATTAGGTCTTTACGGAATAATACATCAAACACAAGACAAAATCCTGAAGAGACACCATGTTAACAGAGAACTTTATCATAGTCTGCCTTTGAGTCTGGTGTACTCGAAACGTTTATTAAAGGCTCACTGTGTTGTATTTTGGTATTTCTTTCTTATCACATGACCAAACCATTTTATCTGTTGTTTCTTGATGTATTCAGTGGTGAGAATTATTCCTAACTCTTTTTTCTCAGTTCTCCATTTCTGATCTTATCTCTCAGACCATTTCCTGTCATTCATCCAAAACATTTCATCTTGGTAGTGTTTATTTTTCTTATTGTTCTTGAGTCTAGGGTCCAGGTCAGGCATCTGGTAGCACAACGTTGTTATAAAGTTTAGTTTAATCGACAGGTCATCCTCACTGCACATCAGACAAGTCTAAAAGTGCTCAGTTTGCTGGTGAAGAATATCCATCAACTTGGTAAATCTGACACTAGTGTTGTGTTGATTGATAAGTTTTCTTCTTTTCTTTTTGGATTCCTATGTAGCGGGCTTGTCTTGCATCTCCCACCTATTTGTGAAGCCTGTTCACGGCTGTGGATTCGAAGTCATTTTTCAATGTGCGCCCCTTAGGGCATCCAGAAAGTTAGAGTGATCCATTGTCCTTTTGCACTCAACATCAGCCAAACTGACAAGTCTGTCAGCACATTCATTACCTCTTACACCCGCACGTCCTGGCAAGAAAACTAAGTACATACTAGTTAACATAGATCTCTCTAGAGACTCTAGCCAATGTCGCCGAGCACAGCCAGTTGTGATCTTTCTGAGCATATGCTCAATAATGCTTTAATGAAAGCTATAATTTCCATGGTTAAATAACTTGGGAGTCAATGCAAACGCATCACTGTCTTCCTTTACTGTTCGGCCTCCAACATGCCAAAAACAGACCCATCTGTGTAAATGACTGTGTCACTATCAGAAGAGTGAGTTGTTGAAAACCAAGGCCTGCAGTTCTGATTCAACAACCAGTGGGTTTTCTTGTCTACATTCTCTGTCCAGTGTGATGACAAATTTTACTCTGATGGTGCTTGTTCTCATTCTTCCCCTGGTTTTGTGTCCTCGCCTGAACAATGTCCATAGCCTGACCTAGCCAAGATTTTCCTCTTTTTAACCTGCTGCCTTTTGTTCCCATTAATTCACAGTATAACGGATAGTGTGGATCTGCACTGATTCGAAGGTAGGCACAAGCTCAGCAAAGTCTTATTCTGCCTGCCTTGGTAGAAAAAATCAAGGAAATAACTCATCCTACACTCAGTATCTTTTGTGCACCCAAGGTTGATGCGCATTACCTTATTTTGTATC